>CM035101.1:63400941-63518441 GCA_020205505.1 Panax japonicus | reverse complement strand
TAGAATACGACAATACATAACTGAGAGTTTTAATATGAATATTGTCTTATAGACAGTATTCAACTCAAATGGAGTCCCCAATACATTTATTATCACACAATTTCATAGAATAGTGAGGACTATTAATGCTCTCATCTGGACCATCACTCCGTTCCCCGACTAGTCCTGGCTACGTTCTCATTTTCTGAAGAGAACAGTGAAAGAAAAGGTAAGCTTAACTAGCCAGTAAGAAATATTATGACTAAGATAATGCAGAATAATTTATCGTTAGCCTTCAACAGTGTTAAACTAATAAAATATAACAAATATCAAGTTTAACTGCAGCGGAACAAGCAATCCATTAAAAGAGTCAAGTAGAGAATAAAATCTACTATCTTCTATGATTTAAAAGGTTTTTAATCACTTTTATCGCTGAGACTCAGCTTAATAAATAAACTATATCATCCCTGCACTACGACCAATGATATTCATTAGTATCACGCCCATAAATTATCCATGCACTACGGGCCAAAAATATTCGTGTATTTATCAATGGTCATGATCATGCCAACAACTATCCATCAATGCACTACGGCCAATGAGGATTTTTACCACATCATTTGTAACATTACGGTCAGGATTATACCAAATAATCCCTGGTCATAATCATACCAAGTCCATCTATGCACTACAGGCCACATATGACTTTCAACATATTATAAACATGAGGATGATGAAAATGATATAAGAATTCAATAAAACAAGTTCAAGGATAAATTTTTAAAGATTTATAATTTAATTTATCCAGAAATTAATAACGTCCAAATTGTCAATATGATACTGTTTTGTGGAGTAAAATTCAAGAATGCTTAGAAGAATATTTCCATGAAAAGATACTGGATGAAGCGCAAATATCCAGGATATTCTACTAATTTTATGGGATATGGTTAAATGATTTCTAGGTCACTATACTATAGGTCGACTTACAAATAGGTCACTAAACTTTTTTTTTCTTACAGTCAACTCACTGAACTTTAGTTTACTAACAAAAAGTTACAAAAACCGTTAAGTCAAGGTTGACTTAACGGAAGTGATGATGTGGCCGCTGACTTGTCTAAAAAAAAGCCTATGTGACAGTAAGTATGCGACGTGACAGTGATGATGTGGATTTGGAGGAAAATTTTGATGAAAAAATGGAAAAAAATAGTTTAAAGTATAATATAAATTATAAAAATTAGCCAAAAAATAAGAAAATAAATAAATAAAAATAATTATTTTTAATAAAAATAAAAAAACGCAATTTTTTTTATTAAAAAAAATTAAAACGCATTTTTTTAATAAAAATATTTGGTTTTTTTTTTTATTAAAAAAAAATTAAAAAGCAGTTTTTTTAAATAAAAATTAATATTTTTTAATAAAAATAAAAAATGTAGCTTTTTAAAAAAATAGCATTTTTAATAAAAGAAAAAATTATTATTTTTTTTATAAAATGCAATTTTTTTTGTAATGCAGTTTTTTTTAAAATGCATTTTTTTAATAAAAAATGTAGTTTTTTTAATAAAAATAACTTAAAACATAGTTTTTTAATAAAAAAATTTTAACAGATTAATTTTAAAATATTTTTAATTAAGAGATTTTAATATTTTTAACAGTTTTAAAATTAAAAATATTTTTAAATTAATCTGTTAATTTTTTTATTAAAAAAATTGCATTTTTTAATTAAAAAAACTGTTTAATAGATTAAAAAAAGTGCATTTTATAATAATAATAATAAATTTCTTTTTCTTTATTAAAAACTGCTGTTTTTTTTTAAAAATTGCGTTTTTATTATTAAAAAAAGCTACATTTTAATCATCTCCAAAATATGTATTTTAAAAAAATATTTATTCTATTCTGCCACTTTCCTATAAACTTCATTTTTTAATCTATTCTGCCATACACAGACCACAACTAGTTCAAGTATACATTACTACATTTCAGCAGAATATTTTAAAAACTAAATTTTTATTATTTTTATTAAAAATATTTATTTTTTTAAAAAAATATGCATTTTAATTTTTTTTAATAAAAATAAAAAAAACCAATTATTTTTATTTAAAAAAATGCGTTTTAATTTTTTGAATAAAAATAAAAAAAAACTGTGTTTTTTAATTTTTATTAAAAATAATTATTTTTATTTATTTATTTTCTTATTTTTTGGCTAATTTTTATAATTTATATTATACTTTAAAAATTTTTTTCCCATTTTTTCATTAAAATTTTCTTCCAAATCCACATCATCATTGCCACGTCGTATACTAACTGTCACATAGGCTTTTTTTTAGACAAGTCAGCTGCCACATAATCACTTCCGTTAAGTCAACCTTAACTTAACGGTTTTTGTAACGTTTTGTTATTAGACTAAAGTTCAGTGAGTTGACTGTAAGAAAAAAAAGTTTAGTGACCCATTTGTAAGTTGACCTATAGTACAGTGACCTAGAAAGCATTTAACCCTCATGGGGTATAGACGCCAAAACTTTAATCAACTGTGTATAATAGAATATATAAAACTGCAAATAGATTTTTGTCCGCGATACGGTAATCCACGTAGACAGATCATTTCCACAATTTAATAAGGAATGAATACTAAGGATCATTCAACATGCTTACGGTAGTCCACATAGACATGTTATTCTTACAGAATAATAAAGAATGGAACTAGGTCATGCGTAATCTGCACAGATATGATATTCCAACAGAATAATAAGAACGGAACCAGGTCATGCGTAATCCGCACATACAGGATATTTCAACAGAATAATAAAGAATGGAATAACAACAGAATTCACCAGGCATGCGATAGACCGCACAGACAGGTTATTCCAACAGAATAATAAAGAATGGAATAACAGAAGAATTCACCATGTATGCGGTACTTCGCATAGACTAGTTATTCCAACATAATAATAAAGAATGGAACCAGGCCATGCGTAATCCGCATAGATAGGATATTCCAACAGAATAATAAAGAACGAAACCAGGTCATGCGTAATTCGCACAAACATGATATTCCAACAGAATAATAAGAACGGAACCAGGTCATACGTAATCCGCACAGACATGATATTATAACAGAATAATAAAGAATGGAATAACAACATAATTCACCATGCATGCGATAGACCGCACAGATAGATTATTCCCAACAGAATAATAAAGAATGGAATAACAGAAGAATTTCACCATGTATGTGGTATTTTGCATAGACATGTTATTCCAACATAATAATAAAGAATGGAATAACAACCCTTAAGAGTATTGAAAGAAAATAACTCTCTTCATGAATATGAAAGAATAATCCCCTTACCTTAGAAGAAGACTGGATACTGGAATAGTGAGGTAGCAGACTTCTCTTCTTATTTCTCTCTATAATTTATCTCTATAATAATTGCTCTATAGCTTTAGTGAATTGGTGAGAAATGAAGGAAAAATGAGCTTCTATTTATAGGAAAATATAGTTTCGATAATTGCATATTTTGGGGCTCAAAATATTACAGTATAATACCTTCCTCTTTTTCTTCATTTTTACTTTAGTCCTGCAAATATTATCAAACTTGCACCACCTCCCCTAATAGTAAATAATGTAAATCAATAGTTCATTCATGTGACTTAATAGTATAATCATGTGAAAAAACTAATTACAGTATAGTACCTTCATCTATACCTCCATTTTTAATTTAGTCATGAAAGTATTATCAATCTTGCACCACCACCCCTAATAGTACAAGAATGTGAATAAATAGTACACACATGTGAACATATAGTTATAAGCATGTGAAATAATAGCAATTAATTACTCATTTATCTGGTTAATTACCCGATTGGTCAATATAACCTCCAGACATCCATTATTATCGAAATAGATGACGATTTTCATTAACACTAATATTCCCAACACAATGAAAATATCAAATTCATCTTTAATCAACACGAACTTATTTATCATTAATATTATAACTCACAATATTTAGCAACCAGATCATTCCCAGGAAAGAGGGGACTTTCCGATAAGGATTTCTCCTTATTGGCGCGCAATTAGGTGACCAAACCTCTCATTGACAGAACTTCTAGACATTTTGAATATTGCAAATAATAATATGAATAACTTTGCCATCTCAATTGTTGATTTAATAATATAATATATTATACAAATGATACTGTGACAATAATTGAATCAATAATATGAGATATATGATGCAGCAATTACTGTAGCAATAATTGAGTATAACTGAGTGACTTTTTACGTAAGTATTAATAATCAATACCGTGTGCTACTATGCAACCACGCGTATTACTGTACTTTTACTACCGGGTAGTTTAACAGTTTAACGGTAAAACTTTCGCCGTTATTTTTATAAAAAGATAATTCTGTCATTTTTAACTACGGCAATACTTCCGTTGTGGTGTCCACCAATGATTATGCCGTCGTACCGATATTTCCCGACAAAAAGAATATTCCCTGACCAAACGAATATTTTATAACAACTTGCATACTTTGCAAAATTTATAAATACTACCCACAACTATAACATTATACAAAATCCACACCATAATATTAAAAAAAAATATTTTGAGAAATTTAAATCTTTATTCATAAAATTTGGGGTGCCATTCGAAAAGACTGCCGCCTTATAAAATTTGCAAAATTCATAGTTATCCCATTCGAAAAGACTGTCGCCTCAAACACAATCGATGTGTCTGACGAGTCTCATAATTGGTTTTGCAAAAGCTTCTTTTGAGAACTGCCTTATTGGTCTACAAATTTGATTCGACATAATCTAGATGTGATGTATATCGAGAAGAATGTGTTTAACACCGCGATGAGTGTTACAGGCAAGACGAAAGATAATGATAAAGTTCGGTTGAACATGAAAGATATTTGTAAGCGTCCTGGATTAGAACTTTATAAATCTGCAATTGGTAAGATGTTCAAACCGCATGCAAGGTACACATTTTCCAAAAAGAAGGTTGAAGATGTGTGCACATGGATTAAGTCTCTCAAATTACTAGATGTATATGCGTCAAAAATTATAAGGTGTGTTACGGGTGGAAATTGTAAGGGGATGAAGAATCATGACTTTGATGTGTTCATAGGAGAGACTCATACCTACAACATTTTGGGATATGCTTGATAAACCAATATGGGATGATTGACTAATCTTTGTTATTTTTTAGAGACTTGTGTTCCAAAACATTAAATGAGAAGGACATGTCAGTACTTGAGAAGAACATCATTGAGATCATGTGTAAGCTTGAAAAAATAATCTCTCCTGTTTTTTTTGACTCCATGAAGCATTTGTAAATCCATCTTCCCTATAAAGCTTGTGTTGGGGATCCATTTCAATATATATGGATGTACCCTTTTGAGAGGGTGATGGGAAACCTTAAGAGGAAGGTAAAAAATATAGATCTTATGTCGAGGGGTCAATATGTGAGGCATATAGTTTCGATGAGATATCTACGTTTATCTCAGACTATTTTCCTGACGAAGTCTTGACAAAGGAAAATCGAGTCCCGAGACATGATGATGGTGGTAATGCTGAACTAAATGGTCGGCTTTCTGTATTTAGCCTATCAAGTTGCGCTTATGGAAAAGGGAAGTGTATATTCCTCTTTGAGCAAGATTTACATGCTTCACATACTTAAATTCCTCTCAATTGCGAGGAGATTGACGAATTTGTGAGATACACATGTAAAATTTCAATTTTTTATGGATAGCTATATCTTAACCTGCAATGACATACATTCCATTATGTTAATGTTTATAAAATTTTATAGATCATACGATGACGAGTTAAAAGTGAATCAGCCCAACATAACTGATAAAGATGTTCAAGTCAACCGTGATAAAAACATTACGAGGTGGCTAAGGGAAAAAGTAAGTTAAATATATTAACATTAATATATACTCCATTAATTTATGACTTCATTTAATGTAATAGATTTTTTATAGGGTCTTACGGAGGGAACGATTCCGGATAATGTACAAGTCCTAGCTATGGGCCCAAACAGGGACTAAGTCAGCCGTAATGGTTACAAGATCAATGGTTATGAATTTCATACAAATGCATATGCTCCCGATAAAAGAACAACGAACACTAGAGTGTGTGTCCAAGGTGATTGTTACAATGAGTTTGGTCGTGCCTTTTATGGGGAGTTGAAGGAATTCATAAAGTTGTCGTACACATGCATTTACGGGGGTCAGATTTACTTATTAAGTGTTTTTGGTTTGATACAGAAAAAAGGATATGTGTCGATCGACATGGAATCATTTATATTGATGTCCATAGGTATGCGTACGCCAACAAACCATTTGTGTTACCAACTCAAATAGTACAAGTATACTACACTCCTAGTCCTGTTAGAAAAAGGAATAGACAGCCTGCAGATTGATAATTAGTAATTCATACTCTCGCACGCAGTCTTGTACAATTAGTAGATGAGGAGTTCTACCAAGAAGAGATGCTTCATAGACCTACACCAATAAATGTGGAGGAGGACATTGAACTAATACATTTAGAGGGTGAAGATGAACGAATTATGTTATGAGTTAGTACGTATGGTGGATGACATTGATACTAAGGAAGAAGAGTTACTAACTGACACCGACACAGAATCTGAAGAACATGATGGTTATGAATCTCTAAACCGTATACAAGATAATTCTGACTAAAAAAATAGGATGTATGTTTAGTATTACTTTTATTACATCCAATTATACATATATTCATGTTCTTTATATATATCATTGTCGTGTTTATGTATCTTTCATTTACTACTGTGTTGTAGTTAACTATTTCATACCATTACATGTATATATTGTAATTTTATTTGTATATGTACTCAAATATATCACCGTATTAACATTATGAATTTTTTTACAGATGACATCTGAACCAACTGCAATAAAGCGCGACTTAGGTAGGGGTCCTAATCCCGTGCCAAAGACCTCAAAAAAATCGTCCTCCTCCGGACAACATGTATGTTAAACATTTATATATCAACATTTTATATTTTAATTGTTTAAGATATATATATATATATATATATATATATATATATATATATATATATATATATATATATATATACACACTAATGTAACTTGCTTAAAATATTATAATCAAATGTCCGTATTTAATGTAAATTATTGTATATTGTAGTAATTTTTGTGATGACAAAATTGTGAAGTGCATTTCATAATTATGCTTACAGAACTGGCCTACACTAGTGATTATGTGGGCGAGCATACCTACGCCCACAAAGATGCTATTTGGGCCGAATTTCAGGTATACTTTTTGTTAATGCTTGATGAATGAGTAATATACCCATGAATTGGATATGTTTAGGCTTTATTTATTGTTGTTTTCTAGTCTTTTAGGATAGTTTTATGTGTTTATTTGTTATTTTGCAGTTTGAGGCTAAGCAGGGACAAATTGGGAAGTTCAGCATCACTAATGGCAGAACTGTAATTTACTGGAAATAGGCCAGCATTGGGACGCTATCTGCAACACTAAACCCAATGTCGAGGCGTTCGGATGCAGGAGAAATTGACCGGGGAATTTACAAGGCAAGAGAAGTTGATTGGAAATAGGAGTCTAGAAGAAAAGAAAGTATTTAAGAAAGGAAGAGTTGGCAAAAAGGGACAACCAAAAGCTGGTGACTAATTAGACAACAACATAGAATCGGGGAATAGAATTGAAGTTGAAGATTGGAGGATTTCTTTTAGAGTTTTCTTATTCTTCTTTATTTCAGTTTTGTAATTCTATTAAGATGATTTTGATGGGATTTCTATTTTATTTTCCAGTATGAACTAACTTTTTCATTAAGACTGCAAATTGAACCTTTTATGTTTATGAATTGATTATTCAGTTTAATCCAGTTATTACGTCAAATAGAATTGTTTATCATGTTTTGTGATTATAGATTAATTATTTGGCCAATAATTATTGTGTTACACTAGATAAATTCGGAGATGAAATCTAGGGTTAAAACTGAACGTGATAACATGTATGCTTAATTATTTGTATAAGATAAATAATTAGGGTTGTGAATTGAATAGGAATATCTCTTTTCACTACATGTAACAATTGAGATTCGGTACTTAATAGATTTAATTTTATTATTTTGCATAGGGATATCGTATAATTAATTGAATTAAATAAATGTTATTTGACCACTTGGAAAAATGTTTTTAACAATTAGAATTCTTGTTAACAATCTGGGTGACATAATAACTGGAGAAATTGGATAATTGATTTGTATTACATAATTGGGGATATTGCAGTCTTAACTTTTATTTATTTGAATCAATTGCTAGAGTAAGACATTTTTAATTAGTTAATTTTAGTTTTCATAATTAGGAAATCACAACTTTAAATAAAATTGAATTGATAAAGGACTAGTAGTTGGAGTTTATTAATTGGAATTCCTTGTGGGTACGACACTTTACTTTACTGCTTTACTATTCATTGAATGTGTATGCTTGCATAAATAGTTGATTTTGAAATCAACTAACAAAGCTCATCACAATATAATTAATAACTCTTCTAATATTATTAATGTTTGTTTTATTTCCAGAAGAAATATAGATGGGACGACGCACATGCATCAGTTATTCAAACACTATTCTGGCAGAAGTGCGCCGTCTGAACCAAAGACAATCTAAATAAGGAAAGACAAAAAACCATTCATAATGCAGAGATTGACCATCCAGGACAGGGTGAGGAGTACATGCATGAGCATAGCCCTTGGTAGTGCACATAGAGCATATGGGCTGATATGTTTGCCCAGTGGAGAGCTGAAGGCTGGGTCAAGAGACGGAAGACTGCCTCCGCAAACAGATCTCAGGTGTACCTACAGGCGAAAAGGCAAAAGGGACCTATAAGGGCACAATTATATCACAGGCACAACACATTACTGTTAGGGTACATATTGAGTTTAAAGTGTAAGTCCCCAAATTATTAATAAATGAAATTTAGTTTCCTCTATTATCATTTTGAAATAGTAAGTGTTGATTTGATTAATGTGGTTAGTTATGGGTAAATTGCGCAAATATTTTAAATAAGCAAGTGGTTATAAAATATTCATTGTTTTCAGGGAATATTCGTTTGGTCGTGGAATATTCTTGCTGTCGGGGAACATTCGTATGACGGTGTAGTCTTTTGTGGTCCCCATAACGGAAGAGATTGGATGAAGAAAACGACAAGTATAAGTTGTTTATAAATAAAGGCGTAGTTGTTACCGTTAATACTGTTGGAATACTCGGTAGTTAAAACACAGTAATACGCGTTGTTGCACAGTAGCACACGGTAATGCACCAATTATTGATTCTTACTTAAGAAGGCACTACTCAATAATTGTTACAGTAGTTACTGTTCAGTATTTTATTTTATTGATTCAATAATTATTGCGTTGATATTTTATATTACTGTTGTTTCAATAATTGTCACTACACAGTATTTTTCATTATCGAAGCAATAATTCATATTATCTGAATAATATTATTAGAAAACATTATTGGCAATGTCTAGAAAGTTCTGTCTAAGGAGAGGTTTGGTCACCTAATTGCGCGCCAGTAAGGAGAAATTCTTATTGGAAAGCCCCCTCTTTCCTGGGAAAGGTCTGGTTGCCAGTACTGTGATTCTGTAATATTATTTGTGAATAATTAATTATTGATTTATATGATGAGGAAAATATTAATTTTGTGTGGTTATAGATGGAGAAAATTTTTAAAGTGACAATTGTTAAAAATTGATATTTTATCTTATTGGATAAAATAATATTTTATTATATTATATAATAATGATGATATTTTTACAATGAATGTGGGATATATGAGTATATGAGGAGGAAGAGTATTTTTGTTGCAAAAGTTGTTTAAAACATGTTAAACATGTTGGTGGACCCATTTCTTGACTGAAATTTGATTATAGCCTGTAAAATCGTCCGTTTATGGATTTCGGTCAATTTCTGTTTGGAATTTGAAAAAACTGTCTTCTACAAACTTGTAGAGAATTGAATTTCCTATAAAATTCGCGAGATTCAAATTTTCTGATAAAAAGGCTATTTATTATGAATTATTGAAGTTCCGAAGTTCCGAAATAATTGGATTTGGAAGTTTTCATTAATTATTTAAGAAAAAGGTTTTTAACAAGTTGGTTGCACATGTTAATTGCTAAAATCTGATGTCTTAAGTGTGCGTAGGAAATTTATTAAATAATAATAATATTTTATTAAATTTTCTGCTTTGGTGTTCTAAGCATTTTCCTATAAATAGTGTGCTTAGGTTAGAATTAAAAATTACACCAGAAACTGAAGTTTTCTCTATATTTCTCTCTTTCTCTCTCTCTCTATATATTGAGCATATTCTTGTGAGAATTCTGATACTTTGAGTATTGTTATACGGTGCAAATTTCCTTCAGCACTATACCCAGTATTCCAACAAGAAGTACTAATCTTTCGAGGTAAGGGATGTTATATTTCTTCATAAGTGATATTATTTCTTCAATATCATTATGCCGAAATATTGGTTGGAACTTTTTATCAAATTTGGAACTTTTTCATGTCGGGGTTACTATTCATAAGTTACTATTCACGAGTTACTATTCTTGAGTTACTATTCACGAGTTACTATTTACGAATACTATTCACGAAGCATGATGATGTTTTTGTGAAATTTCTATCTTTTGGTGTCAGAGTTACTATTCACGTATACGACACTATTCACGTATATGACACTATTCACGAATACGACACTATTCACAAAAAAATTAAATTTTTATTTTTTGTCCAAATATTTATTATGGATACTAGCTTTGATTGTATCCATATTTTGATCATTCTTGAATTTTACTCCACTCTGGTTATTTATGAAGTATTTTTGAACTTGGATTGTTTAAAGTACGAATCCTTAATATTTGTTCTTTTGTTTCAACTGGATTCGTTTTCTTTAAAATATTTTTCATCATCCTCAGTCCTAAATGATGATATAATTGAATATCTTTGGCCTGTAGTGCAAAGATGAATGACTTCTGATGAATATCTTTGGCCTGTAGTGTAAAGATGAATGACTTCTGATGAATATCTTTGGCCTGTAGTGCAAAGATGAATATTTGATTCCAGATTTATATTGATTGATGTTACAGGGATAAAATAATGATGATGGACTGTTAAATTCATAGATATTAGTAGATTTCATCATCTACGTAACTCTTCTATGAATTATTTTTTCCCGCTGCGAATATTGATCTAAAACTTGTTGTTTAGTGTATTCTCTCAGATTTTTCCCTGTTGAAGACTAACGATAATTTGTTGTATATTATCTTAGTCATAATATTCTTTACTGGGCTAGTTGAGCTCATCCTTTTCCTTTTTGTTCCATTTTTCTTCTCAGGAGGCGAGAATATAACGAGTACTAGTCGGGGTATGGAATGAAGGTTCTAGAGAGAGTTGTTTAGTAGTCCTCACCATTTTGTAAAATAATGTATCAATAAATGTGTTGAGGATTTATTTGGGTATATATATTGTCTAGAAGATAATATTGTATTTACACTCACAGTTTTACTGTTGTAATAATAAAGTTGTAGTTTTTCTGTATCATGTATTGACAACTCAGAATGGGTGATGTATACCTATTTTGGGGGCGTCACATAAAGTTTCAGTTTTAGTACATCACACATGTTTACTTATTGATATATGAGCATATTAATTTTGTAGGAGGCATCGTCTCAGGGTCAACCCATCCATTGACTGGATGTATATGTGGCCACCCCGATGGTTTACCTGAGGCTATCAAGATATCAATATATCCCGAAGGCACCCCGCAGCCGTCAATTGATCAAGAATTGTGAGAGATGACGTCAGTTTTGAAGAAGAATTATGTCAAAGGCCAAGGACAACGACGATGATCGTCTATCAGTTGCACTAACAGCTCTGCTAGTCAGTCTACTCAAACCTCCTGCCATCTGACGTTGCACACTCCTGCTGACTGTGTGAGAGAAATATGTCAAGATCAGACTCTTCTGCTCACACTTGGCATGCATCTACAATCTCTATCTCCTGAGGAGTTAGCAGATGCAGTGGCGAGAGCAATACATCAGCATGATGAGAGGGAGGTAATCTTATATATGTTTAACTTTATGTACTTTAGCTTTATGTACTACTTTGCATGTTTAAATTTACATTCAATAATACATGTTTTATTCTTTTTTTACAGCCCCATCTGAACTATATTGATCCGTGAAGGCATTTGTATTCCTTCTTTGTATTGGTAATTGACATTTGAGTATAATTTTTACCCACTGAATAATTAAATTCATGTTTATATTGTACGTTATGACATTTGTATATAAATTTCACTCAGATGGTACTTGTTTATATATATGAGCAAAGTATGCGTGGATGTTTATATTATTGTGTTGGCTTTTTGTATATATACCACACTATATATATATATATATATATATATATATATATATATATATATCGAATATCGATGGATTTATATGAATGTTGGTTTATTTATATATTGTTGTGTGTTGAGATATAAAACAGGTACACAATAGGTTAAAAAAATTTGGGAAATCAACAAAACAACCAAAATTTTATTTTTTTAAAATTAATTATCCACGACCGCATGCAGTCGTACGTTAATACTTTTTAGCAACTGCACACGACTCGAGGGTGTCAGCGACTGTGTCGGTCATTATTTTTGGTCGCTAAAACTTGGGCCACGTCACCTTTGACATCTAACAGATCATTATGAGGAGCATTGGATTGTTGTCCTTGATTTTGAAAGGCGGTTGTGGGAGGACACCAAGGAGGAGGAGATGGTCTCCAAGATTGATAGTTGCGTTTATTGACAGTATTGGCGGTGACCGGAAATAATGATGGCGGTGCATGTGATTGTTGAAGAGTGCCTCTTTGTTAATGAGTTTTTCATGAATTTCAAAGGAAATAGGTGTTTCACGAGCATTAACGACGTCAAAAATTCCTTTGTATTCCTCGTCAAGGCCATCAAGAATCTTATCAATAAGATCTTCTTCATCAACTGGTTTGCCAAGAAGAACAAGTTCATCAGCCCGATTCTTGATAAATTGCATGTACTCGGAGATTGTGTTAATTGGAACCCTTGGCATAGTGCTTCAATTGATCCTTGATCTGTTTGATGTGATCCCCACGAGAAGGTTTGGCATAAGTATTAGCTAAGGTGGCTTCTTTAGAGGTGGTAGTACATACAAGAAGAGGTTTGATAGGTGGAGAGATTGCACCAGGAGTGCACTGAAGAGAAGACGATCCCGGTGCTTTCATGTTCTGTAAGTCGAATTTGGAGCAGACTTACCATTAACAGTGACGATTGGTGTGGGACTGGGATGAGACCCGACACAAAATTTATATAGATCATATTCTTCTAATAAGTTTCGGATTACGAAAAAGTGGATTTTGCCTAGGCGAGCTGTTTCGCAGATGCCTAAAAACAAAATAAGAAAGCGATGGAGCTTTGGATGACCTCTTCTAATTCTAAATGAAAGTCTGTTTTGGCAATTGGCTTCGACTAATATTTAGTCCTCTTAATTTTAGTCACTGAGATTCTTCCACGTACGTTTCAGGCTATTAAGGATTAAGACAAATAAATATGAATAAACAAACTTTGACTATAGAGTAATGTCAAGTCCCTTTCTGTCACCATTTCATCACCAAATGGCGATTTCATTTGAGAATAAATAAATAAAATAAAATAAAAATAAAAATACTATATGTGAATCGGAGATATGATACGATCATGTGGTTATAAGCCACCACTAAGTTAATTTCAGAAATATATATAAGGTTTTGTATAATACAAATTAAATACTACTTTTATTTTAAAATTAAAGATACATTTTAATTTTTTTAAAGACAATTCGCGAAATATTGAAGTTCAAAATTGATATGAAATTATTTAGTTTTAATATAACAATTGTAAACTAACTGTAAAGTACTATTACTAAGTATCATATTTGTTGTTTTCAAAACTTAATCCAAATTATATCAATTTTGAGTTTTATGATTTTATAAATTAATTTTAAAAAATCAAAATACATGTCTAATTTCTATCAAAATTATGTCATTTAAATTACTACCGCAATCCACTAGCTTTGACAATGATGCATATATAATATATCAATTAGTTATAAGTATATATTGCCATAAATTTGTGTTAATTTTTATTTTTTAGCTTTATGGATTTAATTTTGTTGTTCTCCTCTGACTTTTATATATTTTAAAAATATGACAAGATTTATGAAAACTTTACAAATTCTCCTTTATTGGACCAACTTCAAAGCTCTCCCTTTTCAAGTCTAGGGTAAAATGGAGAGGAAGTATTTAGAAACTAAAGAGACAATTGTGTTTTTGTAACATCAATAAATTAAAGGGGCCAATTATTTTGGAACAGGAAGAGATATAGTATTGCACTAATGCTTCTGATTTTTATTGTAATATAATATTTATGCATTCGTGATGTAATAATTATATAGTTCAAATCATTTCAGATGTGCTACAATTTAAATATTCAAATGATATAATATTTGAGATCTTTATATATATATATATATATATATATATATATATATATATATATATATATATACGGTCCGGATCAAGTGCATACCCCTTATCTTACTCACCCGTGCTCACCCCCTTTAGACGACTGTTTCGGTCATACAACCGTCGCCTATACTTTTAGCGACGCTATATGTGTCCGTCGTTAAAAGTATAGGCGACGATTGTATGACCAAATGGTCGCCTAAAGGGGGGGTGAGTACGGGTGAGTAAGATAAGGAGTATGCACTTGATCCTTGCTCTCTCTCTCTCTCTCTCTCTCTCTCTATATATATATATATATATATATATATATATATATATATATATATATATAGCAAGGATCAAGTGCATACCCTTTATCTTATTCACCTGTGCTTACCCTCCTTTAGGCGACGGTTTCGGTCATACAACCGTCGTCTATACTTTTAGCGACGCTATATGTTTGTCCGTCGCTTAAAAGTATAGACGACGGTTGTATGACCGAAACGTCGCCTAAAGGGGGGTAAGCACGGGTGAGTAAGATAAGGGGTATGCACTTGATCCGGACCGTATATATATATATATATATATATATATATATATGTATATATGTATATATATATATATATATGATCCTAACTTTTATGAATAAAAATTTAATTTTCTCTAAATATTATTTTAAATAATAAGCTGTGAATTTGATATAATGTTATAGTTGTGAATAATATTTATAAATTTTGCAAATTAAGCAAGTTATCATAAAATATTCGTTTGGTCGGAGAATATTCATGTTATCAGGAAATATTCGTACGACGACACAATTATTGGTGGACCCCACAACGGAATTACTGTCGGATTTAGAAAGTGACAAAAATAACATTTTTATAAAAATAATGGTAAAACTTTTACCGTTAACTGTTGAATTACCCGGTGATAAAAGTACAGTAATACGCGTGGTTGTTAATGACATTAAAAAATATAATATTTGGCAACGAAAAATTAACCTAATAACAACGAAGAGGATATTGTTGCTAATACTAAAATAAAAGGCATCATTTTTTATCGTTGCAAATAATATCAACTTTCGTTGCACATATGAATAAACAACAACATATAATGTCGTTGCTAATCGACGACTTTCGTTGCTATTGAAAAATAACCAGCAACAAACATTTTCGGTGCTGATTCAGCATAATGTCATTGCCAAATAATATAATCAGCAATGAAAATAGTTGCTAAATTGTTTACATTCCGCAACAAAAGCAAGCTTAGGCAACAATTTTCATAATTTACTACAACGAAAAATATCATTACAAAATGGTGTCAATTGCAACGAAAATGCATGGTCGTTGCAAAAAAAGAGAGAGTTCATTTCGTTGCCAATTAGAAGGCTTTTGCAACGAAATGAGCTTTTTAGTAACGAAATTTTAATTATTCTGCAACAATACATTTGTTGCTAAAGGATCGATGTCTCTGTACGAAAGCCAAATTAAATTTCGTTGGCAACTAAAAAAATACGTTCGTTGCAGAATAATTAGCAACGATCATTGCGCAACGAAAGACACAATGACAGTAAAGTCGTTGCCAAAACCCTTTTGCAACGAAATTTGGCACCTTTAGCAAAGAAAATCGATTGTTGTTGAAGCTCCATTTTTTGTAGTGACAGTATCTTTGATTATTGATGCTTACGTGAGAAGTCACTCAATTTTATTCAATTATTACAACAGTAGTTGTTGCATAGTATCTCATATTATTGATTCAATTATTGTCACAATATCATCTGCACAATATTTTATATTATTAAATTAATAATTGAGACGACACAATTATTCATATTATTATTTACATTATTGACAATGTCTAGAAAGTTCTGTCGAGAAAAGGGGTTTGGTCATCTAATTGCGCGCCAATAAGAAAAAGTCCTTATCGAAAAACCCCTCCTTCCTGAAAATGATCTAGTTGTTAATGTGACGCCCCCAAAATTAGGTATACATCACCCATCTTGGGTCGCCAGATACATGGTACATAATTCAAATATAATTTAATAATACAACTGTCGTGTACAATACGACAAAACATAAACTGTGAGTTTGAATACAAATATTATCTACTAGAGATTATATAAACTCAAAAGGAGTCCTCATTACAATTATTATCACGCTATTTCATAGAATAGTGAGGACTACTAATGCTATCCTCTGGACCATCACTCCGTTCCCCGACTCGTCCCAGCTATATTCTCATTTCCTGAAGAGAATAGTGAAAGAAAGGGTGAGCTCAAATAACCCAGTAAGAAATATTATGACTAAGATAATGCAGAATAAATTATCATTTGTCTCCAATAATGTTAAACTGATAAAATATAATAGACATCAAGTTTAACTGCAGCGGAACAAGCAATCCATTAAAAGAGTCAAGTAGAAAATAAAATCTACTATATTTTATGATTAAAAAAGTTTTTCATCACTGTTATCGCTGAGACTCAGCTTAATAAAAATTCCACATCATCGAATCACCCCTGCACTACGGCCAAGGATATTATTTAGTATCACGTCCACAATTATCCATGCACTACGGGCCAAGAATATTTTTGTATTCATTAATGGTCATGATCATGCCAACAAATGTCCATCAATGCACTACGGGCCAATGAGAACTTTTACCACATCATTTGTAACATTACGGTCATGATTACACCGAATAATCCCTGGTCATAATCATACCAAGTCCATCTATGCACTACAAGCCACAGATGACTTTCAACATAATATAAACATGAGGATGATGAAAATGATGTAAGAATTCAATAAAACAAGTTCAAGAATTAATTTGTCCAAGAACTACTAATGTCTAAATTGTCAACATGATACTGCTTTGTAGAGTAAAATTCAAGAATGATCAGAAGAATATTTCCATGAAAAGATACTGGATGAAGCGCAAATATTAAGGATATTCTACTAATTTCATGGAGTATAGAAGTTAAAACTTTAACCAACTGAGTATAATAAAGAATGGATTAACAAAAGAAATCACCATGCATGCGGTACTTCGCATAGACAGGTTATTCCAACAGAATACTAAATAACAGAACCAGGTCAGGCGAAATTCGCACCGACAGGATGTTCCAACAGAATAATAAAGAATGGAATAACAACAGAAATCACCATGCATGCGGTACTTCGTATAGACAGGTTATTCCAACAGAATACTAATAAGGACGGAATCAGATCCGGCGTAAAACGCACAAACAGGATATTCCAACAGAATAATAATAAAGACGGAACCAGGTCCGACGTAAAACGCACAGACAGGATATTCCAATTGAATAATAAAGACGGAATCAGGTCCGGCGTAAAATGCACAGACATGATATTCCAACAGAATAGTAAAGACGGAATAATAGAAGAATGTCACCAAGTATAGGGTAGACCGCGTATACAGGTTATTCCAATAGAATAATAAGCAATGGAATAACAACAGTTCTCTTCATGAATAAGAAAGAATAACACCCCTTACCGTAAAAGAACTGAATATAAGAATAGTTA
Organism: Panax japonicus; assembly: GCA_020205505.1. Lineage (NCBI taxonomy): Eukaryota > Viridiplantae > Streptophyta > Magnoliopsida > Apiales > Araliaceae > Panax > Panax japonicus. The sequence goes on along the minus strand of CM035101.1, from coordinate 63,500,313 downwards.
AGTAGCAGAAATCTTTTCTTCTTTCTCTCTATAATTTTCTCTCTCTAGAGTTTCAGTGAATTCGTAAGAAAATAATGAAGGAATGAGCTTCTATTTATAGAAAAATGGACTGCATAGTAACTAACTCATGAACGGTCCAGATTGATTTACTTTAATCTGACGGTCCATATTTAAAGAAAAATCTTTTAAATAAAATATAATATATTCTATTTATAATCTAATAAAACGAATAACTTTACAAAAGATTTTACTATGCAAACACTATGCAGGCACTATGCAAATACTATGCATAATAAAATATAATATGTTCTAATTATTGTCTAATAAAACAGATAGCTTTATAAAAGTATTCTGTTTTATATAAAAAGATTTTACTATGCAAAACACTATGCAAACACTATGCAACACTATGCATAATAGAATATAATATATTCTATTTATAGAATAACTTTATAAAAATATTATGTTTTATATAAAAAGATTTTCTGTATTATTATATTAATAATACCAACAAAACTGAGTGACTTATCACGTAAGCATCAATAATCAATACCGCGTGCTACTATGAAAACACGCGTATTACTGTACTTTTAACACCGGGTGTTTCAACAGTTAACGGTAAAACTTCTGCCGTTATTTTTATAAAGTATTTTTGTCATTTTCTCAATCCGACAATAATTCCGTTGTGGGGTCCACCAATGATTATGCCGTTGTACTAATATTTCCTATTAAAACGAATATTCCACGACCAATCGAATATTATATAACAACTTGTGTACTTTGAAAAATTTATAAATATTACCCCCAACTATTATATCAATTTCACTCCATAATATTCAAAAATAATATTTATAGAAAATTCATCTTTATTCAAAAAGTTGGGGTTTTACAATCTCCTCTTCTTATGAAATTTCGCCCTTGAAATTAGGGTACATACCTGGTATGTCGAAGAGGTAAGGATACCTTGATTTCATTTCAGATTCTAACTCCCAAGTCATTTTCTCAACATCGTGGTTTCTCCACAAAACTTTGACTTGAGGTATAACCTTGGTGCGTATAATATGTTCCTTCTTATCCAAGATTTGAATAGGAACCTCTTCATACGTCAAATCTTCCGCTATTTCGTCCGTTTCCAACTCAATAATGTGGTTCGGGTCTTCCACATATTTACGTAACATGGATATGTAAAAAACGTTATGAACACGAGACATACTTGGCGGTAAACCGAGTCTATAGGCCACAGTTCCTACTCGATCAAGGATTAAAAATGGGCCGATGAATTAAGGATTGAGTTTTCCTCTCTTTCCAAATCTCGTAACTCCTTTCCATGGAGCAACACTTAACAACACATGATCTCCTATATCGAATTCCACGTCCTTTCGATGAAGATCAGCATAACTCTTTTGTCAATCTTGTGAGGTTTTTATATGTTGCCGGATCGTTTGAATCTTTTTCGTAGTCATACGTACTAACTCTGGTCCCAACAACGTTGCTTCACCCACCTCATCCCAGCATACTGGAGAACGACACTTTCTTCCATACAACGCTTCGAATGGAGCCATGTCAATACTTGCTTGATAACTGTTGTTGTAGGAAAACTCCACCAATGGTAAGAACTTGTCCCAACTTCCCTTGAAATCAAGGACACAGAGTCTTAATAGATCTTCAAGAGTTCAAATAGTTCTCTCCGACTGTTCGTCCGTCTGAGGATGATATGCCGAGCTAAATCGTAAATCTGTGCCAATAGCTTTTTACAAACTAACCCAAAATTGCGAAGTGAATCTTGGGTCTTAATCAGAAACTATGGATACTGGCATACCATGCAATCTTACAACCTCGTTTATGTACATACGAGCAAGACGTTCAAGTGTATAAGTTTTTCGTATCGGTAAGAAATGAGCTGACTTGGTCAATCTATCAACAATGACCCAAATCGCATCTATGCCTTGAGAAACCTTGGGAAAACTAGTAACAAAATACATGGTAATGTGCTCCCACTTCCATTCTGGAATTTCAAGTGGTTGCAATGGACCTTTTGGTACTTGAGGCTCCGCCTTGACTCGTTGACACGTTAGACACCTTGAGATAAACAACACTATCTCTATCTTCATATTGCCCCACCAAAATGTATGTCGAAGATCATGATACATTTTGGTACTCCCAAGATGGATTGCAAACGGTGTGTTGTGCGCCTCCATCATGATTTTATACTTTAAATCAGGGTCGTTAGGAACACAAAGTCTGGAGTTGACTCGAAGTATTCCTTCTTCATCGATTCTTGCTTCCGGCATCGCATCTTCTTGCACTTTCTTCCTCATACGCATCAGCTTCGGATCTGTAATTTGAGCAGCTTTAATCTTATCAATTAAAGTTAGTTCTGCTTGTATATTTGCCATCATCACGTGGGTCCCTGGAGTCTTTATCTCTATCTCTATCTCTATCCTTTGCAAGTCATATAAAATGGGCATTTGCGTTGACAATATTGCACTCGTACCCGCATATGATCTTCTACTCAATGCGTCAGCTACCACGTTCGCTTTTCCAGGATGGTATTGGATAGTATGATCATAATCTTTCAATAGTTCAAGCCAACGTCGTTGTCGCATGTTGAGTTCCTTTTGAGTGAAGAAATATTTGAGGCTTTTATGATCCGTAAATATCTCCACTTTCTCTCCATACAAGTAATGCCTCCAAATCTTTAGTGCGAAGACAACAGCTGCCAACTCTAGATCATGAGTAGGATAATTCCTCTCATATTCTTTGAGTTGTCGTGAGGCATAGGCTATCACTTTCCCATGTTGCATGAGAACACATCCTAACCCTTTGCCCGAAGCATCACTGTAGATGACAAATCCCTCCGAACCAGATGGTATTGTCAGAACAGGTGTTAAAATGAGTCTCCTTTTGAGTTCTGGAAAACTCTTCTCACATTCCTTGCTCCAACCGAACTTTGTATCTTTCTGAGTCAGCTGAGTTAGTGGAGTAGCAATTCGAGAAAACCCTTCTACGAATCTCCGATAATAACCAGCTAAGCCGAGAAAGCTACGTACTTCGGTCATTGATTTAGGTTGCTCCCAACTTTGAATAGCTTCAATCTTTACTGGGTTAACAGATATTCCATGACTTGATATCACGTGCCCAAGGAATGCTACTTCCTTAAGCCAGAACTTGCATTTCTTTAACTTGGCATAAAGCTTATATTCACGAAGCTTTTGGAGTATCAGTCTCAAGTGTTGCTCATGATCTTCACGGGTTTTGGATTTGGAATATATGAGGATGTCATCAATAAAGATGACCACAAAGTGATCCAAATATTCCTTGAATACTCGGTTCATCATATTCATGAAGAAAGCAGGAGCATTAGTCAATCCAAAGGACATGACTAGGAATTCATAATGCCCGTACCGAGTTCTGAAAGCCGTCTTTGGAATGTCATCGGTTCTAATCTTCAATTGGTGATATCCAGAACGAAAATCAATCTTTGAAAAGAATTTGGCTCCTTGCAACTGGTCAAACAGGTCATCAATACGTGGTAATGGGTATCTATTTTTGATGGTGACATGATTCAACTCCCGATAATCAATACAAAGTCGCATACTCCCATCTTTCTTCTTCACGAATAGAACAGGAGCACCCCAAGGAGAAGTACTAGGACGAATAAAGTCAATGTCTAACAATTCATGTAGTTGAGTTTTTAACTCCTAAAGTTCAATAGGAGCCATTCGATATGGGGATTTAGAAATGGGTTTTGTACCGGGTTCAAGGTCGATACAAAATTCAATTTCACGCTCTGGGGTAGGCCAGGAAGTTCTTCTGGGAGTACATCAGGAAATTCATTAACAATAGAAATATTATTCAAAACTGACGTATTTTTGTTTAGATCTGTGACATGAGCTAAGAAAGCTTGACATCTGTTTTTCAATAAACGAATAACTTTATGGCTTGAGATGACAGTGATTGATTTTAATGGTTTGGTTGCTTGAATTCGCATAATAGGTCGATTAAGAATATGAAAGCTAACAAACTTACAAAAACAATCAATTTTTGCATGATGAGTAGTTAACCGATCAATCCCTAGAATTACATCAAATACAAGTATTTTTAATACAATAAGTACGACGGGTAATGAGTGGGTACCAACTTGAACCAAACAAGACTTATAAACCGTGAATGTAATGAAGGATTCTCCCAATGGAGTTTCCACAGATAAGTCAAAGTCTAATTTCTCCGGAGTCAAATTTAATCGTTGAGCGCAAGTAGGAGAAATAAAAGAATGGGTAGAACCGGTATCAAATAAAGTGTAGACTTCGCTAGAGTTTATGATAAGCGTACCCGTGATGACCTCATTCGGGTTCCTCACTTTCTGGGAGGTCACAACAAACGCTCTCCTTTGCACTACCGGCTTTGACTTTTCTGGGACAGCCTTTGGTACCTCCATCCTAGCTAAATTTGTCTTCGGTGAATGACAAAATCGGGCTAAGTGACCTTATCTTCCACAATTATAACATGCTTTGGACGACATCACGCAATTTGGACTGATGTGTCCTTCCCCTCCGCATTTGAAACATATGATAGGTGGTCTTTCTCCTTCCTTAACAACGGGTGTTGGTGCTGACGTATTTCCATCATTGTTGAATCTCCTTTTCTTTTAATGTCCATTCTTATTATTTTGGCCCTGATTACCACCGAAGTGGTTACCATTTCTGGCCTGTTGATTCCCTCCACGCTTGTTGTCACCGCTTCGATGACTGCTCTCACTGGTATTATCATTTTGTCGGCTGCTCTCTTTTGGTTGCGTTGACTCGTTATCGCGCTCCACCAACTAAGTCCTATTTACAACATCTGAATACAAACACAGTTTATAAGAAATAAGATGTTGACGTATCTCCGGCTTCAAACCTCTTAAAAACATTCGCGCCATTCTCTCTTTATTATCCACCAAGTGGGACGCAAACCGGGATAACTCCATAAATTTTGCCTCGTATTACGACACGGTCATATTGTTTTTCTCCAATTTGATAAACTCCACCTCCTTCATGTGACGAAAACTTTCGGGAAAGTATTTGTCATTGAACAGCTCTTGGAACTTCTCCCAAGACATCTTCAGTACGACAATTTGATTATATTAAGCATATAATTTAATACCAAACCTCAGAATCACAAATACCAAACCTCTCTTACTCGATTTTCATCTAATTTCTTTCGAAATTTTAACGCTGAATAATTTAAGCGTACTATTTCTACGTAGGTGTTATATTATCTATCTAATTCATTTGCTCAACAAATTCTTGTAGGTTTTATTTCGTAACCTTTATTTGAACTTAATTATATTACGAGTATTATATATTCTTTAACCCATCAATTTCTTTTTTCATGAATCACCGAAAGCCTCAATCATCATAATAGTTCAATGTCATCGTTTACTAAACTCATAATTATTCAGGATATCATATGTGCATTTGAGAATCGAAATACATATAATTAAATAAAAGAAGACTTGACAATAATTCTATGTCTTATATTTAATTGGAAAATTGTATGTTGGAAGGATTGCATTGTACGGTAACTATTAACTCAAAGTTTCTTTTATTATTAATGTTGAAATTTATATTATCTGGAGGGTAAAATGCAAATGTTGTCCCTGAACTTTAGGTGTTTTGGGGTATTCAACCCATTTCTTTTGGTAAACTCAAATCGAGCCCATTTTTGTTCGAAAATTTGGACATTGAGCCCCGGTGTGCCACATATGCGTTGACCTGCCTATACGTGGCACTGCTGACGTGTACTTTTTTAAATTAATTCCCCAAAAAAAAGTTACTCTAGAGAATTGAACCTAAGATCTCCTATTTGAAATTTTGGTCAAAAGATCACCCAAGCACCACGTCTAACTATTAAATTTTCACAAGAAATAAGTTTTGTACTAAATCAATTCATTATTACTATAATAATAATAATAATATATCACAATAATAATAATAACAATAATAATAATAATAATATTTGTTCTTTATTATTATTATTTTTCTAAGTGTATAAGAAAGTAATGACATTTAAACAAATTACAAAGTTACAATTAAAAAATTATTTAAACAAATTTAAAATTACTTAGAAAAATTAATAAGATTATTTAATCAAATTCAAAAAATTACTTAGAAAAACTAATAAAATTATTTAGACAAATTAAAAAATTATACTTAGAAAATCTAATTGTGACCTTGGATGTCGACATCAGATCATCAACGGCACAACACTATATATTTCGGCCCATTAGAAAGAAGGTATTGTAAAACATGACAACATCAGCAAGAACATAGCCTCAATGGCTAACCTCGAACAACTTCAACTACTGCACATAGAACACCCATCATGCAAATTGAACATATAAACAAATTAGAGAACGTTGATCAAAGGAAGGAATCCAACTCGGTGAATTCAAAGAGAACGTCAAAAGAATTGGAGTTCAACTCATACTTGAGGAAGCTAATTTCTACAAGGGTATGAATCTGATCTCCATTTCTTTTCTATTAATTGATAATTAAGCAAAAAGCATGATCATGGTGATGGTTTGTATGAAAAATTCTAAATTCCGTTTTATCGCGCTTCCGCTACTTTTATGTGATTTGATTGCATGATCGCGCTATATACAAACCTCACAATACACTTCATTCCTTCTAGTTCATTGTTATTCTTTTAATTTTCTTATGTTAGTTAATAAATATTGTAAGTATTATGGTCCTTGGAAGACCAAGATACAATAATAAATTATGTAGTTATTGTGACTTGAGCATTATCTATTTATATATGGAGTATTGGTTTTAATTATTGGCTTTTTATGCATTAATTTATCAATTAGTTTGAAACAAGTATGACATTTATATTAACTTGAAATATTAAATTTAATATTTATTATATCAATTAATAATAGAAATAATAATAAATATGAAATCACTGATTTGAAATTTAATTATAATTTACAATGAATTTTGATTATTTATCAATCAATTCTTTATTTTCAAATTTATATATCAATTAATTCTTGAAACAAGTGTTCTTTTTATTGTTTATTTTGTCTTTAATATTTGCTATATATAACTGTTCAACAGGGCTGATCCTGTGCCCTGGAGATCTAGCCCAAGACCCACCCTTATATATCCTGCTCGGTCATGAACATTTTGACCTATATTGTTGGCTCACAACTGACCTCACATCCTAGGTGACAATTAGTATAGGGAATTGTTAAATTCAGAACAGAAATTATTATTTCCAAAACAAAAGTGTTGTTATATATCATATAGCGACAATTTTTACCATCGTTATACATCTATAGCGACACTTTTATTGTGGAAATAACAAAAAGTGTTATGGATTTAACAATTACCTTAGTATATTCTGAACCCTCAAAAACAACCCCATAATTATCTTAAAACATTGATATAAACTCCATCATCATATAAATAATCTAAGTTTTTTCATAAATTTACCTCACTTTAATAAACGTTAAAGTGGAGCATTGAGTTTATTAATCATTCTTTAAAAAAAAGATACACTTCCCATTGGGAAGTGTATAATTGAAGCATCATTCTATTTTTAGCCAGTCAGATAAGAAAATGAAATGCTCATCCATTTAGTTAAATGTTGTTCAAATCTTATTGCTTCATGCATTCAATTAGGGACCTCGATCAGAATATCTTTTCGTAATTATTCTCTTTCCTTATGATGTCAAGCACATCTTGCAATGCAATCAATTGGCTTTATGTTTCGATCATTCATTTTATATCACCATGGCTGTCTTTTCTTAAGTTCTTTACATCATGTTCTAAATTCGAAATAATAGCAAAGCCTGTAGTAAAGATAATTAGTTGAGATAGATGCTTCAACTAAAGCTAGTTACGTCATACGTACCCTAGCTCCGAACCAACTTAATCCCGAATTTGTCCGTGCTTCTATCCGTCCGTTCTCCACAAACTCTATAATTTGTGTTAAGTGGGTTGGTGTTGCATATCAAACACTTTGCTTTCCAAATTACAATCATGAGCATTACAAACTTATCTCAGCATAAAAATAATAAATATAGTTCTGTAAATTATGGAAACAGTCAAGAAAAATGTCTGTTATGATGTCTGCAAAATAAAATATTGTAGATACATCCTTTACTCTCTCTTGGTGATCCAAAGACGGAAATTTTCTTCAAAATATATATTAGGAGAAAATTGAAAAGAAGCTTTTGAATTGAATGGAAATTAATGAATGTCAGATTGACTCATATTTCTGCAAGTTCGATTAATGACTACTATGACATGGTAGTCAGGGGTCTCGCTCCTCGGTGTGCAAGCGACTATCCAACTCCTCGGTGAGTTAGCAAGGGTTGCAATGGGGCAACGCCTCCTGGAAGTCAAGCGCAATGTGCAATTGTGTTTGGAGATTTATTAGTAGCTAATCCGGTATTGAGTTTTATTAATGTATTGAACCTTATGAGTTTGAGCTCGTGTTATAACTATTAGGATTTTCTAGTTACTATAAAACATTGTTTGATGTGTGAATTTTGTAGAGCGTGTGACAACTTATGAATACATAATATAAACATGACTAATCAAATTAGTGAGTATGAGTATATCGTGTATTCTTATTTTTCTAATAATTTATGCGTGAGTGTGCTATTTTTGGTTATTAAATTCTAACAAAGAAAGAAACATGATTTTTGCATGGTGTTCAAGAGCAGTGCTATAATTATTAATTTTTAAAGAAAAAGAAAAATTCAAATCCAATCAAATTTATATATGGCAGCAACTTTTAGCATTTTTCCTTTATTTAAATGTCAGCTAGTTTATACTTTTGTGCTTCATTCTGAGCAAAAGTGAAAAGGTTTGTTGTCAAAGTTAATTAACCATCATTGTCCACGCGGAATTGTTAGAATTGATGCTTAAAAGTATATATGAGCTGTTTAATACCAGTAAAATTTTTAGGTAAAGGTTCATTCAAAATTATTTTATTTAAATGTATCTGATGCAAATCGATCTTGATATTCTGAAAGATCAATAAAATAATATATAGTTATCTTTTTAGTTCAAAAAAAGTAAAATTAAATATTTAAATTTATATATCTGGTCTTTAAGACCAAATATAGAAATTTTTAGATTTTATTTTTATTTTTTTAGGGTGAGTATATTTAGATATTTTACAAGGAGAAATTTTGGTTTTGGGTACTTATTTAGAGTACTACGGTACTTGAGGGAATTTATGAGTTGAATCAAATTATAACAAATTAATTGCACGTAAGCTTAAACCGGTTCTTAACAAATTTAAATCATGCAAATGTCTTTGTACAAAAACAAAGTTAAAATTAGATTCTTCGTAGCTTGTGTTTTTTTTTTTGGTTAATTAATTATATATTAATGAAGCCACCATGCAAATAGGATGTTTAGCATTTTGAGGTGTTTAGATTTTCAGCTACAATACAATAATACAATTTGATTATTTTTTTTCCATCTTTTAAATATAAGCTATTTAACTTACAAATTCATCCCTAAAACTCACTGTGGTGAGTTTAGGTAAGCTGCTCAAATGCATAAACTCAATTCCTTAAGGTTCAATACCATGGGCTACGTGGTACAAATTCGTACTCCAGTTATGGGCTTTACCACCAAAACATGCCAATGCTATAGCAAAGATATGTGTTGGGTATGTAGGTCAACATGGGTAGGTAGGTCAACAAATTCGTACTCCAGTTATTCGGTGACAGTTTATGGTGGTGATGTGTGGCAGAATTTTGACAATAAAAATAACAAACCTTCCCAACAGTCTACATAAAGATCTTTATACTCACAATAATACAATCCAAATTCACATACTTTTTCTTTTGTTGCTCACTAGAACCAATAGCCAGCTCTATTGCATGGGTCTCATCCAACGATAGATAAAGTGTCGCCTGATCAAAGTCATGCAATTAAATTCTTACTCCGATCATCATCTCTAGCTGAATCTGTATTTATTTCCAATTACACACCCCATAGATCTCTCATATACATACTCATCCTTTAAGCACTAAAGCTTGCAACTTTATCACCTAGAATCAAAACCTACCAAACATGCCCCGCAAAGTTGGGGATTTTTTTTTTATTCAATTCAGTTTTTATGTAGATCTAAGAACACCCTTTAAGCTTGTAGCTTTACCACCCAAAATCAATACCCACCAAGGATGTAGCACAAATTTGTGAAAAGGTTGTCCCAATTCTGTTTTTTCCAGATCTAAAAAGACCCACAGATTAATGTGGATCTAGAATAGCTTTGATGTTTTGCTCAAAGATTTGTTTTAGTGATTTGTTTGTCTTCAGTTTTTTTGCAAATATAAGAAGAACAACAAACGTATCACTTCTTTTTGTAAATGTTTTAATTAGTATTTTAATTACTGGTACTTTAGTATTGAAGTCCCAAGAAGCATGATCAGAATCATATAATTATAACTTATAAGGCTGAATGAACCACAATTTTCATATTTAGAAGTTAGAACAATTTTTTTTCTTTTCTCATTTCTACTATGATAAGTCGGTAATAGCTGACTAGATAAAGAAATTAATAAAAAGAAAACATATATTAATAGTTATTATATATATAGACATATAGTTCACCTATGCATGACTTAATGTAAGATGGAATGCTATTATATATCTTATAACATTGATAAACTCCATCCTCATATAAATAATTTTTCATTCATTCATAAATTTACCTCTCTCTAATAGTAAACGTTAAAGTGAAGCATTGAGTTTATTAATCATTCTCTTAATAAAGATTAACCATAAATGGAAATGTACAATAGAAGCATCTTTCTATTTTTAGCCAGTCAGGTAAGAAAAGCTCATTAATTCCATTTGGGTAAATACTGTTTAAATCTTATTGCATCATGAATTCAATTAGGGACATCAGAATATCTTTTCGTAATTATTCTTTCTTTTTCTTTTTCCCTCATGATGTGAAGCACAAGCACCCCTTGTAATAAATCACTTGTCTTTATGTTTCGTTAATTTTATACCACCATAGCTGCATGTCTCTTCTTTACAAGTTCTTCTAAATTCGAAATAATAGTAAAGGCTCTAGTGAAGATAATTAGATGAGAGAGATGTTTCAACGAAATTAAAGCTAGCCCTCCAAATATTACTTTAGTCATGTCTTTTCTCTGTATTAATTCTTGGGTCCTTAACACTAATATACAACAATTAAAAAGTATTTACAAAAATAAAACACAAACAACATAATTACAAAAATAACGCCAACATAATATTACGCGGATCTTTTTTCTATATACACGTCGGTTACATTCTCTCTCATCCCCCAACCGCTCCTAGAATCAAGCGAGTGGAACATAACATTCATATTTTGAAATCGGAGAAATCCAATTCTTCATGCGCGAGTGAGATCGGAGAAGACAAAACTGTTCGTCGCGACGGCACGCTAAGACCGGAAAATAGCATACAAAATAAACATCAACTTCAATTCCAGTAAACAAAAGCAATCGAATTACCGTCATTGTTGAAGTTCAGAAACAAAATCGCATCAACTCCGACAAAAATCTGAATATTGAGGTGTGTGAGGTTAAAAATCGTATACATATAGTTTCATCTGTTTTTTCACGATTTAAAATGTTTACTACAAATTCATATAACGATTTGTTGAATCATTAATATGTTTTCTATTATGGTTACTAAATAGATATAAATTGGTTACTGTTTATTGTGTATTTGTTTGCTAAATAATATTTATTTTAATGGCTTTATAATTTTTAAATGAGTTCTACTGATTTTTTTTTATATTAATTGTTACTCATCAAATAATTTGGTTACCTTCATGCAACTGTTGGTTACTCTCTCATGTTGAATAGGTTACTGTCTAATGCTGTATTGGTTACTTTAGCATAATATATTGGATTATGTGTTACAATATATTGGTTACTAATTAATGCTGAATCGGTTACTGAACAATGCTGGTTGGTTATTGAAAAATGATAACTTGGTTACTGACTAATTTTTATTTGGTTACTGATTAACACTATACTGGTTACTGTCTAATGCTGTCTTGTTTACTGACAATTCTGTTTTGATTACTGCAAAACATTAAAATGTCTATTACTATCTTAGTTACTGACTAATGTTGCCTTGGTTACTGCATAAAATTACTAAATAATGTTGAATTGGTTACTGTCTTAGGCAACTGTTGGTTACTGTCTATTGTTGTTTTGGTTACTGTATAACATTATATTGTTCAGTGCTGTCTTGGTTACTGTCTAATGATATCTTGGTTATTGTATGACAATATGTTGGTTACTGTCTAATGTTGTCTTGGTTACTTTATAACATTATATTGTCTAATGTTGTCTTGGTTACTGTATGAATCTATGTTGGTTACTGTCTAATGATGTTTTGGTTACTTTGTAACATTATAATATCTAATGATAAGCTAGTTACTGTCTAATGCTTCCTAGGTTACTATGTAACAATATATTGGTTACTGATTCATGATGATTTGATTATTGGGTAACTTTATTGTGGTTACTGCATATTGCTGATCTGGTTGCTGTTTAAAATTATAATGGTTACTGTATAATATTACTGAACAATACTGAATTGGTTAATGAAAAATGATGAATTAGTTACTGACTAATGTTGACTTTGATATATTGGTTACTAACTAATTCTGATTTATATTATTATATATTTGAGGTTACTCATTGACTACATTGTATTGGTTACTATCTAATATTGAGGTGTATCAGTATAAAAATTATATGTATATATTTACCTATGGTTACTACAAATTCCTATGGTTATATATGGTTACTGAACAATTAAATGTATATAGTTACCTATGTATGAACAATTATATGTATATGTATACTGATTAATGCTGAGTTGGTTACTGTTTAACATTATTTTCGTTACTGAATAATACTGATTTGGATACTATGTAAAAATATAATGGATACTCATTAATGCTGAACTGGTTACTGCATTAATCTAATTATACTTATACTTATATTTTTATATTAATGGTTACTTGTTAACTATATTGGTTATATTAATGTTTACTTGTTAACTACATTGGTTAAAACAATTATTTTTTAACTGCCCACAAACCCTCTATACTGGTTGTTTTTCACTATAACAATTAAATGGATGATGTATTTATCTTATGGTTACTAATTAAACATGTGTTTGTTACTGTCTACATTGTATTTTGTTACTGTATAATGTTGTTATGATTACTGTGCAATATTTGATTAATTTATATTGGTTTGTTTTATTGTGATGGAAACTAATTGTCTACATTGGTTACCTTTATACAACTATCATAATTTAATTGCTAAACAAATAACATTAAATTGATTGTTTCCATTGTCTTGGTTACTGCATAATATTACTAATTAATGTTGAATTGGTTACTGACTAATGTTGACTTGGTTACTATGTAACATTCTTTTGGTTACTGACTAATGCTGACTTGTTTACTGTGTAAAACTAAAATGGTTACTGACTAATGCTGACTTGGTTACTTTGTAAAATTATAGTGCTGACTTGGTCACTAACTAATGCTGACTTGGTTACTGAATAATGCAAACTTAATTACTGTAATGATTAATTGGTTACTGTAATATTGGTTGCTGAAGCATATTAATTTACACTTCTACTTATGTTTTTTATATTAATGGTTACTTGTTAGCTACATTGGTTACATTTTTACAAAAGTTTGCCTTTAGTTGGTAACAAATAAATTATACTAGTTATTTTTTACTATAAAAATGCAATGCAAAATGTATTTATCTTGTGTATACTAAGTAAATATATGTTGGTTACTGTCTAATTTGGATTTGGTTAGTATATAATGCTGACTTGGTTACTGTGTAATATTATCATGGTTACTGCATTATATTACTGTGTTTTATAGTGATTATTTTATATTGATGGTTACTGATTAACTACATTGGTAGGTACCTTCATACATCTGTTAGTCTTTAATTTGTAACAAAGTCATTACTGATTATTTTGGTTGTAAAATGAATGTAAAAATATTTTTTATAATCTTGGTTACTAATTACATATATCTTGGTTACTGTATAATATGTATTTAGATATTGTAAGGTGTTTATTTGGTTACTCTATACTGTTATTCAGTTTTATAATTGTTTCTTTTATATTGGTGGTTACTTATTGACTACATTGGTTACCTTCATACAACTGCTAATCTGATTATATATATTGGTTGTTGTATACTATTTAATTGGTTACAGTATAATGTTTATTTGGTTGCAGTAACAATTTGATAATTTCTGTCAAGTTTGGAGTGTCGGATTTTGGTCGAATTCCATCATGTAGGCCTTTAAAATTGCATGTAAAAATTTGGTTTATTTTCTGGTTACTAAGATTATGTAATTTGGTTACTGTCTAATATTGATTTGGTTACTTTACAATGTTTATTCAGTTGTTAGACAATGGCTATTGACAGTAACCAATACAATAAATTTAATTATTTACAGGAATATATAATTTTTTACTGCTAGTAACTATTAACCACATGGTTGGTAACATTTTTGATGGTGAACAGTAACCAAAATTGATGTTGATTAATATTTTAATTTTTGATTACATCATGAGTTCTCAATATAAAGTAAACATATACATTGAACAATTGGTAACTGTTCTGAAATATTTTTATGTAAATTTGGTTATCCATCTAAAATAAAATTGTTACCTCTATATTCATATTTAGTTACCAACTGACATAGACCATTTCCAAATAACTTTATAACTATGTAATTTAAAAGTATCCATCAGCTAGATAAATGGGAACCCTCACATGTACATTAAGCACTTGATAAATGTTCTGATATAATTTTTTAATTATTTGGTTACTAACAAAAACTAAAATGGTTACCCTTATATGCATGTTTGGATACCAACTGCACCTCTCAAACTATTTTTATTTTATTATGAGATCTATAAGTAACCATATATATAAATAAAAACTCTCACATGTACATTTAACGATTGATGTTTGTCCTGATACAAGCTTGTAACTATCTGCTTACTAATAACAGTAACCATAATGTAACATAATAAAACAGTAACCACATAATTGTATGATAGTAACCAGAATAGGTTTTAATGGTAACCAAAACATAAATTTCATGTAATGAAACTCAATTTAGGCAATCCATGTATACTAAACAATTACATATTAACCAGAATAAAAATAACAGTAACAAAAATCCCACATCGAGGGAACAATAATAATAGCCAAACCATAAGGTAACAGTAACCAAAACAAAATAAAGAAGTAACCAAATAGTTATATGAAAAGTAACCAGAACATGTTTTAATGGTAACCAAAACAGAAATAACTTGTATATTCAACCCAGTTTAGGCAACCCATGTATACTCTCACATGTACATTTAACACTTGATATATGTCCTGATACAAGTTTGTAATTATTTACAAGAATATATAATTGTTTACTGTTAGTAACCATTAACGACATGGTTGGTAACATTTTTGATGGTGTACAGTAACCAAAATTGATGTTGATTAATATTTTTAATTTTGATTCCATCATGAGTTATCAATATAAAGTAAACATATACAAGCTTTATAACAGTCTTGATACAAGCTTATAACAATCTTGATACAAGCTTATAATTATCTGGTTACTAACAAGCTTGTATATAAATAGGACACTCACACATGTACATTTAACAATTAATGTTTGTCCTGATACAAGCTTGTAACTATCTGGTTACTAATAACAGTAACCATAATGTAACATAATAAAATAGTAACCATATAATTATATGATAGTAACCAGAACATGTTTTAATGGTAGCCAAAATAGAAACATCATGTAATGAAACTCAGTTTAATCAATCCACACTACTAGAAAATCGACCTATAGCGACGGTCGGCGACCGTCGCTATAGGCTATAGCGACGGTCGCCGACCGTCGCTGTAGAAGCCGTCGCTAAAACCTATAGCGACGGTCTTTTGGCCTATAGCGACGGTCGCCGACCGTCGCTATAGGTCATGCCAAAATCGTGTTTAAATGTCTATAGCGACGCTCAGCGATCGTCGCTATAGGCTTGTGCTTTATAGAACACTATAGCTACGGTCGATGACCGTCGCTATAGCCTTTTTATATTTAAAAAAAAAAATTAATAATACAAATTTATTCAACAAACACAAATACAATATAAAATAAAATATAAAAAATATTATATACATCATTTAAAATCATTCACATTACAACATTACAATATAATAGTTGAATAATTCATCTCCTTAAATATGATGATCATTATTATACCAAACAACAAAATTAAAAACTTTTACAATCTATATATCATTACAATACAATATTTTAGTTACATCGTCTAAGAAGAGATGTTGAACTCGAGCATCCTCAAACTCACTTTTGCCATCTTCTGACAATGAATTGTAGCATCGGGATCAACACAAAGAAGAACCAAAAGAACGCATTTTAGGATCCACCACCACCTTAAATTTTTGATTTCCAACCATTGTTTTCAACCAATCCACCAAATTCACCTGTAATCATTACTCATTAGTCATGGATAATTGTTTCCCATATTGAAATCATATACACTCTTCCAAGGGAAAAATAATTGAACAATAAGGCATCATGCATGACAATAATCTTATTGAAAATTTTGAGTTCTGAAATATAAGAAAACTAGTAAGCTCACAATCAATCTTGTCTTCCTTGTACTCAGCAACATCCTTTATTACTGTTAAATAGAGAGAAGCGTTGTTAGGAAGCACACTATTCTGTAAACAAGGAATACAAGATGATGGCTAGCATACAAAATCAAAAACAGAATTAGCAGTATCCTTTTTAGGATTAAGTAAATGATCAATCTGCTCCATTATGTATATATTAAATTCATCTACTACGCTTTATTTTGTCATTTCTAATGTCTAGTTATCATAGTTAAAAAGTTCAAACACAGAAAAATTATGCCCAGGAGGACAAATGAGCTTAAAGCATGTAAAGGAAAAGAAAATAAATTCACCACCAATGCCAAAAAGCTGCCATTAATTTAAAAGTAACAAGCAATGAATAAAGGGACAGAAACTCAATCTAATAAAATTAAACGTGTAATTACACACACTTTCAGCACTCCTAAAGCCCCACCCCCACCCCCACCCCAACCCCAACCCCAACCCCAAGAACCTATGGTAATATGAAAATATGCTTATTTGTTATCACTCTACATCTGAATCAACTTATGATAAACTAAAGAACAAAATTGACAAATAAGGCATGAATTCATATAGAGAATTAATGAAGAAAACACCATGCTCATGAATTAGTTCACGTTACAGCACAAAATCTAAAAATGACTTTTTGGTTTTGATAGAAGGATATGCTTGAAAATCTAAATAAGACAAACAAGATTAACAAACAAAAGAAAGGAAGCCTACTTTTGATGTCTTACACAACATACTGTGTAAAAAAATAGTATGTTAGATTAAACCATGTTAGATTCTTGTGCATATCAAAGCAGTAAGCCTAATATATTTAGAAGCTAAGAAAAAACAGTGCTTTGTGTAGATGCTGAAGACTTAATTGTAATTATTAGAGAACAGTGCCTTGTGTAGATCAAGTTGCAGACAAGACTGACACTAACATGCATCAAGTTGATTGAACTTCATTGAATCATCGCAAACTTGCTAGGGTAGGCTGAAAATGAATCCATATATAAGCGAAAAAGTAGAAATGCAAGAAATAAATAAGACTTTAAGACAACTTTAGTGAGAAAATGATAGACAAATAAAATATAAAAAGAAATCATATTAACATATATAAAAAATACAAACATACAAATATTTTGTTTATTTAAAAAAAGTTAAAATGAATACCAAAAAGAAAGGCAGGGTAAAAGAGAGAAACAAAAAATAAAATAAGAACTGTAATATATCATTCCCAAGACTAGAAACACATAAAGTACTAACCTCAATAGCATTTTTTATTTGAATAGGATCAGGCATAAATTGGAATGCAATTCCTTCAACCTTCAGTAAGTAGACCTATATTAGGCAAAAGAAATCAGTTTATTAAGTCAAGATGTTAGCAGGATAATTACATAAGTTAATAACTGGAATATGTATATCATGGCTGAAATTGAATGCACAATTTGCAGTCCAGTGAATGTAACATAATTAAAAGATGTGTGGTTTACGATCAATACAATAAAAAAGATAAATAAGAACCAATGTATGTTGAGTTTCGACAATTAATCTATTTAAATTTCTAGTTTTTCAATAAAAAAATTCCATTATAAGTGTCAAAAGGAGGCAAACCCAAGTAAACTATCCAAGAAATTAAAAGGCATATCTATGCGGCAAGAAACCAAAGACTCTCCCTACACAGAGTCTCCCAAAAATATTCCAACACTAGGACTCAATTAGTATATCCTCTGCTTACTAGGACTCAATCAGTATATCTTTGCACTAAATAGCTACTAACAAGCTTCCTAAGTGCTAAGTTCCTATAGTCATCACTATTAAGAAGTCATAACACCTACATATCTGTTACAGAACCTCAAAATCTCTTATCATAACCTAAAATCTCTTATCATACATAAATAATTACAACTACGTAGTTATCTAAAATTCTGAGCTGTTTAACAAATATGTTGGTTAAAAAATCAATAACAGTTCAATATATACAACAACCTAGTAATCCAAAATTGTGAGTAGCTTAACAAATATGTTGGCTAAACAATTGAATAACACTGCAATTGTATTTTCAATTTACTATGACGATCAAGTACTTGTATTATTGCATACTGTTCTTGGCACTACAAAACTTGATCAGCTCAGTTTTTTAAGAAAAAAAATTGATCTTTTACAAAATTACACTAAAATTCAACAATTAATTGGATATCTGAGTTCCAACACTTAATCCTAATCTGGAAAGAAAAAAAATAATAATCAAACAAAAATAATTTATAATTTGTAAGCTCCTAAAGCTCTCATCATCCTTGAACAATATGAAACCCCAAAAAAAAGTAAAAAATATTTGAACCAAAAATAAAATATCAAGAATCTAAGTAATTAACCTTATCTTTCTCATGCTGTTTGATACTCATTTTGGGACCCAACTTTATTCGAGCTTCTTCTTCATCCTCAGTGGCAAAACAAGAGGCTTCACTCGGCTGTCTGCTTATAGAAGAAGAATGTTTCCCTTGATCTTCCAAATCAGAAGCATCCTAGTCAAAATCGATGTCCACATGGAAGAACCCCCTAGTTGAACTGAAATCTGTCCAACATATAACGCATGACAACTCTAGGGTTTCGCGATTCAAAAAAGTGTGCCCAATCCGAGTAGAAGATGACGAGTGGATGATCGAGTAACGAGCATACTGAAATGATTTGGGTTAGATAGGAGAACAAGCTGTACAGGAAGAGTAACGAGAGAGATAAAGTGTTGAAAGGAGGGAGATTACTTGAGAGGACATGGATAATTTGGGGGAAAAATTGGAGTGACATACTGAAATGATTTGGGATAAAGTGGGAGGGTTTTTCTTTAAAAAAAACCTCTATAGCGACGGTTCCGTGCCGACCGTCGCTATAGATACCCTATAGCAACGGTTCCGTGCCGACCGTCGCTATAGCTCGTCGCTATATGTCAAATTTCTAGTAGTGCCATATATACTATAACCATAATATAACATAATAAAACAGTAACCATATAATTATATGATAGTAACCATAACAGGTTTTAATGGTAACCAAAACAGAAACATCATGTAATAAAACTCAGTTTAGGCAATCCATGTATATTAAACAATTACATATTAACCAGAATAAAAAATAAAAGTATCTCAAATTACACATTGAGGACATAATAATAGTAGTCAAACCATAAGGTAACAGTAACCAAAACATAATAAAGAAGTAACCAAATAGTTATATAAAAGTAACCAGAACATGTAAGATGTGTTTGTGGAAATGGAAGTAGAAATAGAATAGCATAAACCTTGAAGAATATATTTGAAGGAATTTATAAAAATAATACATCAATGTATACTAAGCAAATACATGGTTTATTATGACTTGGGTTTATTATTTACAAAAATAATACATCCACAAACTAATGATGCCTTAAACTTCTTCAACTGTCTTGGGTTCAATTTCTTGGTAATAATGTCGGGGAGTTCCATGTCACACCAATATATAACTTTTCCAATGAATTTTATATTGCATTCCCCATAGTAAAGATTCTATAACTGCAAATAAAAAAAATCAGATTTACACAGTCATTAGTAACCAGATATAAACAATATTTATATCATAAACAGTTTACCAAACAAATATATTGTAACCAAAACAACATATAAAAGTAACCAAAATCTCAATTGAGGGAAAAAGAATGGTATCCAAATCATAAGCTAACAGTAACAAAAAATATACTAATGAAGTAACCAAATAGTTATATGTTGGTAACCAAAATATATATTAATGGTAACCAATACATAAACAACATATAGACCAAACAAAATTTAGTCAACCCATATATTAAGCAAATATATTGTAACCAGAACAACAAAAAATAGTAAGCAAAATTCCAACTCAAGGAAACAAAAATGGAATCCAAATCAGAAACTAACAGTAACAAAAAATATACTAAATAAGTAACCAAATATTTATATGATAGTAACCAAAACATGTTTTAATGGTAACCAATACATATACAACATGTACACCAAAATCAGTTTAGTCAACCATGTATACTAAGCAAATAAATGGTAACCATAACAACATAAAAAAGTAACCAAAATACCAAATCAAGGTAACAAACATGGTATCCGAATCTCAAGCTAACAGTAACCAAAACATAATGCAGAAGTAACCAAACAGTTATATGATAGTATCTATTTTTTATTGCTTGACGTAGCTACAACGTAAGCATTACATCAAGCCCCCATAAATTAGTCTAGTATACTAAACAACATGTAGTCCAAACTCATTTTAGTCAATCAATGTATACTAAGCAAATACATTGTAACCAAAATAACATATAAAAGTAACCAAAATCCCAATTGAGGGAAAAAGAATGGTATCCAAATCATAAGCTAATAGTAACAAAAAATATACTAATGCAGTAACCAAACAGTTATATGTTAGTAACCAAAATATATATTAATGGTAACCAATACATAAACAACATGTACACCAAAACCAGTTTAGTCAACCATGTATACTAAGCAAATACATGGTAACCATAACAACATAAAAAAGTAACCAAAATACCAAATCAAGGTAACACAAATAGTATCCAAATCCCAAATTAACAGTAACCAAAACATAATGCAGAAGTAACCAAACAGTTATATGATAGTAACAATAACAAAATTTAAATTAACACACCTTTAAAATTTTTTGGTTTGAAAATATCTTCTGGCTATGAACTTGAACTTCTTCCCATGACATTTGTCGCCATGATCTCTTTCCGAATAACATCAAGAGGCAAGTTTGAAGCAAAATTTCTAGTATCTCGATAATAGAACATGTATGCTTTCTGATCCAAAACATTGTTTTCACTAACTTGAACAACCTGTGAATCAACAAGTGCAACAAAAGTAAATTAAAAAATAATCAAAAAAATAAAGGACTATTAGACAATGCAAACCGGTTGCATCCCTAATAGCATGAAGGAGATCAATATTCATTAACCAATTTACGCCACCCAGTACGAACAACTATGACGAATAAGAAGAAAAATATTCATTAACCTTGTACGAAGAAGAAGAAGAAGAAGAAGAAGAAGCATATTTTAGAGAGAGAAAGTACGAAAATTATAGAAGTTGGGAGAAAAAGAAGGAACACGCGTTTCAAAAAAAACAACTTGATTTGTCATATCAGTCAATTAATAGTAATCCCTTAAATTAAGGAATTCTAATTACACTAATATTGTAAATAAATATGAAAAAGTGTAATATTTTTGTAATTATTTTATAGGTGTATGATTTTTGTAATTATTTTTAAAAATGTATTAATATATGTAATTAATCCTTAATTCTTTTGCTAATTGCATGAAGGTTCGTAGTGTGAGAGAGAGAGGTTGTATAATATGAGTTGAGATGAGTTTTTTTTTGTTTATATAGCTGGCCCATTTCACACCCCACCCGGCCAATATTGCAACCTGCGTCTTTTTTAAAAAAAATCTATCTTTGGTTCGTTATTATTGATTCGCTTAAGAGATGAGTTATATATATATATATATATACGGTCGGATCAAGTGCATACCCTTTATCTTACTCACCCGTGCTTACCCCTCTTTAGGCGACGGTTTCGGTCATACAACCGTCGTCTATACTTTTAGTGACGGATAACATATAGCGTCGCTAAAAGTATAAACGACGGTTGTATGATCGAAACCGTCGCCTAAAGGAGGGTAAGCACGGGTGAGTAAGATAAGGGGTATGCACTTGATCCTTGTTATATATATATATATATATATACGGTCCGGATCTTAAGCTCACCCCTTATCTAACTCACCCGAGCTCACCCTCCATTTAGCGACGGACCCGACGACGGTTCGGTCATACAACCGTCGTCTATACTTTTAGCGACGGACAACATATAGTGTCGCTATAAGTATAGACGACGGTTGTATGATCGAACCGTCGTCGTGTCCGTCGCTAAAAGGGGGTGAGCTCGGGTGAGTTGAATAAGGGGTGAGCTTAAGATATATTCCCTATATATATATATATATATATATATATATATATATATATATATATATATATATGAACTAGAGATTTCGAAGCTAGAAATAAAGAGATCTTGAAAAAACTATCTCTGGGATTGGAGTTGGGTTTGAAAATTCTGATACTTTTGTGATAATTGGTTGGTTGATGAATTGGGGTTTAATCTTTTAAAGTTGTTATCACACATGGGTTGAGCTCTCTACAAGACATTGTGGGTGGTGGATCTATTTTGTTTTATATGGTGGTGTGTTTGGTTTTTCAATTCTTGTAATGTAACTTATTGTGAGCCATCCAAATCTTTTGAATTTATCACATTTGTATTTTGAGATTTTTAATAAAATTATTTTTGCTGATAAAAAAATATTAAATTTTGAAAAAGTTAACATATCTAATATAATACTTGCAAGATTTTATTGAAGGGGATAGGAATTAATCTCCCTAACAACAGCTGTCACTAACATTAAAACGAAGGTTGTTAAGTAAGTAAGGCCAATACTCTAAAAGTCTAAATTGTATCTTTAGAAAAGTTTGAACATCTAGATTCTGAAGTATTACAAATCTATAATTGGATTTCATGAAATGACATGCATGAATCAAAAAATGACAGTAGTGTTCTGGAATATTTGTCAAATTTACCCAACATCAAGTCAAAAAACTGTACTCCACTGCTAGATCTCTTTACCAATCAAACTCCGATCCATAAATTGTATTAAGTGGGTTGGTGTTTCATATTACAATTGTTTTCACGTGCATCCAGTTATGAATATCATTACAAAATATATCTAAAAAATCAGAACAGCTGTGTTAGATTATGGAAACAGTCGAGAAAAGTGTCTGTTATGAACTTATGATTATTTACACACAAGAAAGATTATGGAAACAGTCAAGAAAAGTACTGTCTGCTATGAACTTATGATTATCTACAAACAAGAAAAATACTCCTTGGATACAAAATTAATATTAATTTATTTAATTTTAAATAATATAATTATAAAAATCTCATACTATAAAACTTATTGATCACAAAAGTCAAATGAGTTGCACTGGTAGTATGAAGTTTATTTTGAGATAAGTTGGTCAATTGACTAATAGAATATTGATACGCAGGTGAGGTTGTATGTGTGTCAGTATTCTATTGGTCGATTGACCAACTTACCAAAAAAATAACTTCATGCTAACCGAATATGATAAAAAGCACTTCTAATCAAATCTAATCTATGCCAGCAAATTTTAGCAGTTTGCCATTATTATGTCAGCTAGTTTATATTTGTCTACTTAGACTGACCTTTGGAATGGAATCTTCTACCTGTTCTATGAGTTCATATAGAGCAACAGTGAAAGGGAATGTTGTCACAACATCATCATTGTCTTGAAGAAAGGTAAGAGCAAAGGATGGGATTGATTAAAATAATTAATAATAGGAATAATAATATTATAAATATTAATGATAATATAAAGCATCATCATTATTATATGGGATGAACAATTGTGGGTCACAAGAAAGGTTTGGCCAAATCTGATTGGAAAGAGCCCCATTCCAAAATGTTGTAGGGCAATGCTTCAATATTACCCCAAAAATGGTGTAGGGCTTTTTGACCTTATTAATTAGTGGAGTAAATTTAATAGAACTTAAATAACATATGGGAGATGAAAGAAACTTAACATTTTTATTAGCTAGGGTAGAGATATTTAACTATTTTATTGAATATATATGAGTTTATGAGTTTAGTGTGAAGGAAATATGATTATGCTTTTATTTAATTATTTTATTGAATATATGAGAGTTTATGAATTTAGTGTGAAGTAATGTGATCGAAAAGACTTAGTAACTAAAAAAATTATTAATTGAACTCTTGCTAAATTATCAAAAAAAATAAATAGAATGCTAAATTTTCTTTTTACACTATAATCATTGAATTTCAAACAATTATAAAAAAAATATCCAAAATTTGACCATTTCATATATACACATCATCAGGCGTATCAATACTCCCTCATATTCATATTAAGTGTCGTTTTAGATAGTTTCATTTTATTCAATATAAGTGTCGTTTTGGAATCTCTATGCAATATTGCACTATTTTTTCCTAATTTATCCTTCTATTTAATATGCTTAGTAAATGCAATTCCATGTACCATTGTGGAGAGAGAAATAATTAATTAGGGATACAAAAGACATTTTGTGTTATTTTTTAATAAGTGTGCTTAACTCTAAAAAGACATTTAATATGAATGGGAAGGAGTATTAGTTTGTATATTTGGTGCAAAAAATAAATTTGTATGTTTATTCGATAACTTGATAATAGAAATCCTAAATCAAGCAAACAAAAATTAGAACAAGAGGCGGGCCCCTTTGGAAAAAGAATATATTTTATATGGCATCATTTGCATGCATGTATTTGTACAGTAAAGGACTTGAGATATACAAAAAGAAGAAGAGATTAATTATTATTTGAGTAAGCAGTGATAAATTTCAGAAATTTATCTTTTTCTGGAACAATTGTTTATAATATTGTAAAAGTGGAAAATACATAATTGAATTTGCTTTTCAAAATATCTAAGTTAAGTTTTTTTGCAGCTTAATAAACTTATGAATTAAAGAACAAAAAAATACAGCCTACATTTTATATGGGAATTGTTAAATTTACAACACTTTTTATTATTTTTATAATAAAAATATCGTTGTAGATGTATAACAACGGTGAAGATATTTTTGTTGTGGAAATACTATTTTTATTGTGGATTTAACAATTTTCTTGATGATATTATACATAAAGGAAACATGAATTTATTTTTATATTGAGGAATATCGACAAAAGACTTTTATACAACTTTACTTTTGTTCCTTCATTTTGTAATTTCGTGTATGTGCATACCTAGGGGGGTGAATAGATGTTTAAGCTAAAAATAATAAATGGTGACATCTATTTGAAATTTTCTGCAACTTGTTTAAATCAGACAGCTACGACTGTTTGCTTTAACTTATGTTCTTCATTTATTATTATCAGACAGCTAGACATGTCTGCTTTAGTGTCTGCTTTAGCTTATGTCCTTCGTCAATTACTATCAGGCAGCTATACCTATCTACTTTAGTGTCTGGATTAGTATATCTTCAAGCGTGAGAAATTAAAATAGAATATCCAGAAATCAAAACAGTAAAGAGAAATGTAAAATAGTAAAGACACCAAAATTTTTACGTAGTTCAGCCCCTATCCTCTATCTAGTGGCCTAATCCACGTCTAATCCCAATTGGAATTAGAAACTCTTTTTATTACGATTTAAACCTCTATTAAATATAAAAATAACTCTATGTTACAAAGAAGCTTCAATTATAATGTTGGACACCAATGCCCCTTTGCACCTCTGCAACTAGTACACCTCTGCACCCGTTTTCACATCTGAGACCTTTGAAGCTTCCTTTGAACATACCCACTAAACTCTAGAAAACCCAAGCAACCGTTGCTTGATTTTCATATTACAATGATGGTGATTACAATGGAATATAGATTTTCTAGCCTAAGAATAACAAGACACTGATTGATTTTTTTTTAAAAAGCTATAAGAATTAAGAAGAATGAATGAGGCTACATATAGCATGAAGGCCAACGGCTATGAGTAGACTATTAGCATGAAATCCTCAAGATATGATTTGAAGGATAACAAGCTATTAACATTAAAATCCTCAAGATATGATTTGAAACTTTCAGCAAATGAGAATAACATCTATATAGATTCCCACAATATCAGGAGTCATAAATATAAATTTTTACCCAAACTTAATTAAAGGAGATTGATAGGATTTGTTAAAGATCTGTTAATACACATTTCCTTAATAGATGGACGTTTAAAAACAAACAGACTTCTTAGAATATCAACCTTCCTTAATAAACTCCAATTCAAATTTAAAATGATTTTAAACCATTCTAACTTATCAACTAAAAGATATATCATCAATAAGTATACATACAAATATAGGCTGTTATATAAATAACCATAACTCATGCATATTATAATATTATAATCCATAATTCATGCATATTTAATTATAACAGATCATAATTCATACAAACGTCTAATATATATACTTAAATTAATCATCATTCAAAACATTATAAAATCAAAAACTAACACATTTCTTAAAAAAAAGAGAAGTACTGTAGTTGTCAATGATTCACACAGCTAATCTTGTCTGAGAAAATCACAACTTAATTATGGCATTGTACTTTCTAAACTCATCAAGTTCTTAGCCAATATTCAGCTGAGATCCAATGCATGGGTAACTAAATTATGTATGTGTGTGTTTTATAATGAGAACAGATGAAAGGCTTAAATCATTTTGTTGATAATTAAGTTATGCGTGGGTGGATATATATCATGACCAGCAGTCCAGCACATGCATATAGCCCTTACTCAAATCTGAGAAACATGAAGTGATAAGATACTATTAAAATTTTACTCCATCCGTTCATTAATATAGGTCGTTTTAGGCATGTGCACAAGAATTAAGAAAATAATTAAAAAACATTAACTATATTATGAATTGTCTATAATAACCTTCACCTCACTTATCTCATAAATATGGATCAAAAAATTAGGTAGAGTAATAAGGGACAATTTGAAAAAAATAGTGATCAATTCTCCTAGATAACCACAAACGACAAATAATTAAGAATAACGAAAAAAATCTAAAACAACCTACATATAAAAATGGAGGGAATATTATTTTATCAACTAGGGCAATAATGAGTTCGTCATGTGTTCTTGAATTGATCGGAGTAAAATGATAAATTTATTTTTTCATCTCTTTTGTCAATAAATCAGAATTTGTGCGAAGAATGAAAACACATTTGACTAATTCGATTAAGTTTTGAATAATCAGAAATCCTATCTTCTTTTTTACCAAAAAAATATCCTAACTAAAGAATGTGTCTCACTTTATCATTAGTTATGGAGATGTTAGAAATTAATATATCTTTTTAAAATCATAGCCAGCACATGCATATAGCCCATACTCGAATATCAGAAACATGAAGTGATAAAGTACTATTAAAACTGTTTTATTTTATCAACAAGAGTAAGAATGTTATAGCTTCTTTAGGTCGCATAAAGAAATAGTATAACATTAAATTTCTTCTTGCCTTACAAAGACCTTATATAAAGAGAACAACTTGCTAACTATGCCTTACAACCGTAGGTTACTATCACAGTAAAATGATTTAATCTGAGCCGTCCATTGCTACCCAAAACTGATGAACTTTGTTTGAACATTGTAACGTGGTCCTAATTATGATATTCTATTAATCTCTATCTTGGGTTTAAGCAAAGTTAAATTAAGAGATTACTAACTGTTGGGTCATGATATTTCTCTTATATTGGGTCGGGTATATTGGGCTCACTTATTAATTAAGTCATTGGGCTCATTGGGCCCAATCATTATGTTGACTTCATTTAATCTTATAAAGGCTGGGCTGGATCAATGGGTCAACCCATTGGGTCATTTAATATCTATTACTTTGACTTGTAATGATGATATAGTATGACAGTTGACCAAGATACCTGCCACACATTAATGTGGATGGGATTATAGTCGGCCGGCGGGGTGAACAGCAAGAAAAAGCATTGTACAGGTTTCATGCAGCCGGCGCAGCCCATCAGATCATGGGGATATGTCAGGCGGTAGTAGGTGGCACAATATTCCACGCAAAGATATTATTTCCTATCGAGTAAGTCTTCACAAAACAGGTATGTATTACACACACACGACCATAGATTAACACAATTCATACTCACATTACACTAGACTTTATCCTCTTGAGTTAACCTTGTAAACAGACATACTTACTCTCACGCCTGAGCTATCCCCCGACGGTCCGGCCGTCAAGCTTGTGGTGTTGTTGTGTTTACTGTGCAGGATCAGGACGTCTTTCGTGATTGGGACGTGAAGAAAGATCTTGGCGTTAACATTGGCGCTAGAAGGAGGGCTGAGTTCTAGTGTCTTGAGTATTTTCCAATCACTCATCTTGTTTTATTCTATCCAGTTTTCATGGGAAAGAGTAGAACATCTACACCCGAAGGACAGCCGATGGCTGTCAGTGATTCAGTACCGCGAATATCTGCCAAGGATCGTTTGGGACCAACTATAAGTGTCCATGCTAGCACAGCATCCAAACGATCGCCCGAAGATTCCCGACCGAAGGCGGTAGGCAAAGCAAAGCGCAAACTAATATTCCCTGCAGAGAAAGAACCTGGCCATGGTCGGAAACGAGTAGAAGGCACCTCGCCTAGAACTCAAAACCGAGATGACCAAGACGCAAAAGCCTCTCGGTTGGCAAAGATGGCAGATGAAGCGGATAAGGCCATGGAAGCACTTATGAAACAACGACAGGACATAGCCGAGCAAATGGCTCGTGTGGCAGAATTAAGAGATGAGGAGCTCAGTTATGTCCAATCCGAAGAGCAAGGGCATCGGAGTGGAAAAGAACCTGCTCACTCAGTGCGCGAGTCTCTAGGTCGAACTAGGGAAAGAAGAAGATCTCGAAGCCCTACTCCTCAGAGATCGAAGAGGGTATATCTCCCTGTCGAGTCCGGGGAACAGAGACGAAGTTCACGAAGAGGTCGATCCAGGGACCACAATCCGGAGCATGCAAAGAGAGCACTTGTCATTGCACATTCTCATCACAGTGCCCGAATTCAGAGACGGAGTATCTCCAGAGGACATACTCCCGAGAGTCTACTGAGGGTATCCCGCCCTGTAGATACTCGTCATAGGAGAAGCCCCTCTAGGATGGAAGGTTCTGTTGAAAAGACCTGATCTGTTTATAGGAAGAAGGAATTGCCAGAGAAAGAGGCATCATCACAACCAGAAGGCGTGGAGTATCTGGTTAAAGAATTAAAAGAGCTTCGGAAGCAACTTGCCGAAGTACAGAAAACCAAAGACACTCCGGGAAAGAAGGCATCCCCTTTTTCCGCGGAAATTCTTAGTGAAAAGGCTGATCCCACCAAGAAGTTGCCCCACATCGAGAGTTATGATGGATCGGGGGACCCTTACGACCATAGTCAGGAATTCGACCGATTTATGGACTATTATGACTTTAGCGATGCAGCTAAATGTCATACTTTTGTCACAACACTCAGAAAAGATGCCGGACAGTGGATGGGGACTTTACCCTCGGATTCTATCTCGTCCTGGGAAGATATGTGCAGCAAGTTTCATGCTCGTTTTGGGAGCAACAGAAGAAGAGGAAAGCCAACTGGTTCATTGGCTCAAATTCGACAGTCCTCTAACGAGTCTTTGGGCCAATATGTAAAACGGTTCCGTGAAGCAGTCGGCCAAGTGGCAGATCTGAATGATCTACAAGCTGTGGGACTGTTTCAGAATGGGTTAGATCTGGTCAAATCGGAAAAGTTGGTGAAAAAACTTATGTTTAACCATCCGAAGAGTCTGGCCGAAGCCTTCGACAAAGCCGAAGGTTATATCGTGGTAGAAGAAGCCATGAACAGTCTCAAACGTCCTTCAGATCGGTTCAAAGAGACAGATGGGGATAAGGCCGATACGGACCAGAAGAGACATGAAGGGAGTAAAGACCGCCATGACGGCGGATCAAAGAGATACAACAACTGGAGGCAAGGTGGAGGACGTTCGTCCGCTCCACCTCAAAGAGTGAATAGAGTTTACACGGCACTTAATGCAGATAGGGCTGTTATCTTGGACCAAATCAAAAACCAACCTATCTTTGAACCGCCTCGAGATAACATCAAGCCCGGAAAAGGTAACCCTCGCAAGTATTGTGATTATCATCAGGCCTCGGGTCACGATACGAACGACTGTGCCAGTTTAAAAGATTTTATCGAAAGAAAGATACAATGTGGATCTTTAGTTCAGTACATAGCTGCCAGAAATAATCAACAGCAAGATCAGACACCCGTTCCGGCAGCTCAACCAGCTCAGCAGGCGTTACCAGCTACGGGACAACCTGCCAGACACGTGATCGATGTCATCACCGGAGGTACTTCTGGAAGGCTAGTTGGAAGGAAGCGCCGAAGTCATTTGGATTCGGTAATGTCGGTGGCGGGTACCTTCCCGAAGACCGACAGACCTTATCCGAATACGGTAATCTCTTTTACTGATGAGGATTACCCTTCGGAAGTCATCGAACCACACGAAGGATCATTGGTACTGACTGCACAGGTGGGTTCGGTGGATATGAAAAGGATGATGGTGGATAATGGGTCTTCTGTGGACATCCTGTATGCTCACGCTTACCAAAGAATGAATCTGGAGGGGCAAAAGATGGAGATAGGCCAGGAGGCCCCTCTGTACGGTTTCAGCAATGATCCGGTTAAGGTGGCAGGAACTATTGAGCTACCGGTCATATTTGGAACGGCCCCCCAACAGGTAGAAATTATTTGCAAGTTTTATGTTGTGCATGTGGATTCTGCTTATAATGCTATTTTGGGGAGGCCCACTTTAATTGCTTTGCAAGCTATAACATCTATACCTCATTTCAAAATCAAATTTCCCACTGCTCATGGGGTCGGTGAGGTGAAAGGGGATCTGGACCTGGCCAGAAGGTGTTATAGAAATGCCGTTATTACTTCGGGAGTGGGGGTATCGAAGCAGCAGCAAACCATGGCGATTGAGATCGAACCCTTCACCGAAAGCAGTTCCGAACCGTTGGTCACACCAGCTGAAGAAACAGAAGAAATAGAGCTCATTCCTGGCAAAGAGGACAAAACGGTGAAAATAGGTTCGGGCTTGCCGGAACCTCTCCGGACGAACCTCATAGAGCTCCTGAGGTGTTTGATCGATATTTTCGCGTGGGAACCTCAGGACATGCCGGGAGTAAGCAGGGATATTGCGGAGCATCGATTGGAGGTGGACCCGTCAAAGAAGCCAGTTCGACAGAAGAGAAGGATCTTTGCACCAGAACGCCAGCGAATCATAGATGACGAAATTGCAAAACTGTTATCAACAGATTTTATCTTTGAAATAGACTACCCACAATGGATAGCTAATGTGGTTCTGGTCCAGAAGCATAATGGCAAATGGCGAGTCTGCATCGACTACAGTGATCTGAACAAGGCCTGTCCGAAGGATTTCTACCCGCTGCCCCACATTGATCAACTCATTGATGCCACTTCGGGGTATGCTCTATTAAGTTTTATGGACGCATTTTCTGGGTATCATCAGATCTCCATGTGTAAAGAGGATATACCGAAGACGGCGTTCATTACGCATCGTTCGGTATATGCCTATAAGAAAATGACTTTCGGCCTCATTAATGCCGGAGCCACTTACCAGAGGATGATGAACCATATCTTCAGATATCAGTTGGGCAGGAATATTGAGGTATATGTAGATGACATGATTGTTAAGAGCACGTTGGTGCATAAGCATTTGGATGACTTAGAAGAATGCTTTCAGACCATTCGTCAGCACAACTTGAGGCTGAACCCCACTAAGTGCACTTTTGGTCTGGGTGCTGGCAAATTTCTGGGCTATCTCGTCAGTCGAAGAGGAATTGAAGCCAATCCGGAGAAGATTCAAGCGATCCTGGACATGAAGACTCCTCAGTCATTTAAAGATGTTCAACGTCTGACTGGAAGGATTGCGACTTTGCGGAGGTTTATGTCCAAGTCAGCAGAAAGGTGTTTACCGTTCTTCAACACATTGAAGGGGCCGAAGAATTCAAAAACTTTCCAATGGACTTTAGAATGTAAAGACGCCTTTCAGGGCATCAAGTCCTATTTATCTTCGGCACCTTTGTTGGTGAAACCCGTTCCTGCCGAGCCTCTATATTTGTACCTCGCAGCTAGTCCGATGGCGATAGGAGCTGTTTTGGTACGTGAAGTTGGAGGCAAGCAACACCCAGTTTATTATGTGAGCCATGTCCTTCGGGATGCCGAAACCAGGTACCCAAACATTGAAAAGTTTGCTTTCGCTTTAATAACTGCTAGTCGAAAGCTTAGGCAATACTTCCAGGGTAGACTGGTAATAGTATACACGGATCAACCTTTGAAGAAGATTATGAGCAGACCAGAGGTATCAGGGAGATTGGCTGCATGGACGATGGAATTATCTCAATTCTTCATCGAGTATTATCCCCGAACCGCCATCAAGGGGCAAGCTTTAGCTGATTTTATGATCGAATGCTCATTTTCTGAAGCTGATGAAGTCGTGGTCGAAGCTGAAGCATCTGACAGGGCAGTTGTTGTCCTTCAACAGAGGGAGAGTTCGTGGACGCTGTTTGCAGATGGGTCTTCAACTTCGGACGTCAGTGGAGCGGAGATTATTTTGACAAGTCCGGAGGGATTCAAAGTGCAGCAGGCTATCCGTTTTCAGTTCAAAGCGACGAATAATGAAGCTGAGTACGAGGCAGTGTTGGCCGGTTTGCGATTAGCGAAGAGTCTTGAAGTACAGAGAATAATCATTTTCAGTGATTCTCAGTTAGTCGTGAAACAGTTTACTGGGGAATATGAAGCCCGAGGTCCAAGAATGATCAAGTATTTGAAAGAATTAAAGGATCGGCTTAAATATTTCTCATCCTATGAGTTTCAAGGGGTCGAACGTAGCAACAATTCCATTGCTGATGCACTTGCCAAACTGGCTACTACGGATGTTAATGTTTTCGAAGGATCAGTATACCTGGAAATTCTACAACATCCTAGTGTTCATCATGAAGTGGTAACGTGCATTGACCGAACTAATTGCTGGTTGACTCCATACATTGAATATTTGGCTGATGGCGTCTTACCTTCGGATCGGATGCTCGCTAAGAAAATCAAGTACAAAAGTTCTAATTTTGTTCTAATCGATGGGGATCTCTTCCGAAGGGCCTTCTCGTCTCCGTTATTGAAATGTCTGACTCCAACAGAAGCCGAATACGCTCTCCGAGAAGTGCATGAAGGCATTTGTGGCGACCATATGGCTGCCAAATCATTAGCATATAAAGTACTCCGTCAGGGATACTACTGGCCTACAATCTTCAAGGAAGCTACCGAATATGTCAAGAAGTGCGAGAAATGCCAGCTCAACAGTCCAATACCGCATCAGCCACCTGAAGAGCTATACTCGATCTTATCTCCTATACCCTTCGCTGTCTGGGGGGTTGATATATTGGGTCCACTACCAAAAGCAAAGAGTCAGGTCAGTTTTGTTATAGTTGCTATAGACTATATGACCAAATGGGTAGAAGCTAAGCCACTTAAGTCAATAACGGAACAGGAATGTTTGAAATTTATGAAGGAATCAGTTGTATTCCGTTTCGGAATTCCTAAGGTGGTAATATCAGATAATGGCCGTCAGTTTGTTGGATCAAAGTTTGAAGCTTTTTTAGCAGAATTGGGGGTCCAACACAGAAAGACTTCGGTGGCTCATCCTCAATCAAACGGACAAGTCGAAGTGACCAATAGAACGCTACTGAACGGGATTAAGCGTAGGTTGGACGAAGCTAAAGGCAGATGGCCAGAAGAGCTGTTAAGTGTATTATGGGCCTATCGAACTACACCGAGGACTACAACGGGGGATTCACCTTTCAGATTGGCCTATGGTACCGATGCCTTAGTCCCAATTGAAATTGGATCTCCAAGTCTTCGAGTCAGTCAATTCAATGAGATCTACAACGAGGAAGGACTGAAGACCAATCTTGATCTGTTGGAAGAAGTCAGGGAAATAGCCTTAATCAGATTGGCGGCGTATCAGCGAAGAGTGGCTAAACATTATAATAAGGGGGTAAAGCTTCGCAGATTTGAAGTAGGGGATTTTGTTCTCAGAGAAGTCGAAGCATCTACACCTCAGAATTTGGGAAAGCTGATGCCAAATTGGGAAGGACCCTATGAAGTCACAGAGGTTCCGAAGCCAGGGACTTATCGTTTGAAAGCATTAGATGGCTCAGTAATCAAAAACACTTGGCACGCTGACCGGCTTAGAAAGTACTTCCAGTAGATTTATAGTCAGTACGTCTGAAGTCTGTAAATATCCACGTCATCATCAATAAAAGATCATCTTTTACCTCAAACAAGTTTTGTCTTTGTTGCTGTTCAATTCATGGGTGATAGGAGGTTCGGGAGGACTTGCTGACCATTCGATGGTAGCCTCTTCGGCAGGTGGTCACTATTTGGCATTGTCAGGCCCTTCGGGGTAGGCAATTGTCGCCACTATTTGGCATTGTCAGGGCCTTCGGGGTAGGCAATTGTCGCCACTATTTGGCATTGTCAGGCCCTTCGGGGTAGGCAATTGTCGCCATTATTTGGCATTGTCAGCCCTTCGGGGTAGGCAATTGTCGCCACTATTTGGCATTGTCAGGCCCTTCGGGGTAGGCAATTGTCGCCACTTAGACCTTGTCAGGCCCTTTGTGGTAGGCAAGTGTCATCTTTTGGTTCTGTTAGGCCTTTCGGGGTAAACTAACCTTCAATGAAGCAGATCTATCTCACACTTCGGTAACTGAATAAGTATCTCTTTACTTTGACACCTAAATTTTCTCTAAGTGTTGAGTTCAGAATGCATTGTTATATAACCTCATTTTATCTGTTATATGACTTGCTCAATTGTTAATTGACAGTTTGAGTTCAATCCTCAAAGGAGTTTTTTATACATTTGTCCGTATTAATTCTTATTGAAATATTGACAGAATGAAAGTACACTGAAGTCATAAGGAAGAAGATCATTTTTCATTAATATTCGAATTATTTACAAAAATAGGAGAATTACAAAAGATGTTATCTCAGGCAGCCCCCTCGTCATCCGAAGAGTCGAGCAAGTGTGGATCTAAGTTGGCTTTGAACAACTTATCCTTGCCACGACTTCGGCAGAGCGCGTAGCTTTCCGAAAAAATCCTCATTATCTCTCCACTTATTTCGTCCGAATTCCGATACTCTTCACAGATTTCTTTGCGAAGAGCATCAGTCAAAGGAGGCCCGAGGTCCCGAAGAGTCTTGAGTTCTCGGATCTCCTGTTCGAGCTGCTGCCGAATGGTTATCTGACGCTTTTCCTCCCGTTCCAGATCATGGATCGTCTTGGTCAAAACCTTAGCATCAGACTTCAGATTACTGATCTCATTCATCCTTATTTCACTCCTCAGAACCAAGTCAACGTTCATCTTGGTGATCTCGGCATGTTGAACCTTAGTCGACTTCAGTTCTTCATTGGAGATTTTCAAATCTTCCTTGGCTCGGGCCAAATCTTTATGAAGACCTTCATTTGTATGAAGGATACCTTCACGTTGAGTCCTTTCCCGAGCCAAGGTTGATTTTAATATGGCATTCTCCTTCCTCAGCCTTTCCTCCTCGGATTCAGCCTCGAGAGATCGTGGACGCAGACGCCCGAATACAGCATTTGCCTACACATGTTCAATACTATTCAAACAGTTCGAGATACACGAATACAAATATAAGTATGAAAAGGAAGGAAAGAGTCATTTACCTTCGCCAAAAAGCTCATGCCTTCGTTAAGCAAATCCCCATTCGAACTGTTGCTGAATCGATGGTCATCGGTCTCGTGAACGAAGGCCTCGAACAGTTGGAAGGGGAAGTTGGCACTGAATTGAGGCCACATGGTTGGCGAACCCCTGGCATCATGCTGGAATTCGGCGGTCGTTTGTCTTGGAGGGGAAGGCGCAGGCTGACTACGAACCGGAGAAGGATTCACAGGTATCGCCTCTGGGGGAGGAGATCGAGCAGTTGGAGGCTCGGGGGCCGAAGAAGGAGCAGAAGAGGTGGTTTCGGGTGTTTGTGCTGTAGTTGGAGGGTTAGTTGATGTTGAAGGAGGAGGGACGCGAAGTTCTTCGGCCGTAAGGGGAATTATTTTTGTCCTTATCTTCTTGGCACGAAGAACCTTTGCCCTGTCTTGGGGAGGTATATCCAGTAAACTCCTCTTTTTCGGGTTTGGGTTGGAAGGTGCAGTAATGGGCTCGGTTGAAGGAGTTGGTTGCGGAATTGTTTCAGTAGGGTTAGTTTGCGGATCCGCCTCGGGAAGAATCTCTTCATCACTTTTCTGGATCTATCTCGTGATGGATAGTCCTGACCTTTTTAGCCATCTTCTTCCTTCGGCGGGGTCGAAGAACATCTTCGGGAATGATAGGTTCTTCGGCTTCGGGTTCATCGTTTTGAGGGGAAATGGTTGGTGGGTCGGAGATTGGGGGGTTCACTTGGGAAGGTTCTTCAACAGGAAGCTCTTCGGTGACCTCCGAAATCTTTCCCGTCAGAAAATCTTCCAGATCCCTCACTTCCGAAGAAGTTGGTTTGATCAGAGACACTGCAGAGTGATCATATATTAAAATTCATGCCATTCAAATATATTAAAAAGTTATCTTACAGAATCATTTGAAACTTATGTTTATGATCATATAGCCAGGCCTGTTTGGTCAACAAAGTGAAACTCCACTCTTGCAGGGGGATCTTCTTCAGAAATTCGGCCATCTCCCTCACTCGTTCTTCGGGAATGTCACCGAAGTCAGCAGAGATCCGGTCCGAGACGGTCCATTCGGGAAGACAAGAAATTTCTGGTCCATTGATGAAGAACCATTTCTCGTGCCAACCCTTGTTGCTCGAGGGGGTGCTCATCAGGGGCCTCTTCTCGAACCTAGAGTTTGGACGAGGAGATTGTTTGCTCAGCATCTTGAACCCTTTTTCTCGGGACCTACCGGCTGAAAAAAGGGTGAAGAACAGATCAACAGAGGGGGTAACCCCTAACTCATGACAGAAGGCGATGAATGCCAGAATGTGAATGTAGAAGTTGGGCACGAGTTGTGCGAAGCCCACTCCTATGAACCCTAGGAGGGTGATGATGAAAGCATGAAGGGGTAAGCGAACCCCCTTCTCCAGAAATGTGACTGGCATAGCGACCCAGCCGTCCGGTCGCTGGTACATACGCTCTTCAGGAGCAGGAGCCCTTATAGCATACGTGTCCGGAATCCTGTAGCGAGTCCGGAGGAAACATATCTCCAATTCGGAGATGTTAGAGGAGATGTTGGCATGAGGAAACTGTTCCCCATCCTTGAAAAAATCAGTGGGTGATGGCAGGTTTGTGCTCGAACCCTCTTGGTTAGGGCTTGGACGAGAGGAGCTCGAAGATGTCTGGTTTGGATTCACCATTGTTGAGATCTGGAAAGCTAGAGAGAGTTTTTGAGAAGCAGGAGAAAGCTCAAAGGTTTGAATTTCAAATCAGCAGGTAAAACCGTCAAATTGGTAAAGTTTGCTTTCTTATACTGACGGTTGCACAGTAAACAAGGCCGGCGCATTAATTATCAGTAATGATGAGAAGTTGAATGAGGCGTGTTTGGGTAACCTTTGGATATCTTACCGATTTGGGCCTATCTGTTGAGTTTCTAATTAGTGACCCATCCTCTTCAAATTAAAATCCTTCATCAGAATGGGCCTATTGCTCTGGGCATCCTGTCATCTCCTATCCTATTTCACATATCAAAGTGGGTATGCTTCAATTATTTCTCATTTTTGAGCCCTTATTAAATTTTGATATCATGGACCATTTATAGTTTTCTATTAAACATCCTGTTTAATTAAAAAACTAGGGGGTAATGTTGGGTCATGATATTTCTCTTATATTGGGCCGGGTATATTGGGCTCACTTATTAATTAAGTCATTGGGCTCATTGGGCCCAATCATTATGTTGACTTCATTTAATCTTATAAAGGCTGGGCTGGATCAATGGGTCAACCCATTGGGTCATTTAATATCTATTACTTTGACTTGTAATGATGATATAGTATGACAGTTGACCAAGATACCTGCCACACATTAATGTGGATGGGATTATAGTCGGCCGGCGGGGTGAACAGCAAGAAAAAGCATTGTACAGGTTTCATGCAGCCGGCGCAGCCCATCAGATCATGGGGATATGTCAGGCGGTAGTAGGTGGCACAATATTCCACGCAAAGATATTATTTCCTATCGAGTAAGTCTTCACAAAACAGGTATGTATTACACACACACGACCATAGATTAACACAATTCATACTCACATTACACTAGACTTTATCCTCTTGAGTTAACCTTGTAAACAGACATACTTACTCTCACGCCTGAGCTATCCCCCGGCGGTCCGGCCGTCAAGCTTGTGGTGTTGTTGTGTTTACTGTGCAGGATCAGGACGTCTTTCGTGATTGGGACGTGAAGAAAGATCTTGGCGTTAACACTAACTTATAAGTAGTTGTCGAACAACCTCTTATTCTAATCTATCTAATCTATCATAAATGACTAGTAATTATTTTTATTATTTTTCTTGATAAGATAATTAATCTGTGAATTATCCCATATATGGAGAATTATATAAGATAATTAATATGTGTGAATTATCCCATATATATATATATATATATATGAACACCTTAACTAATTATACCTTTATTTATTTAATCACAAATTCTATGCTAGCATCTGGTATAGTTATAATTAATTCCCCTTCATTCCAAATTTTTTGATTAAAAGTAAGCCCAAATAAATAATTCTTACAACTAAATCCTAAGGGTTTATGTACAAGTCCAATTTTATTATCACATTGTTTGTCTTGTGCATTGCCCACTTAATTTTAATCTATTTATTTAATTGTTTGATGATTAAAAATTATGTGAAGAATAATATATGGAGAAAATAAAAAACTGATTTAAATATTATATGTCGACAAATTTTTGACGGAATTTAATTAATTGTGACTGCATGCAACTCTAAGAGGATAAAATAAATTAGGGTAACACCATAGACAAGTATTATTTATACATGTATTTTTGATATTTTCACATAATTTTTTCTCGTATAAAGGCATGGGCGGATCTATATACGGGGCAGCATAGACAATTGCCCTTGATGGATCTTTTTTATAGGTATAGGGGCATGACAGATATGTAAATTAATAAATTCAAGATGACAGATTAATGAAAGAGTTAAACTTGGAGGGGGGCAAAAAATTTCATAAATCAATTCTAAATTCAAGTACAAAAATCTTCTTAGTTTTAAGGTTTGTTGAAATCTTAAAAATACAAAACTAGTTTTTGTTTGAATAACGAAAGCAAATTTGGTTTGGGGCTTTGAGCATTTGGTGAATCATTCAAATTGAACTATGACAAAGTAACCGAAATAAATTTCAAAATTGTATCTAAATGTTTTTATTGTGTTTAAAAAAAATGTTTTTATTAATTTGAAATTTCTTTTTTAATTTCAATTAATTATGAATATTTATTGCAATTTGTAAATATTATTATGATTAGTTCAAGTTTTTTTTATTTAATTTTAACAAAAAAATAGTTAAAATTTGCCGCTGCTGAAAAAAATTCTTGGATCTGCACCTGCATGAAGGTGGGATCCACGGTATGCTGATGTGAGAGAGAGCTATGAGAAAATATAAAAAATACACATAAAAATATCAATTTCATTCTTAATTGTTACTTATTCCATATATGTAAATATGTCCTGGTTTATTATCAACAAGTTT
The DNA here is from genome assembly GCA_020205505.1 of Panax japonicus. NCBI lineage: Eukaryota > Viridiplantae > Streptophyta > Magnoliopsida > Apiales > Araliaceae > Panax > Panax japonicus. The sequence goes on along the minus strand of CM035101.1, from coordinate 63,460,091 downwards.
ATCCTCAGGAGACTCAAAAAAAACAACCGATATTTATAAGACGGAATAAAACGTCAGATCTAAATCGTTTATGTACTTGCATAACAATAATTATTTTGACTACTTTGTACATGAAGTAAAAGTGAAGGAATTAATACAAAGGTACCAATACTGCTTTAGTGTCTAATTAAGCTTTAGAAACAAACAACTTTAGTACCATTTCGTATTGTATAGTTTCTTTTCTATACTGTTTTTCACTTTCCATAAATTATATATGTGAAGACTGTCCAACAAAGCAGAAGGAAATTCAGTTGCTATGGTCCCTCCAACAAAGAGAATATTTTGGAGCTTAGCTGTTGACATAAAACTTATTATTTATCAGGACCATTCAGTTGCTCCTGCTCCCTCCCTGCTTCTTGGTTTGTTCCCATATGATTCATACTATGTAATAAAGCAGCAAATTCTGAAAATAGCCATTTGATTGTATATGGACTATTAACAGTTGCCTTGGGAAGTGTGAAACAATTGTAATATAATAATATATATCCATGCTGATTAATTTGAGATATTGTTTATCAAGCTTGTTTTAATTTTTTTTTCTTGGAACAAGTAAACTTGGATACAAATATTTTTCTTAAGTGGTTCAATTATTTTTCAGAAAGTGAGGGACCAAATGGTGGAAATGGTTAAGAATTACAACAGTTGTCACGAGTACTGTTCAGCAAACGAGTTAATCACCGTTGATCTACATAATAAAAGGCTGAGATTAATTTAAAAAAGACACTGCCGCTACAGGCTGTAGCGGCAGTCATTTAATGCCAAAAATCATGTTAAATTACCTTCATGCCCCTGCCAATATTTCACCTCCCTGCCGCATGAGCTTGTGGCGGCAGGGGTTAGAACATTTGAACATTTGCATCCAAAAATATGTTATTATTATTATATTTAGCATTATTATTATTTCATGTTTAAACATATTATTATTTTAAACATATTATCTGCATGTTTAAACATGCTCCTAAAGACAGATCTCAGCCATTCATTAATTACACGGATGACATAGATGCTATATGTCACTTTTTAATCCATAGCAAATAGATACTATAGATCATTCCCCATATATATATATATATATATATATATATATATATATATATATATATATATATATATATTGGAAAAATGTTATATAAGTTATGCCTTAGTTAAGTTTGATTAAGGTTAATTTTATCATTTAGGGTTAAGTTTTTTCTTTTATGATTTTATTAAAAAAATTAATTATTAAATTTTATACAAAACTATATATCTGTAATTACCTTTCCCCATATATAATACAGTATAATAGAACAATCGGTTAACTTGGTTTGTCCGTCATCTACTACAAAATGAAGCAAAATTAAGTACCCCTCCGTCCCATATTAAAAATATCCTTTTTTTAAAATGTCTCAAATTAAATATTCTATCTCTATATTAGTAATTGATTGATAATTTTATCATATTCTTTCTCTTATACCCTCATAATCTTTTTACTTAATTTTTATTGGAAATTGAATAAATATGAAAAATATTTACATTGAAAACTGGTATATAATATACCACTTTTACTATATCATCTTTTTCTATTTAATGTATTTATTAGGAATGTGAGAGTTAGGAAAAAGAAATATTTAGAAAATTAAATGACCTGAAAAAGAGTAATCATTAGAGTCATAAAAAAGTAAAAAAATACTTCAATTAATAAGTAATTAAAATGGTAATATAGGTAAAAAAAATTAATTAATCAATGTGCCGAAACTAATTAAGACGTTTAATTAATCAATTTTCTCTCAATTTATTCCTTTGGTATTTCTTTACTACCAAGCTTCTCTATCTCATATATCAAATAAGACTCCCTCATAGCCTTATTTATAGTACTCTTCCTTATCAATTCCTAATATGGATTAGAAATAATTTATTCTCCTAATCAAATTAGGGATCACATCTCCTTGTCTTGGTCACGAACCAATCTAACAAGTAATTCCTTTATCAACTTGGATTCCTTTCATGGAATCTCCAATTCTAATATTGCTTCCATTAACCCAATTTCTAATTGGATTAATATCAAGTAAACACACTTACTTGCTCACAAAGAAAATCAATTCTTTTATATCTTGGATTCTATCTCATGGGTGAGGACCCACACCCAACAATCTCCCCCTCCGAACCCATGAGAGGAGGGATTACCAACCACAACTCCTTACTCGGAGTTAATTCCAACGATGTCTTGGCTCAACTCAAGTTTCTTGGAATTTTCAAATATCTTCATGTTCGGCTTTGTCTCATCGGCATGGTTCTTCTTAATGGGAGGATCTAACTCAAACTTGACAGATTTTTGCTTGCCAAATTCATTCACAACTGCTTTATACCCTGGCTGCGAGCTATCACTTTCCTTCTTCACTTTTGGTACCCATTTAAAGCGAAGAGCTTTTCTCTCGTGGTTCTCATGCAAGACTTTTCTCCCATCTCGCAAGGCTTTGTACCACACTTTTTTCTGCCTAACTCCCCCATCTTCAACACCTCTCACATGCGCCCGCATCGTATAAAGAGTGTCTACCTTCTTACCTCTAGTCACCACTAGAGACCCTTTGGTGAGATTCCACTAACCTTCACCAAAGTAACTTTTATAACCATTCTCATCAAGCTTACCAGCATAGATCAAATTAAAACGAATATCCAGAACATGTCTGACTTCTCTCAGCCTCAACCTGCAATCACTGTTAGTTTCCAAACAAATATCTCCAATGCCTATAATCTTGGATGCACTTCTGTTTCCCATCCGTACATGGCCAAAATCACCACTGCTGTAGGATGTGAAGATTTCACCACGCGAAGTAGCATGGAACGAAGCACCCGAATCAATAATCCAATCATTAACATGGCACTAGGGTTTATCATCACAAACAATAGCTACATCAACGTCGGATAGATACACAATCGAATCTTTATCCTCATCTTTTTCTTTAGATTGCTCATTCTTTAAAAATCCGCACTCTCGTCTTATGTGACCCGACTTCTGGCAGTGAAAGCAAATTACTTCTTTTCTATCTCTTGACCTTCCCCTGAATTTGTCATCTTCAGGAGAATTTCTCCTTATGTTTTTGCCCCTACTCTGTGCGACAAAAATTTGTGACTCAACGCTAATTACCATAGTATCTCTTCGCCTCTGTTCCTCGTTAAACAAACTATCCTTAACTGTATCCATAGTCAGCTTGCCATTAGGAGCGGAGTTACTCAACGATACAACTAGCTAGCGTCTCCCAGCTATCAGACAAAGAGCTCAACAACAACAAAGTCTGCATCTCATCGTCAATTATCATCTTCATCGTACTCAACTGATTTATCAAACTCTGAAAATTACCCAAGTGTTCTGCAACGGAGTTTCCATCCTTGAATTTAGAATTCACAAGATTCCTAATCAAAAAAGCTTTATTTTGCGCTGTCTTCCTTTCATACATGGATTCCAATTTTTGCCAGAGATCATAAGCTTTAGTTTCTGTGGCAACATGATGAAACACACTTTGATCAATCCACGATCTGATCAGACCAATAGTCTTCCTGGTCATCTTGATCCACTGCGCGCCACTCTTGTTTGTGGGCCTAACTCTATCGTTCTCAAGTGGCTCGTATAAATCTTTGCAGTAAAGCAAATCCTCCATTCTTGGCTTTCAAATTGCATAATTTGTAGCCTTGAGATTAATCATGCATCTTGCTGTCCAATCCTCCATTTAATTCGCACAAGAAAACCACAAAAAATAACCAAGCTCTGATACCACTGTTGGGAAAAGTACGCCAAAAATAATTTATATCCCAGGAATTACTTTTTTGTCTTTGTGCAATTAAATATGAAATCAACAAAATCAATTATGAGAACAAAAATAACATATAACCATCCACATGCAAGATACCAAATTTACGTGAAAAACCCTCTAAAATTAAGAGGTAAAAACCACAGGTAAAACTCTGAATCAAACTCCGAATCTCCACTATATCACTAATAATGAGTTTACAATAATCCTCTCAAGTTTTATGCCTTAAAACTTGAGGTTACACAATAAATTGAGATAATACAAATTTACCTTTAATTAAGTTGAGAAACCTAATTAACTTGACCACCAAAAAACATCTCAAGCAATAAAGTCTTCAAGTTTTCAATTGAACAGAGATGATCGCGGATACCCACGAACAACAAATAGTAATTCTCTCAATTTATTCGTTTGGTATTTTTTTTACTACCAAGCTTCTCTATCTCATATATCAAATAAGACTCCTTCATAGCCTTATTTATAATACTCTTCCTTATCCATCACATCTCCTTGTCTTGGTCACCAATCAATCTAACAAGTAAATCATTTATCAACTTGGATTTCTTTCATGCAATCTACAATTCCAATATTGCTTCCATTAACCCAATTTCTAATTGGATTAATATCAAGTAAACACACTTACTTGCTCACAAAGAAAATCAATTCTTTTATATCTTGGATTCTATCTCATAGGTGAGGACCCACACCCAACAACTCTATTCCACCATTATTATTTGCAATAAGTCTACTATCAAATAAAACCACTCACATACATATTTTGATGGCACACGTGCAGAGCAAGTCACATGAACCATTAAAATATGCATGTGAGCGGTTTTATGTTATAGTAGATTTATTTTATTATTTATACAAAAAAAGATTACTTGAGAATATTTTTTATTTTTTAAATATTAAAAGTTTATTTATAAGTTTGCTAAAAACAAAGGGACACTAATAAACAATTGGACCACACAATATGAGTCGGTCATTTGATATCTTACTTTTTTAGTTTAAATCTTTTCAAGTATTCATTTAGTTATTCTTGCACTACTACTCATGCAATCATCTCTTTCAAGTCCAAAAACATTTTACTTCTATCTCATGCACCTGATGTAGTCACCAAGTATGAAATAGTTATTAAAAAACAGAAATAACTTTAATCAGTGGGATATTTGACAAATGAAGAAACTCAATAAAGCAGCAAAAGCTATTACAAAAGCAATGAGGGAAGTATATAGCCAATGCAGGCCACAAAATAGAGTCCATGCAAACTCATGTAACATATAATTACAATGGCCACTTTAAAAGTATGGCTGACCAAAAAGAAAAGAAGAAAATGATAGAAACAAGCTTTAGCTGGTAAAAACAGCAACTTTTCAATGTAACTTTGTCCCATCTCTTTTCACTCTTCCCTTGATAATGTAAATATTTGTAATGTTCTCACTTTCTCAGTAACATCAGAGTAACTTTTTGAAGTGTCTTTTCATCTTCCATTAATTACCCACTTGCCATTTGGCCCATGTATGTGTGTTTTTGCATGTGTGTAAAGGGTTCATATTTTCTGTCAAATTCTTGGTAGTATCATTTAGTTAATATCCCTACATTACACTTATTTATGTTTAACTTTTTTAATTAGATAAATAATACTACCTGATAGCAATAAATGAAATGAAACAGTACACGAGCTGGAAAATGATCAGCAAATCTAAATTCGTATTATATATATATATATATATATATATATGGCACAAAATTTTAATAACCTAACTACATCTTAATTTACTAGTAGTATGTCAACATAGGATCAAACAAAAATATTAGATTAACAAGGGAAATGATATTAACATGGCGAAAATTATAGGTGCAAAGTAATATAATTTTTTAGACAAATCTGCCATTGTTATTCGTGATGATTATAGTACTGATATATTATTTTAATGACAAAAGCAGAGTTATCCAAAAAAAATACTACATTTATCAATTTGCTCGTAATTTTAGCCTTGTTAATATTAGATCTCAATTAACACTCGCATAAAACCTAGTAAGTACAAAAAAGAAAGAGGGGAAAAAACATAGAAACCAAAACTAGACAGTAGCACAACACTCGAGGTCTAACACACAAGAACTTGACCTCATAAGTACAGATTGTAGGGTTTTGGCTAGGTCTTTGGCGCACGGTCTAGCCACAGGGTCACCGACAGTGCACTGAAGAGCTAAATTCATGGTCTCGACGATTTGCTTCTGATTATTGAGTGCATGTGTCTTGATTATTGGATCAATCCACATCTCCAGATGACAATCTGAGTAGCAATAACGTGCCCACTCAACAATGCTTTCATGCACACCAAATTTGGCATCCGTTGGGTTTTTCCCGGTCAGGAGTTCGATAAGAAGAAGGCCAAATCCATAGATATCACTCTTGTCGGTTATGTCTTTGGTTTCTCTAGTTTCTGCAATATCAAGAAAATGCATGTGTATAATTGTTTGGTATAAAATTCAAAAAGGAAGTTTGTTCATTTAAAAATGTATGTAAACATTATTTACAACTTTGCCCCAACGTTATGCGTTAAAAACTTAAAAATGAAAATTTATGAATACCATTGAACTCTCATGTGTTAAGGATTTGCAGGCCTCAAATCTGGTCATGCCATAATAAAAAATATTTTATGAAAAAAAAAACAAATTCTTACTGAAAATATGCTATATAGCCCCATAAGCTAGTCGTGCTGTTCTCGGTCGATGTCAGGTTTCTATGTCTCCTCACTCAGCTTAATAACACTTATTCGTTACTATTTTGAAAAAGAAATGATAATTTTTAAAAATTACTATAATTACATTTTTTGTCTAACATTTTAATCCAAGTATCAGTTAAAATTTGTAAATTTCACACAATAGCTAGTAAATCAAAACACACAAAAAAAAACTGGAAAAAATTACCTGGGGGAAGGTATGCAGAAGAGAGAAAGCACTTGGTGTCCATAAAAACCAAACCAGGAAGATCCAATCTCAGGCAAGGCTCATCCTTCTCGCCAACCATAATTTTCTCAGAGGAAATGTCACCTACAAGAATACTAGGTGAACAATGGGAATGAAGATAACCAAGAGCTTTTGCAATCCCAATAGCAATTTTTCTCCGACGCTCCCAACTTAAGCCCGGTAGAGCTTCACTTAAAATCATTCCCTCAATATGTTCATACACCAAGAATCCACCCTTTTCAGACCTACAAATCGCGATAAATTTACCAATGTTTCGATGCTGAACCTTACCAAATTTATCACCAATTTCTCTTGATGGAATCGAGTTGATATCGTTCATTTCCTTAACCAAGAACTGCATGTTAATCTTCAATGAGGACTTTAGAATGTAAGAGTTTCCTAGCTTTCCTCTTGCAATAATATTTTCATCTCTCACCGAGGATAAAATATCATCAATACTTAGCCATTTCAAAAGCTTGCCATCGAAGAATTGTAGTTCCCAAATTCCATCCTCACTTTCAACTCTTTTTACATTTGAGTCCTTTTTCCTCCGAACAAAAACAATAACAAAAAATGCAAGTCCAAGAACCACAAAGGCAAAGCTCAAGAAAATCCACCAAGGAGGGATTTTAACGCCTTTGCATGGCGATAAACCGCTTGTAACACCACCACCGCATAGATTGTTACCAGAAACGGAGCTTGAATTGATAGCAAGGAAGGCTCCGGTAGAGGGTAAACTTCCATGAAAATGGTTGTGAGAAATATTTACTTGAACAAGTGATTCAACTTTCCCTAAACTTTTTGAGATTTCACCAGAAAGTTGGTTACTTGACAAATCAAGCAGCCCTAAAACCGGCATTTCGGAGAAAGTACTAGGGATTTGACCACTAAGCTGATTATGGCTTAGGTCAAGACTCACAAGCATTTGACATGAAGATAATTCATCCGGTATGCTACCAGAAAGCTTGTTTCCACTCAATTTTAGTTGCATTAGCTCCGAGAAGTTCCCAAAACTCGGTGGAATTTCACCCGAAAAATCATTTTCGGATAAGTCCAAGTTCTCAATCTTGTTACTACCAAAAGAATCCGGCAAATGCCCAAAAAACCTATTTTTTGATAAATTCAGCATTTCGAGTTCTGGCATAAGCCAAGTCTTCCCACTTATGGTGCCGGAGAGATTGTTGCCTGAGATATCAAGGAAGTAAACAAGTGGCAATTTGATGAATTCCGGTGACAATTCCCCCGAGATTTGGTTATTTTCTAGGCGGACTCTTTGTAAACTCATGCAATGGCTTAAACTTGTTGGTAATTCACCTTCAAGGGAATTTGAGAATAGGATGAGTTTAAAAAGATGGTTGGAAACACAAAGACTGTCCGGGATTTTTCCGGTGAGATTATTGGTAGAAAGGTCTAATACTGTGAGATTATTATGTTTCCCAAGGTCTTTAGGAATCTCACCAGATAATTTATTAGACCATAGTTGAAGCACTTGGAGATGAGGCAAAAAAGTTAAAGAATTCGGAATTTTTCCGATAAGATTGTTGGAAAACAAATGGAGAATTTCCAAGTTGTGCAACTGGCTCAGAAGTTCAGGAATCTCACCAGACAAAAAATTATCGCTCAAATCGAGTGATTTTAATTTTTTGAGATTGAAAATTGATCGAGGAATGGATCCAGTGAGCTTGTTTAGGTACAAGAAAAGATATTCAAGATTGGTTAGGTTACCAAGAGAAGATGGAATTTCACCACTAAGATTGTTATAAACAAGATTAAGATGATTTAATGAAGTTAACTCGCCAAGTTGATCTGGAATTTTGCCCGAAAGATTGTTGTATCCCAAATAAATCAACTTCAAGCTCTTCATTAGGCCTAATTCACTTGGAATTCCTCCAACTAATCCATTTGAAGCCAAAGTCAAGAACTGCAGACTTGTCAAATTTGTTATTGATTTCGGAATTTTTCCCACCAAAACATTTCCACCAAGATCAAGGAATTTGAGGCCGGAGAATAATCCAATTTCTTCAGGAATTTCACCTGAAAAAATGTTGTTTGAAAGGTCTAACATCTCGAGACGAGGAAAGTGAGCCTTTTGGCAATGAACCTGTTAGGTTATTGTTGCTTAGATTGAGATATCTAAGCCACAAACAAGAGGATATATTGCTAGACATCCCACCATAGAGTTGATTATCGGATATGTCGATAAATTCAATATATGGCAATTGGAAAAGTGATTGGGGCACTTCCCCGGATATGTTCTTTCCAGAGAGCTCAATTTTCCAAACGTGGGAAGAATTATCGCAGCCTATGCCTTGCCAATAGCAAAATGACGTGGAAGAATTCCAGCTTGAAAGAGACTCGAAAGGATCTTGAATTGAAGACTTGAAGGATAATAGAAGTTCATATTCATATGCATTGCATGCACATAATCCAGATAACAAGAACATAAGCATCAATAATTCTTCATGCATTATTGATCTTTTTTTCACCATCTTTGCAATAATTAAACTCTATATCATCGACACTTTCAAGATGGATCGATAGTCGCTTTATTTCTGTCACCAACACGAAAGATCATGAGTTAGAAAAGCCTTGGATCCAGTGCAATGAAAAGTTGAAATGAAAAAAATAAAGCTAATAAAAACTTGCTTTAATCTTATACTACATAATATAAACACAAAGACAGAATCTTTTCATATAGTAACATTTAGATAACTATATCATCATAAGAACTAGAATAAAAAAATATAGGATTCATAAGATCATTATATGAGTTATACAAGATTTGCATGAGCCATGAAGATAATTATTTAGACAAATAGATATATATTCTAAAGGATATTGATTCCCAACAATTCAAATGGACTGTTTATATACACAATCTATAGAAACAAGTTTCATCTTATATAGCAGAGAGTTGGATTTGTATAATACTTGAATAAAAAAAGGTTTATAGAAATCCAACTCTCCATATAAAATGCAATTTATTTTTATAGACAGTCCAAATTGACTGTCCGTTAGTAACTACTATCCATAAAATTCATATTAATTGAAGTGTTAGATAACTTACCTAAAAATCTTCAGTTGAATATTTGAGGTTTTGAAAATCTTGAAGATTTATTACTAGCTTTATGATGGAGAGGAAAGAGGGTTTTGGTTTGGACTTTGAAGTGATGAAGTGATGAAGTGAAGAGAGTTGTAGGGGTTTGAGAGTGAGCTAATTAGTGTATAAATAGAGTTAGGGTTTAGGATTTGTAATAAGGCAAGGATTTGTAAGAATATTACGAAACTGGTTTAATGGATCCTTGACTTTATTTGGTTTGAACACGAACGGTTGAAAGAGAGGAAAGGCAGGGACATGTCTTTGCTTTTGGTCGGATATTACCAAAATTCTCTTTTGACTGGCTTTGGATTGTGACAAGAAATACCCTGTAACCGTTGAAAAACTTTGTTAGCTCTTCTTTACATGCATATTAAGTGTTGCACTACCTTAAAAAGTTGTTTTTTTAACATGAAATTTCATTATCGTTAAAGCAAAACGTTATGATTAGGTTGAGTTCAATGTTCTCGTGACATCACAATTGTAGAATTCATTTAGTGATTTCACTCATGCTAAGTTTGGATTGAGAGAATGAAATTGAGGAATTAATGAAATAAAAAATAATATATTTAATGATTAGTTTGGTGAATAAATCATTTCAATGGAATAAAAATTCATTCAATCCTCTTATTTTTTATTTCATGCAAGAGGCAGTGGAATAAAATTCATTTCAATAAATAGATATATGTAATAATTTTGTCATTATATTACACACCCACCACTACCAATAACCAAACTTACACTTGAAATACTTTAAAATTATTTTATTCCTTCTTCAATTCCGTCAATCCAAACACAGTATAAGTATTATAACAACGAGAAAAATTCAGAGTTAATTCTATAAACTCGATCGTGTTGTCATTCTCTAATTTCGAATTTAAGGGAGTGAAAATACTATTAGGGGCATGCACGGATCAACTTATTGGAAAGGTGAAAACACAAATTAGGGTTTACCATCCATTTTTTGAGAGTAAATCTTGTCATATATATGTCATAATTATTCAGTTAAAAAAAGTCAATATGTATACCTTAATAATATAATTATTCTTCTTATTAATATAATATTCATTTTTCATTTATTATTATTATTATTATTATTATTATTATTATTATTATTATTATTATCATATCTTAACTTAAAGAGAAATTGATGAATAATCAAAGCTTAACACACAGAAGCAATGACTTGTCATTTGTCTATATGATACAATATTGTTATCAGACCAAATTATGACAACTTAATTATTCTTTAAGGACATTATACATGCAAGTTTAATTCTTCTAAAGTCTACACACACATATATGGGATAATATATTTATAGATAAAGTTTGATTTTCAGAATAATTCAAAGGCACAAATAGTGATAAATTAGGAGTACGTACTTGGCAGAGAAAAGGAAAAACTTTTTGCAATGTATAAAGTAATATTCTTCAACCCGTTTTGTTTGGACGCTTTATATTGTCATGCATCTTGGATTCTCCCTTGCGGGAGAGAGAGAGAATGAGAGAGGGAAAGAGAGAACTTTCTTTCTTCATCTCTATCTCCTGGATACATACATATAGAAGAGGGAGGGGAAGAGTACAGGTGAGGCAGCTGAAAGGAATTAGATTATATGTATATAATAGCCTTAATGCATGATATACATAACCTTAATCATCGAAAAACTATCAAACTCTGATCAAGCTAGAACATACAAACTTTTTTTATTTATTTAAATCATTGAAACTTGTAAACAATTGTCAAAAAACTTAAAATTTGACCAACTCATATGTACATGTCAATAGACGAGTGGTTACCATGTAGTAAACTTCATCATAGGTTCACTTTATGCCCAATATAGTGTTGATCACTCTCCTGATTGTGTGTTAGCACTGTATTGGACATGAAGTGAACTTACCATGAAGTTCACTTAATTCATGCTAACCGGATCCTCAATAGACACATCAGCTTACATGATTAAATTTTGAGTATTTTTGACAATTATTTAAAAGCTCAATTTCTGACTTAATGTCCGAAGAAATATAAAATATATATTTACAAATATTTTTAACATCAAAATCATTGAATTTTCAAGCAACTGTCAGTAATGCTCAAAGTTAAATAAAATTATATGTATACGTCAACTGATATATTCAAATTTTACTTAATTATATTTAACAATTTTTTAAAAGTTCAACGGTTTAATTTGGTGGAAATAAAATAGTTTGTAAAGTTCAATAATTTTTTTGTTACCAAGTCGTCAAATTTATAATTAACTTTGACTAAAATTAGTCTAACCTAATTACACAGACAGAGGGAGTGTGAGAGAGAAAAGAGAGATGAGAAAGCAAAAGAATATTGTTAGAGACACAAACTATTCTATAAATATTTTATAAATTGCTGATGTGGCATACTCCACCTCAGTATATTATGTGGGGCCAAAAACTATATTGAAACAATTTGTTGATCAATATTTTGAGGTGAAATATACCACATCAATAATTTATAAAATATTTATAAAATAGTTTGTATTTATAGCATTATTCAAAACAAAATAGGGAGGAGGAAGAAAAGTAGAATGTCTTTACGTTAAACACTAATGGTAGCTCGTGCGGCCCTCTCCCCTACATGTATGGGGCCCCTCATTCTCTTTCTCGAAGGAATATACAGTGTGTAGTCTTTTTCACAACCAGCATGCTAATTGCTACCCCTCTTTCCATTTTCTAGGGCTTTTCGCTCACTCTCTCTTTCCTCAACCCACGCCCATTCCCTCCATCACCCCACTTCTTCCACTTTTACAAATTTTTAACCATTTCTTTTTGAACAGTTCTTTCTTTCTTTCTTTTTATCAAGAAGAAAGTGTCTATTAGGAAGAAGTAGAGTCGCATTAAGATTTTACAGGAGGAAAAAGAACAGGAAGAAGTAGAGTCGCATTAAGATTTGACAAAGGACAATCGAGTCCCGAGACATGATGAGGTAATGTTGAACTAAATGGTTCGCCTTTTATATTTGTTCTATCGAGTCGTGCTTATGAAAAATGGAAATACATATTTCTCTCTGAGCAAGAATTACATGTTGCACATACTTACATTTTGACACTCCCAAAATAGGTATACATCACCTATTATGAGTCGTCAAATACACGGTACAAAATTTAAATATAATCTTAATTATACAACAAGAGAGCTGTGAGTTTAAATACAAATACTGTCTTCTAGACAATATCCACTCTCAGAATAAGTCCTCATTACATTTATTATCACACTATTTAACAGAATAGTGAGGACTACTAGCTAATACTATCATCCGGACCATCACTCCGTTTCCCGACTCGTCCCAGCTACGTTCTCAACTCCTGAAGAGAACAGTGAAAGAAAGGGCGAGCTCAACTAACCCAGTAAGAAATATTATGACTAAGATAATGCAGAATAAATTATTATTAGTCTTCAACAATGTTAAACTGATAAAATGCAATAGACATCAAGTTTAACTGCAGCGGAACAAGCAATCCATTAAAAGAGTCAAGTAGAGAATAAAATCTACTATCTTTTATGATTTAAAAAGTTTTTTTATCACTTTTATCGCTGGGATTCAGCTTAATAAATAATTCACATCATTGAATCACCCTTGCACTACGGCCAATGATATTCTTTAGTATCACGACCACAAATTATTCGTGCACTACGGGCCAAGGATATTCGTGTATTCATTAATGGTCATGATCATGCCAACAATTGTCCATCAATGCACTACGGGCCAATGAGGACTTTTACCACATTATTTGTAACATTACGGTCATAATTACACCGAATAATCCTTGACCATAATCATACCAAGTCCATCTATGCACTACAGGTCACAGATGAATTTCAACAAAATATAAACATGAGGATGATGACAATGATATAAGAATTCAATAAAACAAGTTCAAGAATTAATTTATCCAGGAACCAATAACGTCCAAATTGTCAACATGATACTGCTTTGTATAGTAAAATTCAAGAATACTCAGAAGAATATTTCCATGAAAATATATTGGATGAAGCGCAAATATCAAGGATATTACACTAATTTCATAGAGTATAGAAGTCAAAACTTTAACCAACTGAGTATAATAAGGAATGAAATAACAAAAGAAATCACCAGGCATGCGATAGACCGCACAGGTAGGTTATTCCAACAGAATAATAATTAACGGAACTAGGTCCGGCGTAAAACGCACAGATAGGATATTCCAACAGAATAATAAAGACGGAATCAGGTCCGGCGTAAAACGCACAGACATGATATTCCAACAGAATAATAAAGACAAAATCAGGTCCGGCGTAAAATGGACAAACAGGATATTCCAACAGAATAATAAAGAATTAAATAACAGAAGAATTTCACCAAGTATAGGGTAGCTCGCGTATACAGGTTATTCTAACAGAATAATAAATAATAAAATAACAGAAGTTCTCTTCATGAATACAAAAGAAATAATACCCCTTACCGCAAAAGAAACTGGATATAGGAAAAGAAATGTAGCAAACTTCTCTTCTTTCTCTCTATAATTTTCTCTCTCTAGAGTTTCAGTAAATTCGTAAGAAATAATGAAGGAATGAGCTTCTATTTATAGAAGAATGAACTGCACAGTAATTAATTCATGAACGGTCCAGATTGATTTATTTTTAATCGAACGGTCCATAATTAAAGCAAAATCTTCTAAATAAAATATAATATATTATATATATAACATGTGTTTTTAAAAAATATCACAGGATTCATCCCATGAATCCAATATCAATTCAATCTCTCTCTCTCTCTCTCTCTCTCTCTCTCTCTCTCTATATATATATATATATATATATATATATATATATATATATATATATATATATATATATAAGTCCCAATATTACACTTTTCCACCAGACAATTCAATTCTTTTTTTCTTTGATTTCCTATGAACCCCCCCCCCCCCCCCACCCCCCACCCCCCACCCCCCACCACCATTTCAAAACATGTGACAAAATTATATATATATATATATATATATATATATATATATATATATATATAAACTGAAACAACTTCTACCGACGATTTTGAGAAATGGTTAAGTGAGGGTCCAACAAAATTTACATCAAATACTTCATAAAAAAATCTCTTTAATATTTTTAACAACATTTATCACAATTATTATAATTCACAATATTAATCGACCAGGTCGTTCCCAGGAAAGAGGGGGCTTTTCAATAAGGATTTCTCCCTATTGGCGCGCAATTAGGTAACCAACCCTCTCCTTGACAGAACTTCTAGACATGGTTAATATTACAAATAATAATATTTATAACTTTTTCGTCTCAATTATTGATTTAATAATATATAAAATATTGATAATAATTGAATCAAATAACGTGAGATATTATGCAGCAATTACTGTAGCAATAATTGAACAAAACTGAGTGACTTCTCACGTAAGCATCAATAATCAATACCGCGTGCTACTGTGCAACTACGCGTATTACTGTACTTTTAACACCGGGTGTTTCAACAGTTAACGGTAAAACTTCCGCCGTTATTTTCATAAAATATTTTTTGTCGTTTTCTTAATCCAATAATAATTTCGTTGTAGTGTCCACCAAT
Source organism: Panax japonicus (assembly GCA_020205505.1). NCBI lineage: Eukaryota > Viridiplantae > Streptophyta > Magnoliopsida > Apiales > Araliaceae > Panax > Panax japonicus. The sequence continues at coordinate 63,444,589 of CM035101.1, read as the reverse complement.
GATTGTGTCGTTGTACGAATATTCCCTGTTAAAATGAATATTCCCCGACTAATCGAATATTATATAACAACTTGCGTACTTTACAAAATTTATAAATATTACCCACAACTATAACATTATTTCAAATTCACACCTTAATATTTAAAAAATGATATTTATAGAAAATTCATCTTTATTCATAAAAGTTGGGGTCTTACAACCTCCTCTTCTTAAGAAATTTCGCCCTCGAAATTAGGGTACGTACCTGGTATGTCGAAGAGGTAAGGATACCTTGATTTCATTTCAGATTCTAACTCCCAGGTCATTTCCTCAACATCGTGGTTTCTCCACAAAACTTTGACTTGAGGTATAACCTTGGAGCGTAAAATATGTTCCTTCTTATCCAAGATTTGAACAGGTACCTCTTCATACGTTAAGTCTTCCGCTATTTTGTCCGGTTCTAACTCAATAATGTGGTTCAGATCTTTCACATATTTACGTAACATGGATATGTGAAAAACGTTATGAACACGAGACATACTTGGCGGTAAGGCAAGTCTATAGGCTATAATTCCTACTCGATCGAAGATTAAAAATGGGCCAATGAATCGAGGATTTAGCTTCCCTCTCTTTCTAAATCTTGTAACTCCTTTCCATGGAGCAACACGTAACAGCACATGATCTCCAATATTGAATTTTACGTCCTTTCGATGAAGATCAGCATAAATCTTTTGTCAATCTTGTGAGGTTTTTATACGTTGCCGGATCGTTTGAATCTTTTTCGTAGTCATACGTACTAACTCCGGTCCCAACAACGTTGCTTCTCCCACCTCATCCTAGCATACTGGAGAATGACACTTTCTTCCATACAACGCCTCGAATGGAGCAATGCCAATACTTACTTAATAACTGTTATTGTAGAAAAACTCCACCAATGGTAAGAACTTCTCCTAACTTCCCTTGAAGTCAAGGACACAGAGTCTTAATAGATCTTCAAGAGTTTGAATGGTCCTCTCCGACTGCCTGTCCGTCTGAGGATGATATGCCGAGCTAAATCGTAAATTCATGCCCATAGCTTTTTGTAAACTAAACCAAAATCTTGAACTGAATCTTGGGCCTCGATCAAAAACTATGGATACTGGCATACCATGTAGTCTTACAATTTCGTTTATGTACATACGAGCAAGACGTTCAAGTGTATTAGTTTCTCGTATAGGTAGGAAATGAGCAGACTTGGTCAATCTATCAACAATGACCCAAATTGCATCTATGTCTTGAGAAACCTTGGGAAGACCAGTAACGAAATCCATGGTAATGTGTTCCCACTTCCATTCTAAAATTTCAAGTGGTTGCAATGGACCTTTTGGTACTTGATGCTCCGCTTTACGTTGACAAATTAGACACCTTGAGATAAATAGCGCTATCTCTCTCTTCATATTTCTCCACAAAAATGTATGACGAAGATCACGATATATTTTGGTACTCCCAGGATGGATTGCAAACGGTGTATTGTGCGCCTCCATCATGATTTTATACTTTAAATCATGGTCGTTAGGAACACAAAGTCTGGAGTTGACTCGAAGTATTCCTTCTTCATCGATTCTTACTTCCGGCATAGCACCTTCTTACACTTTCTTCCTCATACGCATCAGCTACGGATCTATAACTTGAGCAACTTTTAACTTTATCAATTAAATTCGGTTCTACTCGTATATTCGTCATCATCACGTGGGTCCCTAGAGTCTTTATCTCTATCTTTATCCTTTGCAAGTCACACAAAATGGGCCTTTACGTTGACAATATCGCACGCGTACCCATATATGATCTTCTACTCAATGTGTCAGCTACCACGTTCGCTTTTCCAGGATGGTATTGGATGGTAGGATCATAATCTTTCAACAGTTCAAGCCAACGTCGTTGTCACATGTTGCGTTCCTTTTGAGTGAAGAAATATTTGAGGCTTTTATGATCCGTAAAGATCTCCACTTTCTCCCCATATAAGTAATGCCTCCAAATCTTTAGTGCGAAGACAACAGCTGCCAACTCTAGATCATGAGTAGGATAATTCCTCTCATATTCTTTGAGTTGTCGTGAGGCATAAGCTATGACTTTCCTATGTTGCATGAGAACACATCCTAACCCTTTGCCCGAAGCATCACTGTAGATGACAAATCCCTCCGAGTCAGATGGTATTGTCAGAACAGGAGGTGCTGAAATGAGTCTCCTCTTGAGTTCGTGAAAACTCTTCTCACATTCCTCGCTCCAACCGAACTTTGTATCTTTTCGAGTCAACTTAGTTAGTGGAGTAGCGATTCGAGAAAACCCTTCTACGAATCTCCGATAATAACTAGCTAAGCCGAGAAAGCTACGTACTTCAGTCACTGATTTAGGTTGCTCCCAGCTTTGAATAGCTTCAATCTTTGTTGGGTCAACAGATATTCCATGACTTGATACGACGTGCCCAAGGAATGCTACTTCCTCAAGCCAGAACTCACATTTATTCAACTTGGCATAAAGCTTATATTCACGAAGCTTTTGGAGTATCAACCTCAAGTGTTGCTCATGATCTTCACGGGTTTTGGAATATATGAGGATGTCATCAATAAAGACGACCACAAAGTGATCCAAATATTCCTTGAATACTCTGTTCATCATATCCATAAAGGCAGCATGAGCATTAGTCAATCCAAAAGACATGACTAGGAATTCATAATGCACGTACCAAGTTTTGAAAGCCGTCTTTGGAATGTCATTGGTTCTAATCTTCAACTGGTGATATCCGGAATGAAGATCAATCTTTGAAAAGAATTTGGCTCTTTGCAATTGGTCAAACAGGTCATCAATACGTGCCAATGGGTACCTATTTTTGATGGTGACATGATTCAACTCCCGATAGTCAATACAAAGTCGCATACTCCCATCTTTCTTCTTCACGAATAGGACAGGAGCACCCCAAGGAGAAGTACTAGAACGAATAAAGTCAATGTCTAACAATTCCTGTAGTTGGGTCTTTAATTCCTGAAGTTCAATAGGAGCCATTCGATATGGGGCTTTGAAAATGGGTTTTGTAACGGGTTCAAGGTCAATAAAAAATTTAATTTCACGCTCTGGGGGTAGGCCAGGAATTTGTTCAGGGAATACGTCAAGAAACTCATTAACAATAGAAATATCATTCAAAACTGACGTATTTTTGTTTAGATCCGTGACATGAGCTAAGAAAGCTTTACATCTATTTTTCAATAAACGAATAGCTTTATCACTTGAGATAACAGTGATTGATTTTCAATTTTAACTTAGCCCTCCATTTATAGAAAAATGCTAGAACGTCAAAGGAGACTAAATTAATAAAATATTAATATTTATCAAATATTCAAGCCCACCACCAAGAAAACTGATTTCAGCCACCAAGCACATGTTAAAGATGTTCACCAACCTTTGAAAAACGTTTTTCTTGAAAATAAAAATTAAAACTTCCAAAAATCAATTATTTCAGAACTCCAGAACTTCAATAATTCACAATAAATAGCCCTTTTATCAGAAAATTCAAATCTCGTGATTTTTTTATAGGAATTTCAATTCTCTACAACTTTGCAGAAGAAAAATTTTCCAAATTTCAAACATAAATATTCCGAAATCCATAAACGGACGATTTTACAGTCTATAATCAATTTTCGGTCAAGAATTGTATCCACCGACACACAAAACATGTGTTAAACATTTAATGCCACAAAAATACTCTTCCTCCTCATATACTCATATATCCCACATTCATTGTAAAAATATCACCGTTAATATATTATTAAAATAATATATTTAAATGAATTATTTTATCAGAAAAAATATAAAATATTATTTTTCAACAATTGTCACAATAAAAATTTTCTCCATCTATATTCACATAAAATGAATATTTTCTTTATCATAATAATCAATAATTAATTATTTAAAAATAATATTACAGAATCACAATATTGACAACCAGGCCGTTCCCAAGATAGAGGGGGCTTTCCAATAAGAATTTCTCCTTACTGGCGCCCAATTAGATGACCAAACCTCTCCTTAACAGAACTTTCTAGACATTGCCAATAATGTTATCTAATAATATTATTCAAATAATATGAATTATTGATCTGATAATGAGAAATACTGTGCAGTGACAATTATTGAAACAATAATATTATAAACTAACAATGCAACAATTATTGAATCAATATAATAAAATAATGAACAGTAACTACTATAACAATTATTGAGTAGTGCCTTCTTACGTACGAATCAATAATTCAATCATACTGTGCAATACCGTGTGCTACTGTACAACCACGCGTATTACTGTATTTTAACCACCAATTATCCAACAGTGTTAACGGTAAAAATTATGTCGTTATTTATAAAAACCCAAATTTGTCGTTTTCTTCATCCGACCGTTATTCTGTTATGGGGCCCACAATTGACTGCGCCGTCGTACGAATATTCCCGACAAAAAAAATATTCCATGACCAAACGAATATTCCCCGACAACAATGATTATTTTATAACCACTTGCTAATTTAAAAATATTTGCGCATTTCATCTATAACTAATCACATTAATCAAATCAACCCTTACTATATCAAAATAATAAATAAAAGAAATTCTATTTTATTTAAAAAATTTCGGGGTCTTACATCATGACATTTGTATATAAATTTTTCTTAGATGGTACTTTTTTATATATATGAACATAGTATGTGTGGATGTTTATATTACTATGTTGGTTTTATTAAATTGTATGTATGGATATCGATGGATATATATCAATGGATTTGTATGGATGTTGGTTTATTTATATATATTGTCGTGTGTTGTGATATAAAGCAGGTAAAAACATGTAATTTTTTTTGAGAAATGCACAAAACATGCAATTTTTTTAAAATTATACATCAGCGACCGCATATGGTCGCTACTACTTTTTTAGCGACTGCATATGGCTTGAGGGTGTTAGCGACTGTGTTGGTCGCTATTGTTGGCTGCTGACACGTGGGCCATGTCACCTCTGACACCTGACTCACGGTGACTCAGCTCAGCGACGAAATCAGTTAGTATTTAGCGGTTGCTGATACTGCGGTCGCTAAAAGTGGTCGCTGATGTCTACACATTGACCATTTTATATGCGACATATATTAGCGACCAGAGTCGGTCTTTGATGGCAAATAGCGACCAAATGTGGTCACTGATGGACGGTCACAGAAAAACCTTTTTCTAGTAGTATGTGTGTGTGTGTGTGTGTGTGTGTGTGTGTGTATATATATATATATATATATATAAAGTTGGATTAGCTAACATGCAATTTCTTATTTTGATTATTAGGAAAGTGTTAGAATTTAAGAGCGAATAATATTACAATCACACAGATATTATATGAAAGACGGAAAAGTAAGAACGCATGATATCATACTCAAGTTCACTAATTTGGCTAGTCATGTCTGTCTCAAATATTCATAAGATATCTCATACACTCTCTTCAATGATCTACTCACCAAACAATATTTTTTATAGTAACTAGAAAATCCTAACTGCTATAACATGAGCTCAAATTCATGTGGCACAATACATTAATAAACACTACACCAAAAATGGCCTCTAGTGAAGGACAAATGCTTCACTAGAGGGCCTACATCTCTCACAAGTGATTTATTGCGAAGAAATATTTTCTTCACGCGAGTGCTCGCATTAGACCTACTCGCAATTGAGTATCCTTCGCTAAGTAGTAACTAAATGTTTTTTGTGAATGATATATTGTGAACAACTTATTCCTGCACAAGTTGTATTTAATAATGGAATATTGTTATTTAGTGAAAGATTGATTTCCTTCACAAATAATATTTTAAGGACTATTTGAAATTAGTGAATAACTTTATTCCTTCACAAATAATATATTGTGAAGAACAAATTTATTTAACGAGAGAAAAATTTCCTTCACTAATTATAAATTGAGAATGTATATTCAAATTAGTGAGAAAAATAATCCTTCATTGATGACTAACTAATTAACTAGAAAAGATTTAGTGAGGAAATAGATAATGCTCAAGTCACGATAAGTACATAATTTGTTATTGTATCTTGATCTCCCAAGGATCATAGTACTTGCAATATATAATAACTAACATAAGAAAACTGAAAAAATAACAACGAACTAAAAGGAATGAAGTTTACATCATTTTAGGTCCACTTCATCATCATTTTCTTCAAGGAAATCAAGGTTGGGCCTGTAAAGTTCCTCCTGCAAAAGAAACACCAAAATTCAATTTCAACAAGATGAATAAGAAAAAAGAAACCTGTTGAACTTAAATTAAAAATAAACATGTTGAACTTGAATTAAACACTGCCATATAAACATAAAATAAGGGAAATGAATGAGCCAAAGTTCCAATTGCATCACACACGATTACACGATTATGAGATTATGCCTCTGGGTATGTTCAGGAATATAAAAAATATATAAAAGAAGCAAGAGGGGGACAGTGAGAGTCGGGCGATCAAAACTGGAACATGGGATCTAAGCATAAGTGTTAAACAGGCATTACAGTTCATAGTGATAATAATAACATAACTTAACAACCTGATATTTCCCAAATGCACACATCAATCTTCACACGACCTGTTAATATAAGAGCCACATGCATGGTAAGGATTTAGAAGTAATAAATGGTCTTTTTACACCAGAACTCAACTAATAATAAAGGAAAAAAGGATTCAAAAGTTAATCTACCCTCCAGATAAAATTTGACTTAATCGCCCAATTCCTTTGATAGCAAACTCCAGTCACAACGAACCATATCAAGGCATTTCCGTTCAATAACCTGCACCAAGAAGCCCAAATTCACTGATCTAACAAAGTAGTCTTTATTTCCCACTAGAAAGACAATTCACAAAGTTAACCGATTTGGGTTATTGAAATACTTTAGATGAACCCTCATTTAGAATACTGTAGATGTAAGCAAACACATCTATTATTTTTAATTGTTTTCAGATTCTAGAATGTGCTGGTCTTACAACTGGTTAAGAATGAATCAACAAAGACGGAAGACATGCATCTTCACAGGACATTGCGCAAGAGTACGAAATTTCATCTTAACCTTCAAGAAATCTTTAATTTGGAAACTAAAACCCACCTCTTGAATGACCTTTCCTGAAATTGCTTTAGCTTTTGCGATATCATTAAGTCCACTGTAAATCATAATCGAATCTGTATCACCATATATCACCTGGAAGAAACAAGGCCAAACATGCTTCAAGAGACATAAAAGTTAACGCTTCAAATAGGAGGAATCCTTTTAGGAAAAAGAGAGACTACATTCGTTAAAACTAAAAATCAGGATTCAAGATGCGAACTCTATGTTTAGATTGTTCTGGACGAGATCAACAGTACTTTGTAAGATTTCCCTCCCCCGCACAGCGATAATATATGTCGATTAACAAAACATCAGCCAACATCTCCCCACTTAAGAAAGATATCATCGGAATTACCAGAACCAGAATAAACTTCTTACTTGTAGTGTAATAAGCTCTGCAAGTAGCTTAGCATAGAATCTGGAATTAGAAAATCCCAGGCATCCATACATGCTGTGTAAATAATAAGAATATGGAAAATGGGAAGAAACGAAAGTACCATCATAACGACAAAAAAAGCTACAACAAGGCAGATAAAAAAATAGCACCATGAATAAGCACAAACCTATATGCAGTGAGCTTCAGTGCTTGCTGCTGAATATCAAGTTGTTGGGCCTTGAGACCAGCTGCAGTCTTTGACCATGACTTTACCATTCTCCTTCTCTCAACCAAATTTTTTAGCAACTATGTAACAGTGTGTCAATTGGTAAATTATGTTATTATAAAAGATATATACTAAGTAAACATGAAGTGCATCTAGCTGGTAGATGTTGAACATATGACAAGGACATATGGCAGACTGTAATTATAAATATGCTTTAAATCACTTCTGTTTAAGGAATGAACTCAGAAGTCACGATGAGAAAAAAGAAAACTCGAGTACAAAGCAAAATAATTGGAGAAAGAAAAAAGGAAAAGAACAAAGATGCAAGTGTGAGGAAGGCAATAAGCATGTCCCATTTCTGAAGGGAAAGAATAAAAAAGATTCCATATTTAACATAAATATAATTTTCAACACAGAATCACTGAGGATAACACATCAATAAAAATTCATGAATAGGTAGTTAAACTTCCTTTATACTCAGATATTTATACAAGGAGATGGGTGATTTTATATTCATTCCACAATTCCAAACTTAAATACATGACTATCGACTTATCTCAAATAATAACTCATGTTTATTTTTTAAACTTGTGACAACCATCATAAAGATATATGCCACAGTCCCTCGTCCAGCAGCATAGGTTAATGTAACAATTAAACTAAAGCCTCATCATACAAACAAATACATCAAATATGAATAGTGAAATTTTTAATGCAAACACTGAAGGAAACAAACATCTAGTTTATCTCAGGCAAGTAATTACAGTATGGGTGGCTCTAAGTTGCAAAGATGTGCGGAAGAAAATCCAGTCAACCACATTGATACGCTGTCAGCTATGCTTCAATGTCAATGGTGCATTCAAACAACCCATAAAGGAAGACATCACAGCGTTTCCTGTTACAAATTAAAGGACTTCAACTCTAAAATCGTTTTAAACATACCTTCTTATTAATAAAAGTTCCATTATTAAATTTGAAACAAATATGTCCTAAATTGTAAATCTATACTATGAAAAATAGAGGAACAATATATGTTCCTACAATTAAAAACAATTAAGTATATTTGGAAATGAACTGTTTGTTTTAGCTTTACTACATGATATTATGAATAATAGTAAAAGATCTTAATTGCAGCCTAATAAAAGTACCATACAATTATAATACAGATTCATCAACAAAATAACAAAATGAGCAAAAACTGAATTAAGCCCACATACAATTTTTACAATTCAATCAAATCGTTAGATTTAATTTCTACCCTTTTTTACGAGGAATTTTTTTTTTGCTAATTTGTTTGTATATTAAAATGCAAAAAAAAAAAACTAAAGATATTACTATGAAGATCATGACATAGTCCTCATCTCCCGAGAGGACTAAAAACACCTAGATAAACTAAGAAACACAATGCCTAGCCTAAAAATATTATCCTCACAACCCGAGGCTAGGCAAAGCTGACAAGTCTAAGAGCCATGAGAATGGACCCATAAAACGAAGGCAAATCCACTGAAATTTCGTTTGCAAAGCTATAAAGAAAATTGAAGTAGTTGTACTGCACTTCAAGAAGGAACATACCCACGTGGGCTAGAGCACATCAAACCAAGTTTAGATAACGGAATCCACGCGCGCAACAGCCAAGGAAGAATAGCAAGTGGGCATGAGGGACCCCATGGTTTGCACCAACAACGGACCAGCTGCAGTCCACGTGGGGCGTACCAGTAGCCAAAGTCAATAGAAAAACAAGGGTATCAGCAAAGAAAAACCAAACTGTCGGCTAACCCAATGAATTCCGGCGATATACAGTCAGAACCCAAGGTTACCTGCAACATGCGAACCCACAACTTCCATGAAATCCAGCCAAAAAGATGAACATTCAACACTTGGGACCAAGGATAACATGAAAAACACCAAAATGCCCCAAGATCCAGCCATACACGGATCCCAAGATCATGAAAACCTACTACAGCTAACACAAACCCCCAAACAAGAAACCCAAACCACCACAGATCAGATCCACTAGCCATAGTCCAAGAAATATAAAATGAAAAGAAACTTTAACAAACAAGTTCATACTAGTTCGACAACTTTCTTAGATGTGCCCCTTATTATCAATAAGAATATTTTCCCCCTGAATAAAGCATATGCATTATTGATAGAAACATATATATGACCGATAGAGAGGATCAACATGGTGAAACCTTTTGCCTAATAATTAAAAATTACAGAAAGCCAAAAGTACCTTGATATCTCTGTGCATGATACCATTTTTGTGAAGGTATTCCAAGCCCAGCAACAACTGTTTTCTGTACATTTTCAAAACTTGTTCACCATACAGTTACAAGGAAACTGTGAAGAGTTCCTAGCGAATGAAATAAAGGTGGGAGTAATAGCATAGAGATACAATGCATAATGTTAATGTATAATATTAGAAGTCTAGGTTTAGGACAGCTGCTATTTCATGGATATCATGATCTTCATATTAGATTCAGCAATGCACTCAAAATTTACCAACCAACAAACATAGATGTATGCAGCCAAACAAACGCCAATTCACCAAAATTCTTTAACTTCTACAAATTCACTACTTAAATACTTAATTTCAATATATTGAACAAATTGCATCACCTACATGCTCGGGGAAAGACCCAAATTTCCCGAGTGACGACATTGATCCGCCCGGAACAAACTCCAACAAAATATTCAATGATTCCTCCTCTCTTGCAGTTCCCAAATATCCCTAGAAAATAAAAAGGTTCTCAGATACATAATATTGCTTCCACACAATTAAAAAAATTAACAACACATATAGTCATATACTCACGACAATGTTTGGATGTGAGAGATTCTTTAGTAGCTTCACTTAATTCCTCCTCAAGCTCTCGAATGTGGTCCTATCAATCAACAAACCAACATGTTAATTGAGTCAAATTTTCTTACTATGAGAATAAGTTAAAAACAAAAGGTTAAAAAATTATTAATACCATGCACTAAAACTTTATTTAACTGATCTATGTAAAAGTATGATAAAATGAACCAGCATGCCAAGAAAGTTCAAATTGGCTAGAATAACAACAGGAAACCAATTCCAATTATATAGTATGGTTTAGGTGCAACCAAATAAAACTCCTTTTCTAAAAAGATTCCTTTTTTAATTATTCAAAAGTTTAAATGTCATATATAGTGAATTGAGAACACAGAAGGTAGTAGAAACTAACAAAAATCCCTACCTGTGTTTTCTCTTTTGAAGCAGTATTTGCAGCAATTGAAACCTGCACAACCAAAAAACATCAAAATCAAAGCTTTAACACAATTAACACAACCCAAAACGAAAATCAGCTAAAGAAACTCCTAATTACAAAAATTAACATGTTTTATACAACATGAAGCTCTACAGAATCAAGATTCATCCCCATATAAACCCGGCCAAAAGCACCAGAACCAATCAATTCTCCTTTTCGCCACCAGATTGCTGGTGCGTTGTCTCTTTTAGCCGTGCTGAAACCTGAATTCGCAACTGGAGGAGGCAGTGCTGGAACCGTAAGCTTATCAAACAGCCTGATTCTCGATATCCGGTTGTTGGAGCCGATCTTATCGACGAATCCTCCAAAACTACTACCATCATCTTTATAAGGTTTGAAGACCAGAGACCGACAGAATGAGCCGATGAAGTCTTGCATTTTAATCGTACAGGAGTGAGTGTAATTGGGTGGAAATTATGGCCTGATTGAGGCAAAGGAAATCTACAGTAGAAACTAGAACAGAACAGAACGAGAGGTGTGGAGAGAGAAGAAGGGGCGTAAGAGCCCCGTTTTCGTTGGTCGCTGGGCTAGAGATAAGGTGGACTGATACGGTAGCGAGTGTAAAGTCAAGACAAATTTCTTATTCTGGCTTTGCTAGTAGAAACCCTTATAATTTGGTGGGAAATTAGAAAATGTTAATAATATGTTTTTCACTTGTAAATAACACTTCTAATTTACTCTTAAATGTGATTTTTTTTATATGTAAAAAAGTAATAATATATATTTATATTTTATTGTAAGTTACTTAAAAATTATTATTAAAAATAAATTTAATACTATAAAAAATTTAATGTATTCATATTATAATTTATATTTACCCCCAATTAATTATAAATAAATTATTTAGAACAAAACAGCGACCGATTTTATCTCTCGCAAGAAAACTCTGAACAATAATATATAGTGAGTAATAATTCCTTCACTAAATAGATTTTTTTCTCGCAAATTTTTATCATAAATTGGCACAAAAAATCTTTCTATCGCCCCAATTTTGCGAGGAAAAAAATATAAATTGTGAGAAATGTTTCTTTCGCTAATAACTATATTGTCACTATACTTTTTTCCTTCACTGTTCCTTCGCTAAACAACTCCTCATGTGAAGGAATAAATTCCTTCACAAAATTTCTTCGTTAGAGGCCATTTTTGGTGTAGTGAAAAATCAAGATCGAACTACTAATAAATCTCCAAACACAATTGCAATTTGCGTTTGACTATATAATATTTTGGGCGTGTTTTGAATACATATACCAAAAAGTGGTGGTACAGTCTGCCCAGACTGTACATACATATTTTTGTTATACGTACCCAAATCACATCCAAAACACTGTATTATGAAAAATTTCAGTTCCATAAAATATTAAACTTTTTTTTTTAGTTATCAAAAAAAAACCAAAAAAAATAAAAAAAAAGTCCGCATTTTAACAAAGTAAGGGAGTCCTTACCTGATCCTGACCCTATATATATATATATATATATATATATATATATGCATGACCATTCCACTTTGTTTCTTTAGATGTGAAGAATTAGGAAAGAATGAATATAGTTTGAAAATATATATTCTTTGGTTGGACAATGGAGTAACAAATAGGGCTTCAATGGGGTTGGCAGCAAAGGTTTATGAGTGCCATACATGTAGATGTTGATAAGCTCAAAAGAGATTATATAAACCTTTAATTAATTCAGCTTGCTAGCTAGTTGAAGGGACAATACATATAATAAGTGATTAGCTAAACAATTACGAACTTAGTTGGCTTGTTGGACCTTTTTATTTGCAAAGGCCAGAGTTAGGTTTCATAAAATAATAAAAAATGCTACCCCATAGAAAACAATATACATTATAATACCCTAAACCAATTTAGCACTCCCTCCCTCCAAATTTACCCATCTTAATTTTTTTTTGGTTTGTTCAAATTTATTTGTCCTCTTTCCATTTTAATACTGTTTTTGACCTTAGTTTTTCAATACTATCTTCATTTAACTTTGTAAATTTTTTTACTGAAAACATGGAATACATTAAAAAAAAGTAACCCTATTAACTTTGATATTAGAAGAAAACATGGAATATACACAGCCCTTTTTGAATTAAAACAAGTGTTTCCAAATCTTACTTAAATGTTCCCAAGACACTTACTTGGTCTGAAATAACAATACCAGAACAATGGACTCTTCCTGGTGCAGCTTTACCTGAACCAGAAGAAAATGAAAATAGAGATATTGAACATATAATTGAAACCCCAGATGGTCAATCTAATAGAGTGGCTAGAAATTCTGATAAATAAGTAACTAATTAATTTTATCATCTCCGGTTTTACTGGTTGATTAAAAGGTTGGTGGGATAATATCCTCACTACTGCTCAAAATTATGATATTAAAAATGCCATAAAAACTCTTAATTCAACAGATCCTTCAACCTCTATGGTAAAACAAGAAGTTAGTGAAGATAATGTTTATACTCTTATTCAAACAATTATAAAACATTTTCTTGGTCATGCTTTTTCTAATATGGATAGAGGCAAAGAATTATTAATAAACTTAAAAGTGTCCTAAATACTAGTTAAAAACTTGTCTTAATTTGTCATCTTAAGAACTCCTTTCCTAAATATGATTCAGCCAATTGAAAGGATTGATTCTGAAGGAATAAGAACTACCTTATGTAATCAACCAATCTGTTAGGATTGATACAAAAGAGAGTTCCTCCCCATGGAGTTGTTTAGCCTTTTATGTTAATAAACATTCTAAAATGGTGATTAACTATAAACCCCTCAATAAGGTCCTCAAATGGATCATATATCATAAGATTTACTCGATCAAGAATTCCTCTTGCGAATTGATTATTTGACCCGTGAGTTTTTATAGGGCAAACCATCTCTACTAAATGAGGTGCACCATCTTCATCTCGTGGGAAATGTAAATACACCCAACTCCCATGTTTCCATGAAAGAAATTTTACAAAAGGAAGAAGTTGAAAACTTTGACATCAAGATATCTTTATCCAATAGTATTTTATCCTTTAAAAGGATCTAATAATTTTTGAAAATACTATGAATAGATTCTTATAGAAACTAGTTCAGTTGATTTTGAACACTTTTTAAAGGAGAAAAGGATATGCATGCTCTTTTTTCTTTCTCTAAATCATATTTAAAAAAGATACTTTATACCTCTGATTGGGGACTAGATCCTAATAGGTCTAGAAAAATGGCTGGATATCCTAATATGGATTTTTTTAATTATTGGGATTATGTGTTGGGGTAAGGTCTGCACTTTACTGCAGATTACACAGGCAAATATTTATAGGCTAAATTAGAGATCAAAAATATGAACAACAAGACAATGAGTTTTTACTCTGCTACTGCAGAAAAACAGAGCAACAATGGAAGGAATTTGTTTAATAAAGAAAGGGAATACCAATCTTATATTACCATTAGACCATACCAGCTATACCACATATATATAGCAGAACATAACTAAACAAAACAGCTACTTGGGCCTAAAGAAGTGGAAACTATTCCCACTTTATACTTGTTCCTAAAGAATAGCTAGTTTGCTAAATAAATTCTAGTAACAACTACTTGACTTATTCAAATAATTAACTGACTCTAGACGTGCATCATAATTAAATACTCCCCATTGATACAAAAATTGGATACACCAAGAAGAGATCTGAACTTCACGAACTTAGAGTAAGGAAGAGCTTTAGTAAAACCATCAGCCACTTGCTCAGTTGTAGGACAATACTTCAATTCCATTGTTCCTCCTGCAATTACATCTCTGATAAAATGATGGCAAAGTTCGATGTGTTTGGTTCTTCCGTGAAACACTGGATTCTTTGTCATTGCAATTGTGGCTTTGTTGTCACAATAAATTTCTGTGGAACCATGCTGAACTTGTTGCAAATCTTCAAGAATTCTTCTCATCCAAATGCCTTGACAAACAGTTGAAGTTGCTGCAATGTACTCCGCTTCAGATGAAGATAATGCAATGGTAGCTTGCTTCTTTGAACTCCATGAAACAGCCCCTGAACCAAGGTTGAATACATAGCCACTTGTGCTTTTTCTATCATCTACAAAACCTGCCCAATCACTGTCAGTAAAACCAATTAATTGCATCGTGGAGGTTGGACTATACCAGATTCCATAGTTGTTAGTTGCTCGGATGTAGCGAAGAATTCATTTGGCTGCTCCAAGATGATGCATTGACGGACAGTGCATGAACCTTGACACCAAACTGACCGGAAACATAATATCTGTGCGAGTATGAATCAAATACATCAGCCCACCAACAATACTTCTAAACCACTTTTCATTAGCCTTCGGTGTTCCATCATTCACAGTCAATTTTTCACAGGTGTTCATGGGAGTAGAAACAACTTTACAATTCAACATATTAAACTTTTTAAGTAAGTTTAGAGCATACTTTTCTTGTGAAATAAAAATACCCTCATTAGTTTGCTGAATTTGAAGACCAAGAAAATAATATAACAATCCCAAATCTGTCATATCAAACTCACTCATCATGCTTTCTTTAAATTCTCTAACAAGAGTATTAGAGGAGCCCATATATATCATGTCATCCACATAAACACAAACAATAAGCACATCATTACCTTTTACCTTCACATATAAGGTGGGTTCACTTTCACTTCGATGGAAATTATTTTGAAGGAAATAGGAGTCAAGTCGTTGTACCAAGCTCTCGGTGCTTGTTTTAGACCATAAAGGGCCTTTTTCAACTTGTAAACTTTCTCCTCTTGACCATTGATAACAAATCCCTGTGGTTGTTCAACATACACATCCTCATCCAAAAATCCATTTAGAAATGCAGATTTTACATCAAATTGAAAAACATTCCAATTTTTTTGAGCCGCTAATGCCAAAATTAGTCTAACAGTCTCAAATCTAGCTACGGGTGAAAAAGTTTCAAAATAATCAACTTCATGCTTTTGTACATACCCTTTAGCGACCAACCTCGCCTTATGCTTCTGCACACTTCCATCAGGTTGGTACTTTACTTTGTAGACCCATTTCACGCCAATAACTTTTTTCTCCGGTGACAAATCTACAAGCTCCCATGTGTTGTTTCTTTCAATGGCGGACATCTCCTCCTTCATTGAATTCTCCCACTTTTCTTTCCTGTAAACTTCATCATAGCTTAAAGGTTTTGCAACCAAAAGAGCATAATTAGAAGCATATATATCACTCAAAGATCACATCTTTGTTGGCGGAGTTTCACTATTTTGTGATGATTCACTGCTGCTAGATGGGCCTCTAGTTGGACTATTTTGCAATGATTCACTGCTGTTAGATGGGCTTCTATTTGAGCTTTTAGTTGGACTTGGATTGTTCATATGAGACATATGAGGTGAATTCACATCCTCTTGTAGCTGAGTTAATTCTGTCCCATTATCTACAAAGGCTATATTCTGATCTTTCTCACCAGCTTGCTGCCAAACACTGTTCTCATCGAAAATAACATCTCGTCGAATAATTAGCTTCTTAGTAAGAGGACTATACAAATGATAACCTTTACTTTCAGCACTATACCCAACAAAATTGCACTTTTCGCTTTTCTTTTCCAACTTAGTACGATCAGTAGAATCAATTAAGGCATATGTAATGGAACCAAAAACTTTTAAATTAATTACATTGGGTTTAACTCCCCACCATGCTTCATAAGGCGTTTGATTTCTTACTGCTTTTGTTGAAGATATGTTGAGAAGACGGATTGCGGTAGCTACTGCCTCGGCCCAAAAACAATTCGGCAGCTCCTTCTCATTTAGCATACTTCGTGCCATTTCTACAACCGTCCGATTCTTCCGCTCAGCAACTCCATTCTGTTCTGGAGTCTTTCATACTGTTAGTTGCCTTCGGATACCATTATCTTTGCAAAAGAGAGTAAATTCATCGGATAAGAACTCTCCCCCTCTATCAGTTCTGAGAGTTTTGATTACATAGCCACTTTGTTTCTCTGTAAAGGCTTTGAACTCCTTAAACTTTTCAAATGCCTCGGATTTCTGAGTAAGAAAAAACACCCAACTCATACGGGAAAAATCATCAGTAAATAATAGAAAATATTTACTATTATTTAAAGATAAAGTTTTTGTCGGTCCACAAATATCAGCGTGAACCAATTCCAAAGGCATCTTTGCTCTCCAAGCTTTACTAACTGGAAAGGACAACTTGTGTTGCTTTCCGTAAACACAACCTTCACAAACATTATCAACAGACACACTAGATGGCAATCCTGACACCATATTTTTCTGACCCAACAATTTCAGCCCATTAAAATGCAAATGGCCATACCTTAAATGCCAAAGCCTAGACTCGTCGCGAACATTAGCAACCATTGCACAATCATCCAAACATGATAACTCAAGAGGAAACATTTTGTTTTCAGTCATGTGGACTTTAAAAATAGAATTTTCAGATTTTCTATTTTTAATTTCACACATTCCATCATGAAAATGAACCACATATCCCTTTTGAATTAACTGACCCACACTAAGCAGGTTATGTGCCAAACCAGGAATATAGTAAACATCGTGTATTAGTTTTTTAATACCTGACTTGGTCTTAATTGTAATTGTCCCCTTTCCTTCAATTTGTACTTGCTTGCCATCACCAAGCCCGACCATTAATTGAACTAATTCATCCATCGTTTGAAATAGTCCCCTTTCTCCGGTCATATGGTTGCTACAACCATTGTCTAGAAAGCAAACATCATTCTTACTTATGTTAGAATTTAAATAAGTAAGAAAAGGGCTACCTTCCTCTTCATTTTCCTCACAAAATTGGCTTGCTGTTTGGCTTTCTCAATCTTCTCCGGACAATTTCGTGTTATGTGTCTGTTAGTTGATTTCGCAATCAAAGCAAACGTGCAAGTATACACGGTCAACAAGTAATAGAGTGATAAGGTAGAGTGTCGAACCCACAGAGAATTCTAATTAATAAACCCCAACTACTAGCACTATATCAATCCAATTTTATTTAAACAACCATAAAATGTGATTTTCCAACTTAAGAAAACTAAATCAAAATAATTAAAAGAGATTATTCTAAAATAAAACAAATAAACAAAACTAAGATTTAATTGAATTCAGATAAATAAGGATTAAGACTCCAATATCCCCAATTATCAAATATAAATCAATTATCCAATTATCCCAAATAATTATGTTTACTGAATTGTTAACAGGAATTCACAACTGCCAAAAGTCCCTTTCCAAGTGATCAATTGCCTTCTATTTAACCCAGATTAATTTTGCTATATTCCTATGCAAAACAATTGAATTAAACTCGTTACAATCCCAATTCCTTATGTGTTACATGCGGCGAAGAGATATTTCCATTCTATTCACAACCCTAATTATTCACTGTGCAAATAACTAAGTCACATGTCACCATGCCCAGTTATAACCCTAGAATTCCTCTTTCAATTCCTTCTAGAGTAACAAGGTAATTATTGGCCAGATAATTAATCATTAAGCTCAAAACAAGATGAACAATTCATTTCAACATAAATAATTGGAATAAATCAAATAATCAATTCATAATCATAAAAGTTTCAATTGGAATCTTAATTAAAGAAGTTAGTTCATAACAAAAATTTGAACCAACAATAATTGAAAAATCATCCTTAATGAATTACACAAATTAAAAAATAAAGAAGAAGAAGAACTCCAAGTTAAAATCTTCAAAATCCCTTCTTGTTCCTTGATCAACCTTCAAATTGTGTAGCCTCCTCCCCAATTCAATGTAAATAACCAATATATACTTCCCATCTTGTTCCACAATCCAATTCCCCCATCAACTTTGAAATCCATGTACCAAGCCAAGTCAAACGCAAGGTCAAACGCTCATCCCTGGTAACCTGCAGTCATGGCCCAGCGCCCCGGCGCTGGGATTAAGTCTATATTGAGAGCCCCGACGCTAGGAGGCAGAAACTGTAAGACCCCGAATTTTATGAAATAAAAATATTCAATTTTTCTATTTAGTAAATAGTTAAATTGATAAAAGTTTAAAGTAAAGGGTGATATGTGAAATTTTTTCAAAATAAGCAAGTGGCTATAAAATACTTATTATTGTCTGAGAATATTCGTTTGGTCGTGGATTGTTGTCGGGGAATATTCGTACGACGACGCAGCTATTTGTGAGCCCCAAAACAAAATAACTGTCGGTTGAAGAAAATGACAAGTTTGAGTTTTTATAAATAACGGTGTAATTGTTACCGTTAACACTGTTGGAATACCTAGTGGTTAAAATACAGTAATACGCGTTGTTGTACAGTAGCACACGGTATTGCACAATATTTTTGAATTATTGATTCTTACATAAGAAGGCACTAATCAATAATTGTTACAGTAGTTACTGTTCAATACTTTATTTTATTGATTCAATAATTGCTGCGTTGATATTTTCTATTATTGTTGTTTCAATAATTGTCATTGCACAATATTTCTCATTATCATATCAATAATTCATATTATTTGAATAATATTATTAGATAGTATTATTGGCAATGTCTAAAAATTTCTGTCAAGGAGAGGTTTGGTCACCTAATTGCGCGCCAGTAAGGAGAAGTCCTTATTGGAAAGCCCCCTCTTTTCTGGGAACTGTCTGGTTGTCATTATTGTGATTCTGTAATATTATTTGTGAATAATTAATTATTGATTTATATGATAAGAAAATATTTATTTGATGCGGATATAAATGATGGATTTATTTATGTGGTTATAAATGAAGGAATTAATGTTGAGGTGTTTTATTGGTATTTTGTCGAAATAAAGAAAAAATATGGGATTTTCAGAAAAATTAGTTTATTACTTAATTTTGTAAAATTCATAACTCTTTTTGTATAATGAGTTAGGAGATGAGCCATTTATCAAAAGAAAGCCCTGGAAGTAAACTAACCGTAGAAATTAGAATCACCCAAAAATCCTTTGTAAATTTATCGTGGTGAATTTTTGAATGAAACTGATCCGAAGGACTAATAATCTGAAAAATCAGTGTTCTTGAGATATATTGCGTGAGTCATATATTTTGATCCGACCGTTGGATCGTTCTGATTTTTGGATATGTTATACATATATAAGTTGAGTATATGTCCAAAAATTTTGAACCGTTAAAAATTAACGTATGCTTTGTTATGAATTTTAAGAGGTGACTGATTCAGAAATTGTTTTTATAAATATTTTTAATGTAAAATTCTAGAAGGCGGGCCCCACTTTTTGGTTGGTGATTGAATGCATGTGCTGAATTTGATTTTCAAAGGTGATGGCTGTCATATTTTTTCAAAATGGCATGCGTATAAAATAAAATAATATTTTATTAATTTAGTCTCCTTTGGCGTTCTAGCATTTTCCTATAAATAGATGCTTAAGTTAGAATTGAAAATCACATCAGAAACATAAGTTTTCTCTCTCAATATTGTCGAGCGTATTTTTATGAGTATTTAAATACTTTGAGAGTTGTTTTCGGTGCAAGGTTCCTTCGGTTTTTTATCCGATATTCCAGTCAGAAGTACTACTCTTTTGAGGTAAAGGATTTTAAGGGTTGTTATGTTTTTCAGTTTCGTAATTTTTCTGACCTTCAAAAATTCTGGAAAATTTTGAAATGATAGTTTGATGAATTTTCTAGATTGTGTCCAAAAATGACGATTTTTGGATGTATAGATTAGGAGTTATGAATTTTGCGAGAAATGACTATTTTAAAAGTAAACTCTTATAACTCCTTGTGGTTAACTCCAAAATTGGTGAAATTTTTATTGGCAATACATGTATATAACAGAAGTATACTCTGTAGATTTCAGAATTTTTGCACAAAAGTACAATTTATGATAAATGTCTAAATATTTTGCAGTTTTGACCATATGAAAAATAGTAAATGAATTTTAAAAATTCCGGGAAAAATATATGTTCAATATGGGTCTATATTCTACTAAATCCCAGAAAAAAAATATTTTTGGGACTAATTTGGTATTTTTTATGAAAATAGACTAGTTATGAGTAAATGAATTAAATATGTTATGTGAAGTAAGAAAATTGGAAAATAGAATTTTATGGCTTGAGAATCCTATATGAGGTATATGCAGATTTTTGATGAGAATCTTGGTTATTTGTGATGAAATCTTATGAGTTTGGCATTTTAGGATGATTAAATGCATTATTTAGTAAAGTGTAAACAATTAAAATAAATTATTTATAAGTTTAGGAAATGTTATTCTTTCAATATCATTATACTGAAATATTGGTATGAATTTTATTGTGGAATTTCTAGCTTTTTCATGTCGGGGTTACTATTCATGAGTTATTATTTATGAGTTATTATTTACGAGTTACTATTCACGGGTACTATTCACAATAAAATTGTTTTTTTTTCTGACCAAATTATCGTTGATTTATGAATCTTACTCTTGAGATTAAATCTATATGTTAATTGTATTATTTTTATTATCATATATAACATTGTTATAACCCTAATGATGATAATTCTCCTTGACTTGAGTGTAAAGATGGGTAGATTATTGGTATGATCGTGACTATGGGTTCTCTTTGGCCAGTAGTGCAAAGATGAATTGTTGACTGGTATGATCATGACCATTGAATATATAATTTGAATATCTTTAGCTTAAGTGCAACTGTGAATTGATCAACATGGTTATAATTATTGTTTATATAAATTCTGAAATGATTATATATTTCTTTGAGATATTAATATTTTTGGTCTGTAGTGCAAAGATGACCTGTTGTTGAATATCTTTGGCCTGTAGTGCAAAGATGAAATTGTAAGACCCCAGTTTTTATAAATAAAGATGATTTTTTTATAATTATTATTTTTGAATATTATGGAATAAATTTGATATAATGTTATAGTTGTGGGTAATATTTATAAATTTTGCAAAGTACGCAAGTTGTTATAAAATATTCGTTTAGTCGGGGAATATTCGTACGATGGCACAATCATTGGTGGACCCCACAACGGAAGTATTGTCGTAGTTAGAAAACGACAAAATTATCTTTCTATAAAATAACGGTGGAGGTGTTACCGTTAAAACTGTTGAACTACTCGGTAATAAAAGTACAGTAATACGCATTGTTGCATAGTAGCACACGGTATTGATTATTGATGCTTACATGAGAAGTCACT
The DNA here is from genome assembly GCA_020205505.1 of Panax japonicus. Taxonomy (NCBI): domain Eukaryota; kingdom Viridiplantae; phylum Streptophyta; class Magnoliopsida; order Apiales; family Araliaceae; genus Panax; species Panax japonicus. The sequence continues at coordinate 63,422,414 of CM035101.1, read as the reverse complement.
CAGCTATACTCAATTATTGCTACAGTAATTGCTGCATCATATCTCTTATATTATTGATTCAATTATTGTCATAATATCATCTGTATAATATGTTATATTATTTAAATAATAATTGAGACGACAAGTTATAAATGATTAATAATTGTTGAAAGATTAAATATGTGTTGATTAAAAATAAAATGATTTCTGGTAATTTTTATTCAATCCTTGATGTATATAAAGAGTCTATTATTAGACGTTTGTGGTAAGTTTAATTATTTATGGGGGGCCATATGTCATCATCTAAGAGTCTCTTTCGTAAATAGTAATTACCTTTGTAAATAGTAATTACCTTTATAAATAGTAATTACCTTCGTAAATAGTAATTACCTTCGTAAATAGTAATTATCTTCGTAAATAGTAATTATCTTCATAAATAGTAATTACCTTCATAAATAGTAATTACATTCGTCAATAGTAATTACCTTCGTAAATAGTAAATACTTTCGTAAATAGTAATAAATCTTCTATAAATAGAGGCCTAGGGCTTCATTATTTTTCACGAATTCGTTCAAGCTATAGAGAGAGAAAGTATAGAGAATAAGAGAGAAAGAAGAAGAGTGTTCTGCTACTTCACTTATATCCAGTTCTTCTAAGGTAGGAAATATTATTTGTTGTACCCGTAAGGGGTGTTATTCTTTCTTCTTGAAGAGAACTTATGTTATTCCATTCTTTGTTATTCTGTTGGAATAACCTGTAAAAGTGGCATACCCTATACATGACCTGTATACGCGGTATACCCTATACTTGGTGAAATCCTTATGTTATTCCATTCATTATTATTCTGTTGGAATAACCTGTATACGCGGTTTACCCTATACTTGGTGACATTCTTCTATTATTCTGTTGGAACATCCTGTCTGTGTGTTTTACACCGGACCTGGTTCCATTCTTTATTATTCTGTTGGAATATCCTGTCTGTGCGTTTTACGCCGGACCTGGTTCCGTTATTTATTATTCTGTTGGAATAACCTTCTTGTGCGGTCTATCGCATGTATGGTGATTTCTTTTGTTATCACATTCTTTATTATACTCAGTGGGTTAAAACTTTGACTTATATACTCCACGAAATTAGTGGAATATCCTTGATATTTGCGCTTCATCCAGTATCCTTTCATGGAAATATTCTTCTAAGTATTCTTGAATTATACTCTATAAAACAGTATCATGTTAACAATTTGGACGTTAATAATTTCTGGATAAAATAATTCTTGAACTTGTTTTATTGAATTCTTATATCATTGTCATCATCCTCATGTTTATATTTTGTTGAAAGTCATCTGTGGCCTGTAGTGCATAGATGGACTTGGTATGATTATGACCAGGGATTATTCGGTGTAATCATGACCGTAATATTACAAATAATGTAAAAATTAAAAATCCTCATTGGCCCGTAGTGCATTGATGGGCAGTTGTTGGCATGATCATGACCATTAATGAATACACAAATATTCTTGGCTGTAGTGCATGAATAATTGTGGTCGTGATACTAAAGAATATCCTTGGCCGTAGTGCGGGGGTGATTCGATGATGTGAAATATTTATTAAGCTGAGTCTCAGCTATAACGGTGATGAAAAACCTTTTAAATCATAAAAGATAGTAGTTTTTATTTTCTACTTGACTCTTTTAATGGATTGCTGGTTCCGCTGCAGTTAAACTTGATGTTTATTGTATTTTATCAGTTTAACACTGTTGAAGGCTAATGATAATTTATTCTGCATTATCTTAGTAATAATATTTCTTACTGGGCTAGTTGAGCTCACCCTTTCTTTTACTGTTCTCTTCAGGAAATGAGAATATAGCTGGGACGAGTCGGGGAACAGAGTGATGGACCAGAGAATAGTATTAGTAGTCCTCACTATTCTGTTAAATAGTGTGAAAATAATTGTATTGAGGACTCCTTTTGAGTTTGTATGATCTCTAGTAGACAATAATTGTATTCAAACACACAGTTATGTTTTGTCGTATTGTACACGACAGTTGTATTAGTAAGTTGTATTTGAATTTTGTACCATGTATCTGGCGACCCAAGATGGGTGATGTATACCTAATTTTGGGGGCGTCACAAAAATGATAATGAATATCATTGGCCTGTAGTGCAAAGATGAAATGATAATGAATATCTTTGGCCCGTAGTGCAAAGATGAATTTATTAGTATGATTATAAACAGGAATTGTGATTTGGTATAACCATGATCTTTGATGTTTCAGGTAAAGTCAAGTGATGAAAATTATCTTTGCCCTGGGTGTGAAGAGGAATTTAGAATCACAATTATGATTATGAGTTATTCATATAATTGTTGAAAGGAACTATTGATTGATGTTACAGGGATAAAACATTGTTGGTGGACTTTTAATGTGGAGAAGATAATAGACTTTATGGTTTATTTGACTCTTCTAATGGATTGCCCGTTCCGCTGCAACTATGGTGGAAAATTTTTATCATCTACCATATGTTCTAAATATCTGATTTATTATTGACGAAGGCTATTGATAATTTAATTATCTTTAGTCATGATATTCTTTACTGGGCTATTTGTGCTCACCCTTTTACTTCACAATTCATTTCAGGTAATAAGAGTGTAGCTGGGTCGAGCGGGGGTAACAGGGGAATAGAACGGTGGTCTCTAGCGATGGAAGTTCTCCCTAAACAGTATAAAAAAGTGTGTTGTATTTTATACATCATTTAGTAGTTATATTTGGTAAATCGAATAGGGTGAGGTGAACCCAACTTTGGAAGGGTGTTTTGCCACTATCATACAAGATGTCTAATGACATACAACCTCGTGTTATCATAAGACAGGTTTGTGCATATCAACTTGTTAGTATATCTACGAGCACTACCTATATGATCTTGGAATTTATTTGAAATATAATTTTCAACTGGAGATAGTTATATGTCAAGAGAAAACTCACCATTGGAAAGAACATGATAGTAATCTTCTCATTTTTCTTTGGGGTCTATTGGGTCAACCAAGGATAATTATGTGGACATATGATATCTATAATAACCTAGACGCATGGCCTCCCATGTACGAAGGTTTCCTTGAGAACTTTCCAAAGCTTTTAATTTCTAAAATAGTTTTTGACTGTACTTTTATGTAAGGTGCCATTGTGACGTGCTATCCAAGGTTTGGATGAGAGTCACAGTTGGTATATATTTGTATCAAAACTCACAGCATATGTGTTGTTGTATTTTGCACGACAATTGTTGTAATAAAGTTGTAGTTATTTTTTGTACCATGTATTTGGCGACTCAGAATAGGTTGGATGGATTGGACCTATTTTGGGGGCGTTAAAGAAACTTTCTAGCATACCTTTTTTAAGCTCAAATTCTCCCGAATGTTCTTACAGCTCCCAAACCTGCAAATCAAAACATAAACACAGTAAAAATACTACTAAAGGGCTAGAGGATACAGAAATCTAAGCCCAAGTATATCCGATTTATAGGTATATTACCCAATCATCAAATACCCCCAAACTTAAATCGTTGCATGTCCTCAAGCAACAAAACACAAACAACACGAAAAATTAAACATCATGCAAATGCAAACGATCTATATGTTCTTAATTCCAGCAATCCAATAACATACATATATTCATAAGCCTCAGAAAAATCACAAAAACATACTAATACATTATGTTACTGCAGTTCAATAATATCCCAACAATCAATGAATCTAAATCTGTTATGATTGATATTGTGAGTGTGTGTTCAACAACCATGTTAACCAATGAAAAGCAAAAATATGAAAGATAATAGCTTTCTTAATAGGCATCATATAGTTTCAACTCAAGAACTCATCAAATAAACTTGATTCGACTGAAATTAAACAATCACCAAAATTTAGGGGTCAAAATGAAATACTTATGCTTCCTTATTTTTTTTTATTACGGATGCTTTTTGCACTTTTCCCGCTTTATTTTTATTTTTTATTTTTTATTTTTCATGACTATGCAGTGTCTTATTCCCTTAGGCTTTTCAGTGTTACCTTAACGAGCTTTTGACCAATGACTCCTAAGCCATTAAGACCTTAGGGCGCTAGGTGTAGAGACAATCTTCTCGGGCTTACTTACTCAAGTAACAAAGGCCACAAAACTAGACAAGCATGCCACAATGTTTTTTTTTGCTTATATATTCTAAATATTTTTCCCCCAAACTTGAGTTTGTGCCTAAACTCAATCTTCACTAGCTATTCAAATTGTTCCTTTGTTTCACTAGCATTCCTCCTTTTGAACTCTATTATCTATCCATTTAAACTATCATAGCCAACATGGTCATTTTTTAAAACATGTTATCCTTATAATATCAGTGTCAAACAGATAAAGACTTAAATCATGTCAAGAAAATCATATCACTAACTTAACACTACTTACTAGACTTGTTCATGCAATTTCAATTTCATCATTGGCCCCAAATATACATACTATCAAAAGCTAGAATTAACATGCAATCCTAAAATGCAATACTTAATCACAATAAAATTCAAAACATCCACATACTATTAACACTAACAATCTACTAATGCAAATCAAAATAAACTACCCCCAAACTTATCTAGAGTAATGTCCTCATGCGATAAATAAAGCAAAAGAAAACAGAGGACTTCCTTGACGAGCTTAAGCATCGGGTGGAGCATCATCATCCTTGCTCATCTCTAGATCCGAAGGGGGGAACACTGGCAGAATAGGGGCAGTGGGGAACTGGCTGAGATTAACACCTGAGAACAGCTGGGTGTTCATGGAATTCTGGGCTGCAAACTGATCGATCAAATACTTATAGATGACATCATGGCGTTCTGACAAGCGGACATTCTGAGCTTCAAGGTTGTAAAACCATTCGTCTATTTCGTGCTGGACCGCGTCAGGAACCACATCACGGTGAACTGCGGAGGACGGACCATAAGTAGGTGGAACTTGAGGTGGTGGAGCTTGTGTAGCTTCAACTCGGGGAATTATGAAACCCAATCCCCTAGGGTGACTCTCCCCACCTGTCCATACTTTATACCTGCTGATTAACTTGTGGTCCAACACGGGCATAGGCGTGTGACTCATCTCATCAGATTTCCATTTTACTACAAATTTAGCACACAAAACGCAGATGAAAGACGGATGTGGTAACCCTCTTGTGGTCCTTCGTCGTGATGCTCGGAGAATGGACTTCTGAATAAGGTGGTCAACATCAATCTTTAGGCCTTTTATAATTGAATATAGTACCACAGCCCTTTCTCTGGTGACGTGGCTAACATGCGTGCACGGCATTAGTTTGGCACACACAAAGGTGTATCATGCACGGTCCATGTGGTGCCCGGTTGACACAGCTCACGAATTATCCTTTCATAGTCCGGCCCATCACTCACGAGTCTAGCATACTCATCATTCAGGCCTTCTAAGGGCAGTTGATAACACCCGTTTATGTCCTCCTCGCCAATTTCAACTGTTTTGCCCCTCACAAACATCCCATAATGATAGTGCTCGGGCACGTTGGCGTAGAACTCTTTTACAACTGCAATCACGGCTAGATCGGGTTGTTCGGTGAGTGTAAACCAGTTTCTTTCTACTATCATAACTGCCAACTCCCCATCTTTTGATTGATCGGGTCTCAAGCCGCGTTCTGGGACTAGTGAACGGGTAGCCATGCGGTTATAGCGTTCCTGCGCCTCGGCGGAGACAAATCGTCGGCTATCATATTTCGAAGGTGCCGAGGCAGAACCTGAACCCTCACCACGTTGACGCTTGGAGGCCATATAGAAAATTCTGCACATAAGGACATACACATGTATTAGCATAATTCTAGTTGGGATACCTGCATTCATGATAACACCCCCAAACTTCAAAATATTTGTAAACGTTAAGTACATAGTTGAGGGTATGGCATGACACATACTAGCATGAAAACGCACAATTATACCGATTAGATGAATATATCATTCAAAAATCGACAATTGGTAAGAGAAAAATACAATGGCCCAAAAGATGTGTCATGTAAAGCAATCTGATCCATGTATGCATCAATTCGGTTAGTACCCTTCCACAATAGTAATTAATATGTGTAACAGTAGTCCTATCCTATTGTGGTGGCAAGATGGAAAGTAAATACAGTGTATGGAAATGGTGATACGTGCAAATTTAACCGCTAGCATTAAGTCAGGTAATTTATCGAACACTTTGTGGGCAACTCATAAATTGCTTTGAATCACACTAGTTTACTATCAATGCATACCACTATCATTCCATAATTAAATATGTATGCATTCTCCAATTAAAAGTGGGTCATCTATGGGCAATATTTGATCAGAAGAATTAAATTCCTTGCTCTAGATGTAGGAAAACGTACCATCAACAAGGGTTTGCTTCACAATAATATGAATGTAATTCAAGACATACCTTTGATGATGAACGTGAGAGATGAAAATTATGGACACAGTGATAACAGAAAATAAGATATGAAGTTGTATCTTTGAGTTATGTAGATATCCACTTGCCAAGTTTTGGTTACCTTAGGAGAGTCTTAGAGACGTGGGAGAGAGTTTGAGAGAGGATGGGCAATTAAAAAGAAAGAGATGTAACCGTTCAGTGTTTAAGTTCTGGTTGGAGTCCTATTTGAAACCATAGCGCCGGGGCGCTGTTCAACAAAAGGAATATAGCGCCGGGGAGCTGGCCTACAGGGGATGACATTCACACCCAGCGTCGGGGAGCTGAGGATATACTAAGGGACAGCGCCGGGGCACTGTATGTCAGGGGTTGCTACCGAGTGCCAGCACCTGGGCGCTAGTTTTATCTTGAGAGCACGCGTTGGGGTGTTGTTAGGCAGGGGTTGGCACCTTGCTTTCAAAAACTTGCACACATCCCCAACTTGAAATTTGAAACTTAATCAATACTTGCACATGGACCTGCACACATGAGAAAATTTTAGACTTAATCAACCAAAATGTTTACTAGCAATACTAAAGGCTTAACTAAGGGAAATAATATGAAACTAAATTGAATAAAATAAAAACTTAATGGGTTGCCTCTCGATAAGCGCTTGGTTTACAGTCGTCAGCCCGACTTTGCTGTCATGATCAGTTGTCCACTAGGTCAGAGAGGTATATAACTGTGGATTAACGTTTGATGGGTCCACTCCAGTAATGTTTCAGGCATTGGCCGTTAACCTTAAACTTTCGTTTTGAATTTGGTTCTTCGACCTCAATGTTTCCGTGTGGGGCGACAGATATAATCACGAATGGCCCGGACCACCGGGATTTCATATTCCCAGGAAATAAACGCAGTCTAGGGTTGAAGAGCAAGACTTGTTGTCCTGGTTCAAAAGTTTGATCAAGAATTTTCTTATCGTGCCAGGCTTTGACTTTCTCCTTGTAGAGTTTTGCGTTTTCATACGCATTGAAACGGAATTCGTCCATCTCATTCAATTGCAATAACCTTTTCTCCCCCGCTACTTGTAAATCGAAGTTAAGTTTACGAATGGCCCAATGTGCACTGTGTTCTAATTCTACCGGGAGATGAAACATTTTTTCGAAGACCATCCGATAAGGTGACATACCAATAGGATTCTTATATGCTGTTCGATATGCCCATAGCGCGTCGTCAAGATACAAAGACCAATCTTTTCGTGATGGATTGACCACCTTTTCTAGAATCCGCTTGACCTCCCTATTAGAGACCTCTCCTTGACCATTGGTTTGGGGATGATACGATGCTGCAATTTTATGACGAATCCCATATTTTTGAGCAACTTTTTGAATTGTTTGTTGCAAAAGTGAGTCCCCTCATCACTTATTATCGCTCTCGGAGTCCCAAATCGTGTGAAAAAGTTTTTCTTTAAGAATCGGAGAACAACGTTGGCATCATTTGTGAGTAAAGCTGTAAGACCCCAACTTTTGTGAATAAAGATGAATTTTCTATAAATATCATTTTTGAATATTATGGAATGAATTTGATATAATGTTATAGTTATGGATAATATTTATAAATTTTGCAAAGTACGCAAGTTGTTATATAATATTCGATTGGTCGGGAAACATTCGTTTTAACAGGGAATATTCGTACAACGACACAATCATTGGTGGACCCCACAACAGAATTAAAGTCTCTGGAAGAACGATTATTCAACAAACTTAATTAAAGTCTCTGGAAGAGCGATTTAATGTTGTCAAATGACACAAAACTTTATATTGATGATTCTTTATATTCTTCTGAGACAAGTAGAAATTTGCTCAGCTTTAATTAAGGATATACGTTATAATGGTTATTATATTGAAACCAATAACGAAGGCAGTGAATAATTTCTTTATATTACTTCAATAGTATCAGGCCAGATGCTCATATTAGAAAATTTGTATATTTTTTCTCCTGGGTTATATTATACGATAATGAGAATAGTTGAAACAAATGTTGTAATACACCAGAAGTGTGCAATACACCAAAAGTGTTTGGATCCAAATATTTTTATGATTTGGCATGATCATCTAGGATCAATAATGATGCGTTAAATTATTAAAAACTCCCATGAACATCACTTAAAGAACATGAAGATTCCTTTACTTGTTGATTATATCAAAGTAAATTAATTTCCAAACTATCACATTATATTATTGTTGTTTAGTGTTCATATTTCTTAGAAAGAATTCAAGGTGATCTATTTGAACCAATACACCTACCATGTGTGGTTCATTCAAGTATTTTATGGTTTTAATTGATGCATTAACCATATGATCACATGTATGTTCACTTTTAAATAGAAATATTGCATTTCCTATGCTTCTTGCTCAAATAATTAGGTTGCGAGTATAATTTCCTAATTATATAATTAGGAAAATTTATTTAGAAAATGCTGGTAAAATTTACATCTCAAGTTTTTGATGAATATTGCATGTTAATCGGAATTTATGTTAAACATCATGTTGCACATACACATACTCAAAATGGTATAGCTGAATCAATTTTTAAGAGATTTTAAATTATTGCTCAACCTTTGATTATGAAATCAAAATTACCAATTTATGTTTGGGGTCATGCTATTTTACATGTTGCATCATAACCTCAATAAGTGATATTTTTAAGGTATATTTTGAGGATTGTTATTTTAATGAAACAGTCTTCCAACTATTAGGGGGAGAAAATCGTTGCCTGAAGCACAACGTGAGATCGTTGCCTGAAGCACGACGGGAGATTAATTGGAATGTTTTAACGTTATTTAATCTTGATACTCATACAAATCAATATGAACTAGAAGTCAAAAGATTATTCATTTGCAATGAATTGCAAATCAATTACCAGAATTATTCACCGATAATAAGAAAATAGTGATATCCCACATTCTAGCTGTTAATACTCTAGCATGGATTGAAGTCCCTGTAGGACAATCAGTTAATACAGCAGCAAATTGAATTAAAGTCGCACCTAAAACGTGAAAGAATGATCGGTGTTAAAGATAAAATTTTCGAGAAGAAAAAAATACAAGAAAAATAAGGTGCAGCCTATAAAGATACCCATGAAACAGGCTATAAAAAAATTATTGATCTATCCAAAACTTATGAACAAAAATCTCTTGTAAATAAAACTCTTGAAGAGTTATCCCCTGAAGGGGATGAGTTATCTCCTGAAGAGGATCAGGTACCTAAAAATAACGAGATCTCGATACATTATGTATATACAAGAGACGAATATATTGGATAGAAATAAAATTGTTGTCGACAACATAATTTCGTATAAAATTATTCTTGATATTACCAGAAGTAATGATCATGTATATGAACCACAAATCGTTGATGAATATAGAAATATTTGGCCAATGTGAAAAGAGACGATTCAAGTAGAACTAAATTCACAAAGTAAACGTGAAATTTTTGGACTTGTAGTCCGAACACCTAAAGTTTGATACCTGTTGAATACAAATGGGTATTTGTACAAAATAAGAAAAATTAAATTATATGGTACAGAACGCAACTTGTAGCACGAGGTTTCTCGGAAAGACCTAATATTGATTATGAATAAACATATGCTTATGTAATGGACACAATTACATTCAGATTTTTAATTAGCTTGGTAGCAAGAGAAATTAATGGATGTTGTTACATCATATCTGTATGAATCATTATATAATTAATTATATCTACATGAAAATCCTTGAAGGATATATAATGCTTGAAGCATAAATTCTATATCTTGAAATATGTATTCTACCAAGCTACAAAGACTCTTATGTGAGTTAAAGCAATCCAGATGCATATTGTGGTATAATCGCCTGAGTGGATATCTTTTGAAAGAAGGATTTGAGAATAATTCAATTTGTGCATGCATTTTTATCAAAAGATCATAATCTAGATTTGCTATTATTACTGTATTTATTGATGAAAGATCTTACTCCAGAAGAGTCGAAAAAAACAACAAATTGGAGATGAAAGATATTGGTAAGAGAAATTTTTGTTTTGGCCTACAAATTGAACTATGGAATTTTTGTTCATCAATCAACATACACAAAAAAGTCCTGAAGTAACTTTACATGAATAATGTTAATCCTTTGAGTACTCCAATGATGGGTTGGTCACTTGATATCAAGAAATATCCATTTTGACCACAAAAAAATGATGAAGAAACTTTTGGTCTTGAAGTACCATATCTTCGTGAAATTGGTGTTTTGGCCCTGAAGTACTATATCTCAATGTAATTGATACTTTGATGTATCTTACAAATTTGACAAGACCTGATATAGCATTTGCAGTTAACTTAATTACTAGCAATGTATAGTTATGCATCAACTCGAAGACATTGTAATAAAATTAAACATATTTTACATTATCTTTATGAGACTATTGATTTGGGATTATTTTATCCAAAGGGTGATAGAACCAAGCATATTGCACCAAAATTATTTTATATGTATGAGCCCCGGAAGAATGGCGATATTGATATCAAGCATATATGATATGTGATAATTTGGTTGATATATTCATTAAGTCATTACCAACTATGATTTTGAAGGAAATGGTGCACAATATTGGCATGCTTCTACTTAATGATATTTTTACCATGAACAATGGAAATTCTATGTACTTATGAAGGGGAGTAAAAATGATATGTGTTGATTGTACTCTTTTTCCTTCGCTAAGGTTTTTTTTCCCACTGGATTTTCCTTTGCAAAGGTTTTAATGAGGCAATCCCAAGGCACTAGAAATTATACAAGAATATTGTACTATTTTCCTTCGTCCAAAATTTTTTCCACTGGATTTTTATTTGGTAAAGTTCTTAACGAGGCATATTCTTAAAAAATTGCTACAAAAGAACTCCATCCATTCTGTATGAAGACAATGTTGCATGTATAGATCAATTAAAGGGAGGATACATCAAAGGAGATGGAAGAAAACACATCACCTAAATTTTTTTTTCACACATTACCTTGATAAGTGTGGTGATATTGATGTTCAACAAATTCGATCAAAAGATAATCTAGCAGATTTGTTCACCAAAGCATTACCAACTACAATGTTTGAAGGATTGCGTCACAATATTGGAATGCGACAGCTGAAGGACTTAATGATACATTCATGAGGGGGAGCTAATACGCGCTGCACTCTTTTTCCTTTAACCAAGGTTTTTTTCCATTGGATTTTTCCTTATAAGATTTTTAATGATGCAGCTTTCAATGCATATGACTATACAATAGACATCCAAGGGAAAGTGTTATAAAATTATAATGGATGTCTAGATTCATTTTTCTTATCTTTGATTATAATAATTTTGAAACTCCTATGACCATTGAGTTATGAAACTCATGACCTTTGAGTTTTGTAACCTCCTAATATTGATGTTCTTATATCTATAAATAATAGTATTATAAAGTGAGTGAGTGATCATGAAAATACAATGAGAATGCTCTATTTCCTCTAATCATTTTTGTTATAACATTAATTATATAGTTGATTGCATCTCTCTAACAATTCCAATTAAGTAAGAAGAATTACTCCAAAATCTAAAAACTAGGTGCTAGCTAGGTATGGAATTTGAATGGTAGTACTCCGATGACAATAATGAGTGTTTAGTTTTGTAGTAATAACATGATAATAATTATGATGGAATTTTTGACGTGTCAAAAAATGAGATTTTTATAGTAATAATATGATAATAATTTATGATCTATATTGCTGCTTCTATTCATCCCCTTTGTAGATAATAAATGGAAAGTGCATTTGTGCCACTATGCTGTAAAGAGCTAGCCACCATTAGCATACAAAACTAGGTTTAGTGCTTTAATTGTACTTACACTAATTAATGGATCAAGCACGTTTAATTCTACATATAATTAAATATATACACACGATCCATTAATTATAGTCCTCAAATTATTAAGCTGTACTGTTAAGTAATATTTAATAGTAATTACTTTATTTTATTTATTCCTTAATTACATGAGGTAAGCCTGACATAGAGCAGACCCATTTCCACTTATTAAGGGTCTATCTCTTTTCAAATCATTAGAAAGCATTATGTTCATAGTATAGTGGTACTCCAATCTGATCAATTAAATAAAACTGTAATTATACTTTGATTAAACAAGGAATATTATTAACCGGAAGATAGATTTGAGTTGGCTTATGTGTTTCATAAACAAAGGGCACGAGGGTCCAGGGAAAAAGAATATATATATATATATATATATATATATATATATATATATATATATATGAGCAAGGATCAAGTGCATACCCCTTATTTTACTCACCCGTGCTCACCCCCCTTTAGGTGACGATTTCGGTCATACAACCGTCGTCTATACTTTTAGCGACGAACAACATATAGCGTCGCTAAAAGTATAGTCTGTATAGACGACGGTTGTATGACCGAAACCGTCGCCTAAAGGGGAGTGAGCACGGATGAATAAAATAAAGGGTATGTACTTGATCCGGACTGATATATATATATATAGGGGTTCCATCCACAACAACCGGTTGTTGGGAGCAACCCATTTTTGGCCAGCCGTAACAGCTTGTACCGACCCTTATGCAATTTTTTTTATAAGCCGGTACAAGCTGTTACGGCTGACCAAAAATGAGTTGCTCCCAACAACCGGTTGCTGTGGATGGAACCCCATATATATATATATATATATATATATATATATATATATACGGTAAGGATCAATAGCATTCTCCTTAAATAACATTCTGCCTTAAATAGCATTCTTTTATCAAAACGACGTAGTTTTGGAGGGACGCGGTGGCATTTTTGTAAATACAATGCCACCGCGTATTTACAAAAATGTCACCGCGTCCTTCCAAAACTACGTCGTTTTGATAAAAGAATGTTATTTAAGGCGGAATGCTATTTAAGGAGAATGCTCTTGATCCTGACTGTATATATATATATATATATATATATATATATATAAGGATTCCATCCACAGCAACCGGTTGTTGGAAGCAACCCATTTTTGGCCAGCCGTAACAGCTTATAAAAAAAATTGCATAAGGGCCGGTACAAGCTGTTACGGCTGGCCAAAAATGGGTTGCTCCCAACAACCGGTTGTTGTGGATGGAACCCCATATATATATATATATATATATATATATATATATATATATATATATATATATATATATATATATATAAGGTTTAGGTATACAGATAATTGCAGATTATTAAATTGTGCTAGACATACTTGTATATTTCTTTTCATTTTCTTTTTTGCTCAGCCAAAAAGAATTGTATTTAATACTATTCTACAAACAGAGTCCCCTTTGCCTATTTTTTGATAAAAAAATTTTTAGGGATAAACGTGAAATAAAAATGTACTTTTAAATTTATAACTTTTATAAATAATGCTATTTTTGTGAAACCGATAGACTAATTCAGAGAAAATTTACATGACCAAAAAAGCCATAGAAATTGCAAGCACCAATACCACATAACAAAAACGTGCCAAAAAAAGGAAAAACTCAGCACTCCCCCAAAGAGTTGGTTTAACGAAATATAAAATATACATACATAACGGCAAAAAGCACCTTTTCTCCACTGTGGTTATAGTGATTTAACGAAATAGTCATTGTGCTTTTAAAATATTCAATTAGCCCACTGTACTTTTTAAAAATGTTCAAACAGGTCATTCCGTCCATTTTTTGTAACTGCCGTTAACAAATTGCTTACGTGGCATTTAAAAAACAAAATAAAAAATGACAAATTGCTTACGTGGCTTTTAAAAAGAGATTTGTTAAAAATTTTAAAAACAGATTTTTTTAAAAAAATTTAATTTTTTTTAAACAGATTTGTTAAAATTTTAAAAAATAGAATTTTTTTTAAAAACAGAATTTGTTAAAAACAGAATTATTTTAAAAAATAGATTTTTTTTTAAAATAGAATTTTTTTTTAAAACAGAATTTATTAAAAAAAGGATTTTTTTAAAAAAAATATAATTATTTTTAAAAAACTGAATTTTTTTTAAAAATTTTTTAAAAATTCATTTTAAAAATCCATTTTAAAAAAATATAATTATTTTTAAAAATCCATTTTAAATAGAATTTATTTTAAAACGGATTTTTTTAAAAAATATAATTATTTTTAAAAATCCATTTTAAAAATTCTATTTTTTTAAAAACAGAATTTATTAAAAAACGGATTTTAAAAAAAAAATATAATTATTTTTAAAAGAACAGAATTTTTTTAAAATATAAAATTATACAGATTTTTTTTAAATATAATTATATAGATTTTTAAAAAATAGTTTTTTTAAAAATATAATTATACAAATTTTTTGAAAACATAATTTTTTTAAAAAAAGGGATTTTTAAAAAATAGAATTTTTTTAAAAACAGAATTTTTTTAAAAACGGATTTTTTTAAAAAAATAATTATTTTTAAAAAACAGAATTTTTTTTAAAAATAGAATTTGTTTTAAAAGCATAATTTGTTTTTCAAAAAAGGTTTTTTTAAAAAACAATTTTTTTAAAAAATCTGTTTTTTTAACAAATTCTACTTTTAAAACAAATTCTATTTTTTAAAAATAATTATATTTTTTTTAAAAATCCATTTTAAAAAAAATTATTTTTTTAAAAAATTATGTTTTTAAAAAAATCTATTTTTAACAAATCTGTTTTTTTTAAAATTTAAAAATTTTATTTTTTAAATTTTTTTTTAACAAATCTGTTTTAACAAATTTGTTTTAAATTTTTTTTTAACAAATCTGTTTTCTAAAATTTTAACAAATCTGTTTTTAAAAATTTTTAAAAATCTGTTTTTAAAAATTTCTATAATTATATTTTTTAAAAAATCTGTATAATTCTATTTTTAAAAAAATCTATTTTTTAAAAATAATTATATATTTTTTTAAAATCCGTTTTTTAAAAAATTTTATTTTTAAAAAAATTATGTTTTTAAAAAAAATTCAGTTTTTTAAAAATAATTATTTTTTAAAAAAAATCCGTTTTTCAATAAATTCTGTTTTTAAAAAAATTTCTATTTTAAAAAAAAATTTATTTTTTAAAATAATTCTATTTTTAACAAATTCTGTTTTTAAAAAAATTCTATTTTTTAAAAAATATTCTATTTTTTAAAATTTTAACAAATCTGTTTAAAAAAAATTAAATTTTTTTAAAAAAATCTGTTTTTAAAAATTTTAACAAATCTCTTTTTAAAAGCCACGTAAGCAATTTGTCATTTTTTATTTTGTTTTTTAAATGCCACGTAAGCAATTTTTAACGGCAGTTACAAAAAATGGACGGAATGACCTGTTTGAACATTTTTAAAAAGTACAGTGGGCTAATTGAATATTTTAAAAGCACAATGACTATTTCGTTAAATCACTATAACCACAGTGGTTAAAAGGTGCTTTTTGCCCATACATAACTATTGTACGGTCTTAAGAATTAATAAATCTGCTTTATATTCATAACTGCTACTGGAAAAAAACTAACGTACTTTTACATGATGACTGAAGATAAGTAGCTGAATATATAAATTTTAATATATATATATATATAGGGTCTCTATCCACAGCAACCGGTTGTTGGGGAGCGACCCATTTTGGCCAGCTGCTACAAGCTCTACCGGCCTTAGACAATTTTTTTTTTTATAAGTCGGTAGAGCTTGTAGCGGCTGATCAAAATGGGTTGCTCCCCAAGAACCGGTTGCTATAGATGGAGACCCATATATATATATAATGTACAAATTGTTAGAGTATGTATCTTGTTGACGACTCTGTATGCTAGACTGGTCTAGTATATAAATATATCAAGCTCTCCACCTCTTTGAAATTTGAACTTACGAACTGGATTACAAATGGGTAAGAATGAAAAACAAAAAAAGTTAAAGGCCCAAAGATAACCCCCCCTAGCCCTAATATCATGTTAGATTTATGAAATGGGCTCATGTTATAAGTATATATCTTTTTCCACATTGAGCACTTTAATAAAATATGTTTAGTATATACTCCATAGCCAATTAATTTTGAGAATTGATATTTTCACAAGAGAAATTGATAGTTCCACAAGACTCAACTCACATAAATAGTAAATGGAAATAACCTTGTGGAAATATATAATTTCCCTTATGAAAATAATAATTCCCTTAATTTTTAATTAAAGAGCTTGATATCATTATATGCTAGACTTGGGTGCATTTATAATCTAATATGGTATCAGAATGGATATATCTTTTGGCTGTCTAGCTAAACACTCTTCTTGTCTTTCATTCTTACCCACTTGCAGTCCACTTCTTAATAGTCAAATTAAAGTTATCCATGGTTTTCTAGCTCTTCAAGGCTATAGTATTACTATGCTTTGTGTGTGTCTTGTGTGGTATTCTATATAGTGTCATTATTCTATGTGTTTGTCTTGTGTGAAAATCTATATCCAATTATGTACACATCAATACACTAGGTTACACTTCGGGGTGTTGGAGTATATAATTTCTCTCTAATCGAATACCTTAAGAAAATATATCTCATATATAATGAGTTGTGCTAATTCTTCTCATAGCCATTTGATTTTGAATTAGAGAGTTTGATGACTTTATATGATAGGCTTGAGCCCATTTTATAATCTAATATAGTATCAAAGTGCATCTATCTTTGGGGCTTTCCAAACACTTTTTTTCGTCTTTCATATACTTATTCCACTTGCAGTCCACTCCTTAATGCTACGTTTGAATTGGAGTAATGAATGTAGGAATTGAATGACTTATTCCTATGTAATGAAAAAAAATTATGTTTGATTGCGATTGGAATGGATTAAACCATTCTTATTTCTCCCAAATTTATGAATTTCATTCTTTAGAGTATAGGAAGAGTATAGAATAATTTATTCCAACTAAAATAAAATGAATCATTACATTCTTTCAGTACAAAAGTAGCATAAGTGTTAAATTAAAGCAAGTTGTCCATGGTTTTATTAGCCCTTCAAGGCCATAGTGTAATTATTCTTTGGCCTTGTCTTGTATGAGATGCTATTCAATCATGTACATGCACGTGCAACTCACAATACACTACAATATTGGAGTATATATTTTTTTTCATATTGAGTACCTTGAAAAAAAATGTGTAGTATATTATGAGTTGGAACAACTCTTCTCGTAACAACTTGGTTTTGAGTTAGAGAGTTTAATAACTTTATATTATAGACTTGTGCCTATTTTATAATCTAATACAAATATATTTTTTATTTGTAATAGAATGTGTACAAAAATAAAAAGAAAAGGTTCTGACAAATATATAGAAGGTCAAAATAATTAGGCATAACTTGTTCGTTAGTCCCCAAATTTTATTTTTCACGTTTAGTCTTATAACTATTTTTTCAACGTATCTCGTCCTCAAACTATATGTTTATTTCATGTTAGTCCTCAAAATATAGTTTCTTTTCACGTTTAGTCCTCAAGTTGTGGTTGTTGTTCACGTTTAGTCTACAAGTTATAGTTACTTTTCATATTTAGTTCCCTTCAATTAATCTATTTTTGTAAGGTTATAAGTCAAAGATTACATAAATAATGAAGTCCGAGGACGAAATACGTGAAAACTAAACGTGAAAAATAACAATAATTTAGGGAATGACAAAGAGGTTATCCCAAATAATTATTACTTTCTGAAATCTTTAACTCGATGTCCTAATCAAGAATCCCACTCTATTATCTCTATATACAAGTAAATTTAGTTACTCAAGTAACCAAAACTCACAAGATATATTGACAAATTAAAAGGTGGACAATTATATCAAATTAAAATTCAATACCTTGGAGCTGAGAGTTAATGCACGTATGCCACTCACGTGCTTCTTGATAACTTTGAACTTGGGCCAACTTTGAAAAAATTAAAGTTAAAAAGGATTTGGAGATTGGGGAACTTTGGGACCATATTGCACTCATTGCAGATACTGTTGAACAAAAGCCCTATATATTCGAAAGAAGATAGACCGAGGACCACTCTATGTTTAATATTTGACACACTACATGTATATGATTGGTAAGATGTAAGTTTGAGAAGTTACACTTGTAACAATCTAGCCTACCTTGAGCCTGGATCAAGTCTTATATTTACTACTCCCTCCTATTCAGATTAAATGACATTTTAGAGTTAAGCACACTTATTAAGAAATAACACAAAATATCTTTTGTGTCCCTAGTTAATTATTTCTCTCTCCACAATTGTCTCTTCTCATTCTCCACAATTGTCCCTAATTAATTATTTCTCTCTCCACAATTGCATTTACTAAACATATTAAATAAAGGAAAAAATAGTGCAATATTGCATAGAGATTCCAAAACGACACTTATATAGAATAAAATTAAACTCTCTAAAACGTCATTTAATCTGAATAGGAGGGAGTATTTAAAAAAGTCTGAACCAAGTCTCCAATTTACCTATCTATCTAATAAAATATAAATGATTTTGAATTTCCCGCTCATTCAATAAATTATCTAGACCGTTCAAAATTTAAGATAAATCTCACCGTCCATATAGTGCCGGAAGCACGGTAACTAACTAGTCTATTTAATAAAATACAAATGATTTTGAATTTCCCGCTCACTCAATAAATCATCTGGGCCGTCCAAAGTTTGGGATAAATCCCACCGTTCATACATCTATCTAATAAAATACATCTATCTATCTAATCTATCTAATAAAATATAAATGATTTTGAATTTCCTGCTCACTCAATAAATCATCTGGGCCGTCCAAAGTTTGGGATAAATCCCACCGTTCATACATCTATCTAATAAAATACATCTATCTATCTAATAATTTAATAAAATACAAATGACTTTAAATTTTCCGCTCACTCAATAAATTATTTTGGTTGTTCAAAGTTTGAGATAAATCATATTGTTCATACAGTGCCGGAGGCACGGGATCCAGCTAGTATATATATATATTGTAGGTGGTGGTAAGAGTTAGTCAGGAGAGATGACGGGAAGCTGGCAAGAGAAATTTCGAGCTTTCAACAAAGAAATAAGATACAAAGGCAGGGGCTGATTCAGCTTCTTAGGTTAGTAAGGTCAAATTGAAATAGATAAATTCTCGTAAAAAAATAAAAAATACTCCCTCCGTCCCAAATTAATTGCTCAGTTTTGACTTTTTAAAGTCAAATTGACCATTTTTAAAACTAATCTTTTTACTATTTTTGCTAAAATATAGGTGAAGAGATTATAACCAAAAGAAAGTATATACAATTTATTACTAATCCTAATTTTTATAATTTTAGAAATATATTTATATATGCTTAATTATTAATTCTAAAAATAGTCAATTTGACTTAAAAAAATCAAAATTGAGCAGTTAATTTGGGACGGAGGGAGTAAATAATATTACAGACACAAACTATTATACAAACTGTTGATGTGGCATACTTCACCTTAGCATATTGATCAACAAATTATTTCAATATTGTAATCTTCGGCCCCGCATAAGAAGCTTAGATAGAGTATGTCACATCATCAGTTTGTAGAATAGTTTGTGTCTGTAACATTACCCAATAAGAATATAATAAAATAAATTAAAAAACTAAATAATACCCAAATATTAGTTATAGTTACATTTTTTTAGACTTCATTCTTAAAATTGTTGTATGATAGTTTTATTTTTATTAGTTACAAAATCCACAAGCAATTATAAAAAAACAAAATCGCAAGTAATTACAAAAAATCTCATAACAATTGCTAAATTTGTGAAGTTATAAAAAAAATACAACATTAAATTTTCTCTAAAGTCGAACTAGTGGGAAGAATTAGGTTAAGCCGCTAGACGAGAAACACAAAGACAACGAATATTGTAGTGACAAAAGAAGTATAAGATATGAATTTTGAAGAATTTAATGATATCTCCATTCCAAAATTAGATATATATTTTGACTTTTTAAAGTCAATTCCTGAAATCTTAAAACTCAAATTGATATAAGCTCGTTCAAGTCTTGAAAAACAACAAATTAAGATAATAGTTAGTGTTTTATAGTTAGTTTACAATTGTTATATTTGTTGTATTAAAATTAAATAACTTAATATCAATTTTAAATTTTTAAATTTTTCGAATTGACTTTAAAAAGTCAAAATATATATCTAATTTCGGAACGGATATAATATTTTTCGATCTAAACTTTAATTTTTTTATTAAACACCCTAAAATTTTATTCTTTTTCTTTTTGACCCCTAAAAATTCAATTCAGTGGGGCCAATTGCCTCTGTCCCTGAGCTAGATGACATAATCAATTTCATGCAAGATCTGGACAAATAGAAACACAAATCTAAATGTAGCCACCCATATGGGAAACCTACCACAGAGCGGAATCGTTGTTTGTGGCTTTTATTATGATTTTCAAAATCAAACATAAGGGTTAATCTTCCTGTTATAATCTGGATCCACCAATTTATAGTTGGTCCGCTACTTAATTTATCACTCGTGTTGATGGCAGTAGCATGGTAGCGGAGGTGGAAGGTTGGTAGCGGGGTGGCAGTGGAAGAAAAGATTGGAGGTGAGGATGGGTTTGTTTAATTTGTTTAAGTATAATATATTAATAAATTGTTAATATACCATAATATTTGCTTTCAATAAGTAATAATTTTTTGCCTAATATATATAAACATTTATGTAAATAAAATTTTATTTTGAAAAGATTTTTAATTTTATAATATTTTTAATTTTATAATTTCCTTAATTATATTTATTATTAATTATATAAAAAACATTTGCTATTAATTAAAAAATAACTGAATAACTCTTTTTATTTTTTAATTTCTACCATGTATTTTTTGTTAAATTTTCTGTTTTTTATATAAAAAAAATTCATTTTCCCCTAAATTTATTTCATATTCCCCTTAATTTTAGTTAGCATATTTTTAGTTTTTATGTTTTATAAATGGCTTAATTATAAATAAAAATTTATTTGATATTCATTACAATGATGTTGAAATACATTTTTTTTATTTTCTTATTTTTTGGCTAACTTTTAAATTTATTTATA
>CM035101.1:63075147-63393472 GCA_020205505.1 Panax japonicus | reverse complement strand
AATTATGGAATTGAAATTTTTACATTATACAGTGTTTTGGGCGTGATTTGGATGCCTATAACAAAACATGTCTGTACAGTCTGGGCAGACTGTACATACATTGGTTGGTGTAGGTATTAAAAACACAACCAAAACACTGTATTATTGAAAAATTTCAGTTCCATAAATTTATTTATTTTTTTTAGTTGTTCTACAAAAAAAATATATATATATATATCAGGTCCGGATTTTCTCCCGTCCGGGAGTCCGGACCTGATCTTTATCCTATATATATATATATATATATATATATATATATAACAAGGATCAAGTGCATACCACTTATCTTACTCATCCGTGCTTACTCCCTTTTAGGAAACGGTTTCGGTCATATAACCGTCGTCTATACTTTTAGCGACGAATAACATATAGCATCACTAAAAGTATAGACGACGGTTGTATGACCGAAACCGTCGCCTAAAGGGAGGGTGAGTAACATAAGGGGTATGCACTTGATCCGGATCGTATATATATATATATATATATATATATATATATATATATATATATATATATATATATATATATATATACGGTCCGTCTCTAAAGCGAACCTTAAAGAGCGAATCAAAGACGAACTGTCGTCTTTGGTATCTATGGCGACGGTTCGATCCGTCGCCATAGACACCAAAGACGACGTTTCGTCTTTGGTTCGCTTTTTAAGGTTCGCTTTAAAGCCTCTCCATATATATATATATATATATATATATATATATATATATATATACACCACGGATCCAGTCCGGTCTCCCGGACTGGACTTAAAATACGGACCCCAAAATTTTTTTTTTTTTTTGTTTTTTTTTTTTTTGAAACAACTAAAAAATAAAAAAAAAAATTTATGGAACTGAAATTTTTCCATAATACAGTGTTTTGGGTGTGTTTTTAATACCTACCCCAACCAATGTATGTACAGTCTGTCCAGACTGTACAGACATATTTCGTTATAGGCATCCAAATCACGCCCAAAACACTGTATTATGGAAAAATTTCAATTCCATAATTTTTTTTTTTTTTTAGTTGTTTCAAAAAAAAAAAAAAAAAGGTCCGGATTTTATAAAATCCGGGAGTCCGGACCTGATCCGGACTCTATATATATATATATATATATATATATATACAACAAGGATCAGGTCCGAGAGTCCGGACCTGTTAAAAACGGATCAATTTTTTTTTATTCTGCCTTTTTTTTTAAACAACTAATTTTTTTTTAATATTTTATGGAACTAAAATTTTTTCATAATACAATGTTTTGGGCGTGATTTGGATACCTATATTATTTGCGATTGTGCTTAATATTCTTCAGATCTGATAGCAGCGTTAATGGTGGACTTAGGGGCAGTTATGTCCGAAATTTTATTTTTAAGCGTCCGCTAGTTGAATTAGCGAACGACGTAATTTAAAATTGAATCATAGTCCTTAATTTATGTAATGTATGGTTATGATACTATTTGTCCATTTTTCATCCATAACAAATACATGATATGGATCATTTCCCTATATATATATATATATATATATATATATATATATATATAATTAACAAAACACAACTGATTTTGAATTTATTGCTCACCCTAATAAATGATCAGAACCGTCCAAAGTTTGGGATAAATCTCACCGTCCATTGTATCATCTTTAACTTCAGATCCTCCTCCGTTGTTCCTCCTCTCGAGCTCGCCCTCTGCCTCCTCCATATATTCTCTAGCGCCGACAATCTCTCTTCCCCTTCGTACGTAGTGCCTGAGGCACGGGTAATACGGCTAATATATATATATATATAGAGAGAGAGAGAGAGGGGGGGAGAGAGAGAGAGAGAAAGAAGGGAGAGGCTACTGATTTATGTTTTCTTTTCTTTTATTTCTTTATTTCTTTTATTTTTTCTTCTCCTTTGTTTTAATATTGTAAGCTCTAATAGTGTGTTATATATATGCCTTAATCCGAGTAGTTTTGAATTAATGAAATTTTTCTGTACTAAATTTTTTTATTGGTCATGATTTTTTTTACCAAATTAATGCAGTAGAAATGTAATAAAAAAAATTCTAAATTCTAAACGTGAATGTTGTTCATTTACATCTCTATTTATGTATGCATCGAGTAATTAAGAAATACTCCCTCCGTCCCAAATTAATTGCTCAGTTTTGACTTTATAAAGTCAAATTGACCATTTTTAAAACTAATCTTTTTACTATTTTTGCTAAAATATAGGTGAAGAGATTATAACCAAAAGAAAGTATATACAATTTATTACTAATCCTAAATTTTATAATTTTAGAAATATGTTTATATATGCTTAATTATTAATTCTAAAAATAGTCAATTTGACTAAAAAAAGTCAAAACTGAGCAGTTAATTTGGGACGGAGGGAGTAGATATTATGGCCCAAGCCTTATTTAGCCTTTTACATTAGTATAATTGTGCTCTCTCGACTTTAATACTGAACTACCCGTAAATATCACTATGTTTGGACCATTTATTATTTGGCTGCATTTTTTTAATAATGATTTAATAAATTCCAGACTAATGCCTTCAAATGGCCACTCAACAATAATGCTTACAAATCATGTACAAGTTGTGGCTAACTAATTCTTATGAACATATTCATATGCATGATTATAGCATTCACATCTAGTTCATGTTGTGTATTCACCGAGTAAATATAAACTAAACTATTTTATGGTAATCAAAAAGTATGGGGTTTTTGAAATAATTAAGTTCTAGGTATTACAGTATACCCTAGTCCAAAACATTAAATTTATTTTGGTAGATAAATAAAATAAAAAGATGTATTCATTTATGCTTTCTCCGCTTATCATTTATATATAATATATATTTATTGAAATATTGGAGGAAATTAAATTTTAAATTCTTCTCAAAGTACAAAATCAGTTAATCACAATAAGCATTGCGATATAAACACTTTTGTTTTTAGACATAAAAGGAACAAACAAAATTCCTTGTTGTGATCAGTTAATCCTAAGCAATGTCTTGCAAGTAGCAAAAACTCTTCCAAAAACCAGTTTTCACTCGTAACTATCCTAAAAACTTAAGAGACTGCTTCTACTTTTCCGGTGTTGCTCCTGATGTGTATTAATTTTGTTTTAATGACAAAATACACTTAAATGCGTTCTAAATTATAAAATACAATTAATGAAATAGCTTTCCGGTGATACGTCAACACTCGGGCCTTTTTTTGTATGAAATGGATTTAGGGTCAGTTCTGCTTACTTGGAGGAGGATGTTATTATAAATTTTTTTTAAATGGGTAATACTTGACGGGATAGAAGTTTATTTAACCCTTAAATTAATTAAGAAAGATATCCATCTTTGTAAAATATTTAACTCGTGTATATATGGTTCACGTTTAATTTTAATGATATGAAAATATAATTGAGATTGATTCATATGCATAAAAACATTAAAGATAATTTTTAGAGTATATATATACCATGTAAGGTGTTGGGTTCTTTGGTTCAAGAAGAAAGTGATGAATGACTTTTTCTTGTGTTGAAATTAGCTTTGCTAAGAACAATCTTCTTTGTTCTTCGTTTGAAAGAAGTTCTTTTTTTATTAATAGTTATGCACCACACTTCTATAGTGTGATGTAAATTTATTTATATGTAATATTCTTCCTTGGAAGTGATATAACTATTTAATAAAATACAAATGATTTTGAATTTCCCGCTCACTCAATAAATCATCTGGGCCGTCCAAAGTTTGGGATAAATCCCACCGTTCATACATCTATCTAATAAAATACATCTATCTATCTAATAATCTAATAGTAATTTAATAAAATACAAATGACTTTAAATTTTCCGCTCACTCAATAAATTATTTTGGTCGTTCAAAGTTTGAAATAAATCATATTGTCCATACAGTGCCGGAGGCACGGGACCCAGCTAGTATAAAGATATAACACAAACTGATTTATCTTAATTTGACATTATTTGATGCATGATGATGCTGATACTTGCTTAAATTCTCAAGCCTTGAAAGTGAAATAAAAGCCCAATATATACACACCTAAGTTGTTTACTCTCTCCGTCCCATGATAAAAGTTCTTATTACTATTTTGGATAGTCTCATGTTAAATGTTCATTTTTCTTTAATAACCAAATTTTTACACATATTTTCCTATTATACCCGTAGCATTAAATATCTCATACTTTTTTTATTCTAATTCTCTCTCCATATTTAATGACATTATTATGGATAATTTTGTCATTTTATTCATTTTCTTAATATGGGTGAAAAGTCCTACCGGAACGAGGGAGTATTAATTAGTTGTTATGTACTCCTAGAACAAACACAACTTGTTTATAATACTTGAGTTTGGCTTAATTTTTCTGTAGTGTTCCGTCTGTAGTAACTCATCTTTAAAAGGTTAAATTTTCTAATGTCCATACATTAATATTGTTGTACCAACCAAGAGGTCTCCAAGTTGAATTTATCAGCTTATTTTATTTTCAAGTATTAATTGACAAATTCTAAAATTTGCCACTAATTCATAAGTCATTAATAGAGCTCTTTTTTATGACAAATCTTAAAAGCTTTTGATACTAAAAATGTGATAATTCATGACAAATTTGAAAGATTTGTCACTGAATAGCAGAAATTAGTGACTGTGACAATATTTCTATTACTTTTGTGGCAAATTATTTTGTCACTAATTGTTTATGATTTGTGACGATTTATAATTGTTAGCAATTATATATGAATTAATGGTAAATTCACTACCAAAAAAATGGTCATTTGTGATGGCCAAAATTCATCACAAAAAGTAGGAAAATCATCACGAAAGGTTTACGTGATGGCTTTAAGCATCACAATGGCCGTCTTGTATACGCCCATCATGAAAGGTTTTACGTGATGGTTTTGACAATCACGCAAATGCTTAGTGCTTTTGTGATGATTAATACAATCACATTAACATATAATCTATTGTGATTGTCAAAGTCATCACAAAAAAATAAGACTTTAGGGATCAAATGTAAGAATGCGAATCTCTATTTACGTATAATTTATTTTACTATATTAATTATATTTATATTAATTGTATCAAATGATACTTGTAGGATTCGAACCCTCTCCCATTTGCAAACTAAATAACGAGTATTACCACTACACCAAAGTCCAGATCATAATTATAATTTTAAAACAAAATATAAAAGGAAACATATGTGAGTTGACTTACTAAACAAAATTACTTCCAAATAAGATTTGGTGATTGCAATGGCAGTCACAAATACTCTATAATGATGGTAAAATTAGTCATCACTAAGAGCCATCATATATTTTATTGTTTTGTGACGGCTTAAAAATTCCATCACAAAATACATTCTTTTTGTAATTGCAAATAAAAGTCGTCACAAAAATCTATCTTTTTAATGATTGTCACGGCCGTCATAAAATATTGTTTTGATTATTTTTTATATTAAAAATATTAGTGATGGCTTAAATGCAATCATGAAAAGGGTATATCTATAAGTGATGACTTAGTGCGTCACAAATTTTTTTTTATTTTGCTTAAAAAGATTTGTGTGATTGACATGGCCATCACAGTTATAATACATTGATGGCAAAATTAGTCATCACTAAGAGCCATCATATATACTATTATTTTGTGATTGCTTAAAAAGTCCATCACAAATTACTATCTTTTCTGATTGTTTTTAAAAACTGTCACAAAATTCCATCACGTATTCTTGTTTTTCTAGTAGTGATTAATAAATTTTTGTCACTAATACAATTAGTGAAAAGGCTTTTGCGACAACCTGTGACAATAAATTTCGTCACTAAAAACTTTTAGTGACAAAAATGATGCATACGGTGACGAAATGTTTTGCCACGGGTTAATTGACTATTTGGTCACTGTACTAGGGATCGATTTTTATTGTGGTTATCGAATTTTTTTTGTTACAAACGCATTACAATAAATGGTCCTTATAATTTTGTCCAACAAAATGTATGGAAGTGTGCTAAGTAGACTAACGGTTGATAAGTGTTAATTATGTGACAGATGACGTGGATCGGGTTAATTGATATTTTGGTCATTGTACTTGGAGGAGATTTTCATTTTGGTTATTGAAATTTTTTTTGTTACATTCTCGTTATCAAAGTAATTAAAATATTACAAATTAGTGATTTTATAATTTTGTAATATTACAAAATAAAAATGTATCACTTTATAAAATAAATTAAAAATATTTTGTATTATTTTATAAAATAAAAATGTATCACTTTTTTTAAAATAAAATAATATATATATATATATATATATATATATATATATATATATATATATATATATATATATAATGGAGGAACTATACGTAAATAACTAGATAGCCTTACTTACCCATCTATTTGCTTGGGGAGAAAAGATTCATACAGTGTCATTCAAACCAAAAGGAAAAAAATGAGAATGTTTTTTCTAATCTAGTTTTGTTTCAAATCCTATATATATTTTGTCAGTGTCAGACAAAAGACCAGTTCATGAACATAAAGCAAATGCAGTGAGCATTTTCTTCTTCATTCAAAACCTTCCAAGTTACTGCTCTTTCATACGAGGCTGGCCGCCCCATGCTCGACATGCAGATACTGCCCTCAAGACAAGCAAAGCCCTGCCCATAGAATTAAGGAGAAAAAAATGAAACTTTAGCCATAGAGCATTTAAATGTTTTGAAAGGTAAATATTGTACTCTCTCTATTCCACAAAAAGAGTCATTTATTGTGTATTTTTTTTAAATATATATATATAGGGCTATATGTATATACACACAGTAGGACTATGGTGACGGGTTTTTTGGTCTATACGACGGTTTACCCGTCACCATAGACCAGAATAGCTATGGCGACGGGTGAAACTGTCGCTATAGCCAAAAAAACCGTCGTCATAGCCGACTGTGTAATGCACAGCTGTGTACATACATTTTTTCCATATTCCAAAGAAAAAGAGCCTCATTTCTTTTAGGGTATTACAGAATGACACAATGTCCTCAAATTTGTCCCCATAATTTCTTTTATCATATGTCATCACTACTAAACTGATGAAACATTAATTTTATCCTTAATATTTGTAGACTTTGCAAAATGAGACTGTTTTTGTGAAACTTGTCAAGTATAAAGACTGCCTTCGACTCTCATACTAATATTTCAGACATTCTTGCCTTCGACACCAAGACAAGTGTATGAAGCTTTTAAGAGCCATTATATCTTTACACATTCATCAGGCTGAACAAATATATGACTCGATTCCATTTCTTTTTGGATACAAGTTTAAATTGATGCGACAGTAATTAATAATTGAAGATAAAAAGCAACAAACCTGTTGCAGAATTTGCGGGAACACGGAGAATAGAGTCTTTCTTCCATTGTCGTCGAAAATCTTTTCCAAAGTGATGTCTTGGAGCGAAACCAAAGTTGTTTCCAGCATATCAAGTCCTGCCTGATTTGCAAATGTGAAAACTGGTACTGCCTGTTTACACAAGTGCTGTAACAAATTACTCGAGCCCCAAATATCCATAATCAAAGAGCTTAGAATAAGCATATATATATATATTAAACTTCAGAGTGCTTGTTTTTGTACTTCCGATACAAATTCTGAAAGGAAACATAAAATATATAATATTAATGCCTAAAGCATGTACTCCCTCCTCTGTCCCAAATTAGTTGTCCCCAATTAATTGACTTTTACAGGAGTCAATAATGAGAAAGGTTGTAAAACTATCAAGATTTACAAAATTCCCCTATTTTTTGGACCCCCATTAAAAAAAATCAAACAAAGGTAAAGTGGTATATTATTATAAGTTACAATGTAAAATGACAAGTTTTGGGACATTCAGAAAAGGAAAATGGACAACTAATTAACAACAGGAATATATGTAACTACTTAAGAGTTTGACTAGCTGCAATACATAAACATGCATGATCATGTTAATAATTTATAAGCTAGAGCCAGAAATGAACTACAAAAATGATAGTTTAACCTGTGTTATCAGTTAAATCAAAAATCCTGTGACAAGTTAGTTGTTTATGTTGATGTCTAGTTCATTATTATTCCTACAATCTTGTCAAATCAAGTGAAGCACTTCTGGATTATTTATACATATTTCATGAGATGAAATGGAACCATTCTTTTATTCTATCTTTATTTCTTTTTACCTTACTGGTAGATAGGTACAGCCTTACAAATGGTTGGTTAGAAAATGAAACACTCGTTCGTAGAAGGGAATAAATAAAACTCACAAATGAAGGCATTCAATATGCAGCGATGAAAAAAATAATTGCAAGAAAATTTAATTTGTTCAAAAGAATTATTACCTTCAAAGTACAACAGATCACAGCATCCGAGTGATGCCAAAGTGTCTTGAGGATAGATTCACTTTCTTCACCAACAGGTTTGAGCAGCACCTCACCAAGAAAGCACCTGATAGAAATGGATCAAGTTCAGTTTCTTTTTGTAGTCACGGTATCCATTGACATGTCGATGTATATTCAGATGTGAACTTCACATCATCACATAATTTGCTAAAGTGAACTATTCTACAGTTAGTAGTTTAGTTAGTGTTGCAAATTTAGAACATTCAAGCAAACATACCTATAGCTTTGACAGATCCATCGAGCGAGTGTGTGCGCTTCAGGAGTGCCTGTTTGTGGCCGCAAGCCAACTTGAGAACCAAATTGAGAAGGTGATAGTGCTAAAGCCACCCTCTGAACAGAAGATATGATACTGCGCAAATATTGCTGAGCCATCACCACGACATTTTCTTGAAGGTGGATCTCGAATGCAAACTGAAATGCTAATGTCATAACAGATTTTGCACTCCTGCGTTGGCTGAGATAATCACCAGAAGCTCTATTTCCGGCTGGTCCAACCTCCAGAGCAGATGCAAGATCGAGTGTACGATTTTGATTAGTAGGATCCTGCATCAACTTTAAGGTGAATATTGAAGAAGAAATTCAAGCCGCAAGAGCCTAATTGAACATAAATTCTTTGATTATATTGGACAAATGATACTTACTGCTCCAGAATCAATAGGAATGATGCGAAAACCAGATGGAAGAAGAGGTGCATCATCAGAGAAAGAGGCATCAATTGGAGCAAAGATGAGTTCCGCACAGTTGCCGATGGCATTCTCATCCACTCCACTACAAAGCTGGGGAATCAACATGAAGATCATGAGTAATTAAGAATGGATGCTGAAATAATCAGTACATCTTCATGTCCTGCACTTCAATAACAGAACTAATAGACTATTACGACCCAACTTTCTTAACAATTAATGACAGAAAGACATCAGTATCATTGATATGATGAAAATACATTGGGACAAGGGGAAGGTATTATAGTCTTCTACCGCCCATGTCAACATTTTACTCACTAATATATTGCTCATAATCTAGGAAAACGGAAAGAGAAAGTGCCAAAAATCCACGATTATTTATTATGTTTTTTTATTGGTCTTGAACAATATAACAGCTAGAACTTCTCAAGTGCCTCTATATGAACTCCGTTAATGTAAAGCGGAGTGGTACCAAATAAATTATGAAAATGTAGCAGAATACTTAAAAGAGGGTAGTCAACTAAAATTACAATGAATGACAGAATTCTTTTGAGAATCTAAAATGTAACATATACAATTAGTATGTGTAGAATTTAATCATATGGATAAGTATGAGAAAGAACACAAACTTGCAAGAGAAAGATGTCGCCAGGAAAAATTATGTCGGCCTGATAGTTGCCCATATTTTCCAGCTTAATGACCTCCATGAACTGTTTTGAAGAAGTAAAATTTGATAAGTATTACCACAACATTATAGAGTAGTGTCTTCCAAGCCCCACCATTTTGACACCCACAAAGATTCTAATGTTTTAAACGGCCATAAATGTGACCAAGTAACTTGCCTCTTCATGCTCAATAGTGTGAGCCAATGGAAGAATAACCTGCCCGCCAAAGCTTCCACTCCTAGCCAGTGGTAAACCACAAGGACCAGCTTTAACTGCAGCAGCAGAGTATGCATCAATGCTACTGTCTGCCCATTCTGATCGATGTTCCCGCAAGAACCTGAGAAGAATTGCGGGAGACACATTCTGCCAAAATAGTAAAATGGCACATGAGAGAAGAATATAAATATGCAGAAGGAAGATCAATGCTTAAAAGATACAATCTAACTCATATTCCAGTGTAATGGTTTCTAAAATTCTGGCATCTTTTCCTCCTACTCATTTTTATTTCTTTTCAAGTAACAGTTGCTACAAATACACACATTCAGTCATTTTCAAAAAGATATAGCAAAAATTTGAATGTCGGATTCGTAAATACAAATACATTAATAACTAGAAAAAATCTTGGCTATGACCTACTTCTATTGGAATACAAATACACACAATCAGTCAATTTCTTCTTCATGTAACATAAGTAACAAAAATCTTGTTTCAAGTTCATACCCTCATAACTAGCTTAGAGGATTCTTGCATCAGTCATTATGATAAGCAAACAATGAGTATCTTACTTGTACAAGCATGGAAGCTTTGGCGCATAGAACTGCATTGTTCATTGATGGAAATCCATTGGAATAAGGAAGATCTGCACCCATCATTTTGCTAGGCGATGAGTTCACCAGTATGGTAATGTCATCAATGCCATCACTTTCAATCATAGACCATCCCTCATCAGTAAAACCATTCACAGCTTCATTAAAACCCCTGTGAAATAAAAATACATAATTTTTTTTTAAATGAAAACGTCCAGCACCACAATGAACTATCCGAAGAATTAAAATAACCTACTTGCTCAGTCTCTGGCTAAGTGCACGTAGAGCTGCAGGTCTTCTCCCCCAACCAGTGACGGTCGGTGGAGAAACATCTTGGGAAACTTGCCTCAGCTGGCGTAAAGCCTGAAAGAACATGTCAATAGACTGCATTATTTCAAGTTTTTATCAAAAGAAATGTTATAATACTTGCGATATATCATTCATTATAAGCACGCGTTCATATGTTAGACTGCTTGATAATTTATAAATACAGTTAGAATTTAGACACTTGTGAGAGGATAGAGATATTAGTCCTACCGCTAATGTTGTCCTCTGAGCAAGCAATGTTGATGACTCATACAGTGGACGCAATACTTCAGGAATGCTCCATGGCTGGTAAATGCAATGGGCTTAAATATTAGTTTCATTAAACAAATGAAATGTTGTGTGTTTCAACCTGATACAAGTTTCTAGCACACCTCGAAGTCCATATGATCAACTATGTGAATGATTGATCCGCCTCCTTCACAAGGTCTTATTAGATACCCACTAGGCAGCATTTCGGCTCTCACAAAAGGCTGCACTGGCGGCATACTCGGACCATTCTGAGTGTTGTTCAGAGATCTTTCACAGACCTAATATGAGTTAAAAAATTATTACTCTTTTTTTGAAAATAAAATCAATTAACACTAGAAAGAACTCCATCAAAGAGTCGGGAAACACATACCACAAGGCTTCCATCCTCCAAACAAGATGTATAGCGCAGTAACCAAAAGTCACGAGCTGGTGCTAAAGTGGTAGGTGCATAGAGCTATATCAAGAAATTAAAATAAATATGTAAAGCTATTCAACAACATAATTTACAAGAATGAAGACGGAAAGAAATAACAATTAACCTGCATGTATAGCAGTTCAATAGTTCCACCATTTCCAGTTGACAAAGCATTAAGAACATTCACATTTCGGCAATCACGAAACCATGAAGAACGATCTTTGAGGATTTCTGCAACCTGGATGATAGATTACAGTTAATTCTGTATGAAATTCCACCAAAAGAATCTAATGTCAGTACTAAGTGGGAGAAGCAGGTACTTACTCTTGTAGGTTCTAAACCCACAAGACCACATGCACGTGATGCAACACCAGTGCAACCATGAGAAATAGCGATGATTCCAATGGAATCCGGACCAGGCTGCAAATATCAAAAGCGAATATTTAAATATGGCAGTCGAATAAAAATTACAACACGCCAACGGCAATGGCAGAAATAGATGATATTGAATATATTTAATGCTTCCATATTGATCGTCATATACTACCTGTTAAAAGAACCCTTTTTAAAGTTGTACTTGGTTAATTCACTTATATACTCAACTCACTTACCAAGAAAGTAAAAATGAGAAGAAAATGGGAAATTTTTTAAGTTACATAAATTAAATTAAGATAGAGGATAAGGAGTGTACATAGATATGCAACATGGGAAGAAAAAAATTTAAACTACAGGAGAAGGATTCTAATTTTATTAATAATCATTGAGTTCTCACTTGATCTTACCCAATTTCCAGAGTTGAGGATAAAAAAAACATTTTAAGAAAGGAAAAAAAAAGTATTGCTAAAAGTAAAAAAATAAATAAATAATTCCAACCCCTTCAAAAAAATGTGGGGAAAAAACTTCTTATATAAAACACTTGGAATGCAAGATGGTGACCGAAATGATGACCTTCTTGTATTGCGTAAAAGATTAGTAAGTACCTTTATATTGTTTATCAGTTTATGTTATAATATTTATTAGTTTATGTTAATAATAATTGAAGGGAATGGAGAGAGGATTAATGCATTAAAAAAATTGACACTAAAAAAGGCAGTAACCTTCATCCCAGGCAGTTGGACCCACTCCACAGCAGTCCCAGTGGCCTTTGATAGAAACTCTGCTAAAGTCTCCTCTGCGATGGACAAAAGTCTAGAAAAAATACAAGCACAGTATCATAACCTATGCAAAAGAAGATTAAAGAACACAAAAACAATTGACCCAAAGAACAAGAGGCATTGTCCACTAACCCTGCAGGGCTTACATCCCTTGGTGGATGCGGCGGAGTCAAGTGAGGCTGACCACTTGTCACCACTGACTCACAACTATTATCTGTGGTGGCAAGGGTTGCCTGCAATAGAACAAGAAGTAAGTTTTCAAACTTAAAAAATAATAGTGATATAAAATAATTGCATAATATGCATGTAGAGGTCATATGATACTAATCAGTTGGCTGCAGTATAATTGACCTTAAAACACGTAAATCTGTGTAATCATGCGTTACCATGATGAAACAAAATAATTGCAGTGGTTCAAGTTGGTAAACATGTTTGTTTCTCATTCTAGGAAATCAAATCAGAGAACTTGGTGCAATTAGAAGGGAAATCGAGGGATTAGTTATTTACATTCTGCTTCTTTTGGCGGAAAAAGCTGTTCTCATACACCAAGTGTGAAACTTGCTTCTGCAATCTATCATTTTCCTCCATCAACAGCTTATTCATCGCCGACAACTTCCTATTCACAGCTTGGAGACGTGATGCCTCTTTTCGCTGCTTCTCTCTACATCTGTGTAAACAAAACATACACATACAAACACAATTAAAAATTGCATAGTACTCCATAATCAAACACTAGAAGAATTTCAAAACCAAGCAAGACCCAAAATTTATCAGTAATCATATCATAAATTAAAATTTTCATAAAAAATAGAACCTTCGATTTTGAAACCAAACTTTGATCTGCTTTGGCTCAATGTTGGAGAGAATTGGGCACTCCCGAATAAGCTGTTGCCTGCGAATTGAACTCGGTTTCGGACAATCATGGTACAATCTTTCCAATGCTTCGACCTGCTCAGGTGTGTATCTTACATATTTCCCATTGTCCATCCCCATTTTATCATCTTTGCAACCCGAACTCACAGCCATCATTTCTTCAAAATTAAATTCACATAAGAGATCAAACTCAAACCCCAAAAAACAAACAAATCCAAAAAATTTCCCTTCTTTTTTCCTAATTGAGAACCCTTAATCTGAAATTTACTAATTTAATAAAACCCATGAGCAATTAATCAATTCTCTTCATTTCAATAAATGGTATTCAACATAAAAACTTAATCTGCAATTCCTACACTAAGAACTCATTAAACAGCCATTTCAATATACTTATAAGCCCAAGTATACATAAAGTTGATAACTTTAATACCCATATAAATAGAACATAAATCCAACCCTTTTCCCAATTACACATCAAGTATTTCCTAGAACTTTGTACACATAAATACAAACATGCACTGATTTATATATTATATATATAATGGAGATTAGTGTAACCATGGAGGATTATGGGTGAAGCTTTGGAATTTTCAAAGGCTTAAAAATCAAGAAATCCATAGTAAGTAAGAAAGAAAGAGAGATAAATTACCCTGAATTGGGAACTGAAACGTTGTCCTTTAGTTCTTCTCGCTTGGCTCAGAACCACAAAGAAGAAGAAGAAGAAGAAGAAGAAGCATCAAGCACTAAAGCTAGATTACTGTCCATTATTGGATCAAGAGGGCAAGAGATTCAAGAATTATTCTTAGTATATCTATAGAGCAAATATATATATATATATAATATACATACATATTTATATATATATGAAACCCAAGGAGGAGAGAGAAGATTGAGCTGTTAAAGGGAAACCCCAAAGAGGAGACAGCAGGACACCATTTTTGGCTCTATCATTTTTCCTTTAAGCTTTGGTTTGGTTTTGTTTGCTTTTTTTCATCTCTCAAGTGCTTTAGTTTATGTTATGGTTTTGTGCTTTGGACAGTTTGGAGCTAAAAAGAAATAAACTTGAGCTAATGTTTTGAGTCTTTTGACAGGTGTCAGATGGGATATGGTGATAAGCAAGTACTACTTGCCTTGGACAAATATGCCCTCCAACATCTTTCAAACAAATATTCTTGTTTCCAAATTACTTAATTCATGCTCTAAACCCAAAACAGACAAAAACAAGAAGAAGAAGAAAAAAAACTTTCCAATATTTGACCTTCAGATTTTGAAAAAAAAAATTAAAAAATTGAATCCCATTTGAAGATTAAATGGAGATATCTGAAGCACGTTTATTACCTTCCTACTAAATATATGCCTTGATTTGGAATACATTTATAAGATATAACCTTATATAATTTGTTATGGTAAGTTAAGAAAATAATTATCCAGATTTTGTTAAAATTTGTGTAATGGTACATAAGTGAAAGAAGTTGACATGCATGGGGGTATAAAAGGAGAAATGAAATACATTAGGGGCAAATTTGCATGCGCCTCAAATTCTTATGATACCATTTCTCTCACTCAACAAATCACTGTCCATCTAAATGTCATGCCAATCACTTGTTCACACGAACCATCACATCTAATTATTCACCAACTTACCAACAAAATGTTTTTTTTTCAGTAAATATACAATAAGAAGGATCAAAATAATTGCTTATTAATTTTTTAGCTACATCTGCACAATGCTCTGCTTCAATAAATGAGAGTTTTACTCTGAACCACACGAGTATGTACTCCCCTCAATTTCATAAAAAATTAAAAAAAATTGATATTTTTAATACAAATATGAAGGCGTGTTTTCAAAAATATATTATGCATTATATCTTTTATTATTATATTTAATATGTTGTGATATTTCACATGAGTTTTACATCTGTGGGGAACTTGTGACTCATAAGTTAAAAGCTAACTAGAAAAAGGGCTAGTGCGGAGCGTAGCGAAATGGTAAGCCTTGGAGCAGCGCGGGCCGTGCTGTTCGGCGGACACAGTTTTTTGGGTTGTTAATTTGAAATGGTATTATGGGAAATTGACCATAATGATGAAGTAAGGTTTGAATAGGATTAGTAGGTATATATACTGTCTATTGTAAAGTCATATGTAACCAATGAATCATCAATAAACAACAAGCCGCCTGTGGAGTACCCAAATTGGGGAACCACGTAAATCTCGTGTTCTTCGTAATTCTCTATCGTTTGTGTGCGTATGTGTGATCCTATATTCTAACAACATAAGATAAATTTAAGAGTATGAATGGATTAATATGTATAGTGAAGGTTCAACCTAATAGATTAATATTTTGAGTAAGAAGGCGATCCAACATACTTGTTGGGTTTCATAGGTTGTTGGGCTCAAGATGGCCCTGAAAACTGCTCGAGGTGAAGGGTTCATAATGAGTAAGGTTGTACTCTCAATGATGACTACTCTGGTGTGTGATACTTGTGATTAATATTTAAGTAAAGTGTGGAGATTGTTGAGAAGAATGTGATTTAACATATTTGTTGGGGCACCCTACCTTCTCGGCATTGGTGGGGGTGGGGGTGGGGGTGGGGGTGGGGGTGGGGGTGGATCATTCAATTCCAACAAGTGGGAAGAATCGAGGAGCCTGCGTCACCCAAAAACTTCAGTAGTTAGGTGTTGGATCCATTTATATTAATCATTTAATTTTTCATTATTTCTTTGATGTGAGACTCTAATTCACTTGTGATATCTTAATAATCTCCCTCTCACAAGTGAGTTCATCACATTAAAAGATCCCCCCACACCCCACCCCACCCCACTCCACTCCACTCCACTCCACTCCACTCCACTCGAACTAGGTCTTACACGCGGTCTAATTAAATAAATTATTTATGATATTTAATTTTTATATTCATTCACATTCTATTTCTAATGTTTTATACATTCTTCCTCTATCTAAATTTTTTTTATACATAGGCTCTCTAAAAAGTTTAAATTTTTTCTCTCTAAATTTTTTAGATTTTCTATCTAAAATTTTTATACACACTCTATCTCTAATGTTCTTTAAACTTCCTCTCTAAAATTTGATTATATTTTTTCTCTCTAAAATTTGATTACATTTTCTCTCTAAAATCTGATTAAACTCTTTTTCTAAAATATGTATACATTATGTCTGTCTCTCAAATTTGTATACATTTTCTCTTTCTAAAATTTATATTTATCATCTCGTTGTACATTTTTATACACAATTTTTATATAAACTTTCTATAATATTTGTGAAGGATTCTGAATTTGAAGTCAAATTTGAATTTGAGAAGTGAACATATAAAATAAATTTAAAATCATATAACCTATTTTTAATATGGGTTATAGGGTTGAAATCAAATAGTTATGAGTTCAATATAGGTCAACTCATTTTTCAAATACTTAAGTTTACTATTTTTATGACCCAATAAAATAAATTACTTAATATATTAATTTTTTTTAATCTTCCTTTTAGCTTCTCTCTCTATATTTTTTTATACTCACTCTCTAAAATTTTTGTTCACTCTCAAATTTAATTATTTGTGGTGCTTCTAAGTTTCATGTTGGACAAATTAATTAACCTTTTTTCAAACGCATGCACCAATTAAATCTGAAAATTAATTAATCCAAATTCAAAAAGTCATCAATGTCAATTAGAAGAAAAATACCTAACACGAGATTAATGTAGAAGAGAATAAGTGGTCTAGCACCAATTTTAACATATGTACCAAAAATACTTGATAGGTCTCCAAATCAATTAGTTTATTTTGATGATAACAAATAAGGTAAGGACATTCTTATTTTTTTTAAAGGATTTTCTAAAAAATCTATTGGGAAAAAAGAAATATTCTAATATATATATATATATATATATATTTCTGTATATATAAATACATGTGTGTGTAAGTATGAAACTCTTGTGTGTGTGTGTGTGTGTGTGTGTGTGTGGGTGTATGCAAATGTATGTGAACATGTATATGTGTGATGTGAAGGAACTAAGGGGGTGTTTATTTAGAGCTGAATGAAGCTGAATGACTGAATCGGTCAGTGCGTTTGTTTTGATCTGAATGGCTGAATCGGTAAGATGGACGAGCGAATGGTTAAGTCAAGTTTTTTTAGCTGAATGACTGAATGAAGTAAAAAAAAATTAAAAGTTTAAAAATTAAAAAAAATATTAATTAATTATTATATTTAGTAATATTAAATAAATTTACAAAAATTTTGATTTTTTTCAGAAGGGTAAAATAATAAAATTTTGTCATCCAGATGTTTTAAACATGTCAATTATCAAACAAATTTTTTCATTCAGATTCATATTCAACTCATTCAGATTCAGATTCAACTCATTCAGATTCAGATTCATTCAATTTTTATTTAACACCCCCTAAGGCAGGGAATATTATTTGTTGTACTCGTAAGGGGTGTTATTCTTTTGTATTCATGAAGAGAACTTATGTTATTTCATTCTTTATTATTCTGTTGGAATAACCTGTATACGCGGGCTACCCAATACTTGGTGACATTCTTCTATTATTCCGTCTTTACTATTCTATTGGAATATCATGTCTGTGCGTTTTACGCCGGACCTGATTTCGTCTTTTTTATTCTGTTGCAATATTATGTCTGTGCGTTTTACGCCGGACCTGGTTCCGTCTTTATTATTATTATTATGTTGGAATATCATGTCTGTGCGTTTTACGCCGGACCTGATTCTGTTCTTATTAGTATTCTGTTGGAATAACCTGTCTATGCGAAGTATCGCATGCATGGTGATTTCTGTTGTTATTTCATTCTTTATTATTCTGTTGGAACATCCTGTCGGTGCGAATTTCGCCTGACCTGGTTCCGTTATTTAGTATTCTGTTAGAATAATCTGTCTATGCGAAGTACCGCATGCATGTTGATTTTTTTTGTTATTCCATTCTTTATTATACTCAGTTGGTTAAAATTTTGACTTCTATACTCCATGAAATTAGTGGAATGTCCTTGATATTTGCGCTTCATCCTGTATCTTTTCATGGAAATATTCTTCTGAGCATTCTTGAATTTTACTCTACAAAGCAGTATCATGTTGACAATTTGGACGTTATTGGTTCCTCAATAAATTAATTCTTGAACTTGTTTTATTGAATTCTTATATCATTGTCATCATCCTCATGTTTATATTTTTTTTAAAGTCATCTGTGGCCTGTAGTGCATAGATGGACTTGGTATGATTATGACCAGGGATTATTCGGTATAATCATGACCGTAATGTTACAAATGATGTGGTAAAAGTCTTCATTGGCCCGTAGTGCATTGATGGACAGTTGTTGGCATGATCATGACTATTAATGAATACACAAATATTCTTGGCCCGTAGTGCATGGATAATTGTGGTCGTGATACTAAAGAATATCATTGGCAGTAGTGCAGGGGTGATTCGATGATGTGGATTATTTATTAAGTTGAGTCCCAGCGATAAAAGTGATGAAAAACCTTTTAAATCATAAAAGACAGTAGATTTTATTCTCTACTTGACTCTTCTAATGGATTACTTATTCCGCTGCAGTTTTTGATCTAAAACTTGTTGTCTATTATATTCTATCAGTTGTTATACTGTTGAAGGCTATTGATAATTTATTCTGCATTATCTTAGTCATAATATTTCTTACTGGGCTAGTTGAGCTCACCCTTTTCTTTTTCTGTTCTCTTTAGGAAATGAGAACGTAGCTGGGACTAGTCGGAGAACAGAGTGATGGTCCTAGATGTTTGCATTAGTAGTCCTTACTATTCTGTGAAATAGTGTGATAATAATTGTAATGAGGACTCATTTTGAGTTTGTATACTCTTTAGTATATAATATTTGTATTTAAACTCACAGTTTATGCTTTGTCGTATTGTACACGACAGTTGTATTATTAAGTTGTATTTGAATTATGTACCATGTATCTGGCGACTCAAGATGAGTGATGTATACCGATTTTGGGGGTGTCACATAAACTTTAAAACTTTATAAAGGCTTCTCCGCCTATTGAAGGAATATTTATTATTGGGAGTAATATGATCTCAAGTCTTGAAGAGGAGCTTGATACTGGACATATCAGTGTATCCGAGCTGTATTTTGTGAACTAAATAACTCTCTGTGCATTGTGTGATTGAATTTTTCTTATCTTACTTATTAATTTCTGACACTATAAATTGATATGCTAAAAATTCAAAAATGCCTAAGATAATTTTTTAAACAGTGATAATCTATTCAACCCTCCTTCTAAATTATTATTGGACTTTCAATACTTAGAAAACATATTTATTCAGAAAAGTTCCTTCATCCCTAAATAACATTTTATTTTATTTTTTCTTTTCTTTAATTACTAAATATTATATATAAGCATTTATATAGTTGCATTCTACCTTGTACTCTTAAAAAAAGTCCAATTTGTATATTTTTTTTCAGAAAAAAGTACTGCCTTCATTCCAAAATTAGAGACACATTTTGACTTTTTAAAGTCAATTCACGAAATCCTAAAACTCCAAATTGATATAATTTCGTTCAAGTTTTTGAAACAACAACAATGATAATTAATAGTACCTTATAGGTAGTTTATAATTGTTATATTTGTTTGTATTAAAACTAAATAACTTCATATCAATTTGAATTTTAGGATTTCGCGAATTAACTCAAAAAATATCAAAATGTATCTCTAATTTTAGAACGTAGAGAGTAATATTTTTATTGATCTTGACATATAATCTCATAATCTCATAATAATTTTATTATTATATTATTATTTTTAAATTAAATTTTTTTTATTGAACATAAATATATATATATATATATATATATATATATTAATATTTATGAAATTAAAAAGTTAAATTATTTTGGTGGAACATAGAGAGTATAATTTTGTTTCGTTGTTAAAGAAAGTGAGTGCAGTTGTTTTCAGTTCATTTTCTCCTCTAAGTCTGAAATATATTTGTGTACCTCTACACAAGTCACTTATAACACACATGTTTGGAACTTAATTTTATCCAAAAGCTTAAGCCATTAAGTCTTGAGGCCATCCATGTATATTAATTCTTCACTTTTTCATTATTTATCCAATGTGGGACTTCAACTCACTTGTGATATCCTAACAATCTTCCCCTCATAAGTGATCAGTTCATCACACTAAGAGATACCCCTCACTTGAACACTTCTCTTCAATTAATACCAACTATTGGCTAACTATCCTGGGTAATTTTTCTACACTGAGTCAACTTACATCAATAATTGAATATCTTCTCTTCAGTCACCACGGATTACCAATTGTCTACTAACCTCTTCTCCACCGAGTCAACTTTCATCAATAATTGAACATCTTCTCTTCAGTCACCACAGACTACCAATTTTCAACTAACCTCTCTCACACCAATTCTCGGCAAAACCCATTAAGAATTCACCATCACCATCGAGAACAACTTAAAGGAAACATCAACCCTTCATCGAAAATTCATGACCACCATCGCGTGTCTTTTGAAGAGGTTATCCAAAATTAATTTTTGGACCAACATTGCGCATCTTTTATAGAGATTCAATACGAGTTCATGATCAATTTTGTCATAGCTATGATACCAGTTATTGGGGAAGGACAGCAAAACCCGCACAATAGTTGCGCGTATACAAGGTATTAACATATATGCTTGAACTCAACACCAAAAAATTTAAATCATTAGATCTTTGATCCATTCATATATATATTAATGTATTCACTCTTTTATTATTTATATGACGTGAGAATCTAACTCACTATTAATATCCTAACATAATATAGTTACAAATATAATAAATAAATATGTATTTAATTGGAACTTATAACTTGCTAAAAACATTGCAAGGACACCTAGCGCAAATTAA
Source organism: Panax japonicus (assembly GCA_020205505.1). Lineage (NCBI taxonomy): Eukaryota > Viridiplantae > Streptophyta > Magnoliopsida > Apiales > Araliaceae > Panax > Panax japonicus. The sequence goes on along the minus strand of CM035101.1, from coordinate 63,371,970 downwards.
AAAAAGATATATAATATCATGCTACAGTATTTTATTGTTAAAATAAAAATGTCAATTCTGTTATAAAACTTTAGCAAAAGTATATAAAGATACTCTTATAATTGCTGCGTAAATTTAGAGAGAATAAGCAAGAGAAAAGATAGAGAAATTTCTTCTGTCAATTCTTCTCTTTATTTTTCATTCAACAACTTACCTAATATAGGAGGAGTTGAGAGAGGAAAAGGAAAGGAAAGGGGAGAGGAACTGATGACTCATGGGAGAAGGAAATGATTGAGGGAGAGAGCACGGGTGATCCCTCTTGTTGAGGGAATCACTTTATAACACTTCCCCTGATTCCCTACGATGGAAGATTATGTCTCATTAAAAATCTTGTTAAGAAAAACCAGTTGGAAAAAACTTAACGAAGGGAAAAAGAGTACATATCTTTTACATTTAATATCTTAATTGACTGCCTCGTTAAAACCTTGTCAGAAAAAACTCATTGGGATAAAAATCGCGACTAAGGAAAAAGAGTACAACCTTCCCCTCAAAAGGAATTCATTACTCCTTGATGAAATGTTGTCATAAGTCTTTTAGTCGACACATTTCGATCCTTTTCTGAAGTTTTTCAAACGTTGCATTTGGTAGCGACTTTGTGAATAAGTCAGCTAGATTATCACATGATCGAATTTGATGCACATCTATATCACCCTTATTTTGTAGCTCATGTGTGAAGAAAAATTTAGGTGAAATGTGCTTTGTTCTATCTCCCTTGATGTACCCTCCTCTAAGTTGAGCAATGCATGCAGCGTTATCCTCATACAGAATTGTAGGAATGTCTTTGATTGATGGTAATCCACATATATTTTTTGAATATGCTGAATAATTGATCTCAACCAAACACACTCTCTGCTTGCTTCATGTATAGCGAGAATCTCGGAGTGATTTGAAGATGTAGCTGTCATGGTTTGCTTTGTGGATTTCCAGGAGATAGCCGTGTCACAATATGTAAATACATAACATATTTGTGATCTTCCATTGTGTGGATCTGATAAATATCCTGCATCGGCATATCCAACCAATTGCGATGTTTAATTTCTTGGATAAAATAACCCAAGATCTATACTTCCACGGAGGTATCTCAAAATGTGTTTGATCCCATCCCAATGTCTCTTAGTAGGAGAAGAACTGTATCTTGTTAACGAGTTGACAACAAAAGTGATATCAGGTCGTGTGCAGTTTGCAAGATACATAAGAGCACCTATTGCACTTAGATATGGAACTTCAGGTCCAAGAACTTCTTCCCCACTTTCTAGAGGCCGAAATGGATCTTTATCAACTTCTAAAGATCGAACAACCATCAGGGTAGTCAAAGGATGAGCTTTATCCATATGAAAACGACTGAGAATCTTTTCAGCATATGTGGATTGATGAACAAAAATTCCAGATGCTAAATGCTCCATTTGTATTCCCAAACAGAATTTTATATTTCCAAGATCTTTCATTTCAAATTTATCTTTTAAATAAGTGGCAGTTCCTGCGAGTTCTTCAGGAATACCTACAAGATTCAAACCATCCACATATACAGCAATGATGGAAAATCCACTTTGTGATTTCTTAATAAAAATACATGGACATACTTGATCATTTATATATCCATCTTTTATTAAATAATCACGAAGTCGATTATACCACATACAACCAGACTGTTTCAACCCATACAATGAGCGTTGTAACTTGATTGAATATATGTGACGTGGCCTTTGTGATTCAGCCATTTTCAATACTTCAGGGATTCTCATGTAAATCTCACTGTCAAGTGAGCCATATAGGTATGCAGTTACAACATCCATCAGACGTGTTTTCAAACCTTCCACGGTTGCCATATCTATCAGAAAGCGAAAAGTGACTCCATCCATTACTGGAGAGTATGTATCCTGATAATCAATATCAGGTTTTTGTGAAAACCCTTGAGCTACAAGTCGGGCTTTGTATCTCAGAATTTCATTTTTCTCATTTCTCTTTCGTACAAATATTCATTTGTTTCCAACTGGGATTACACCCAGCGGTGTTTGGACTACTGGTCCAAATACTTCTCTTTTCAATAGAGATTGTAGCTCAGTTTGAATAGCATCTTTTCATTTTGGCCAATCTTTTCTTTTCCGACATTCTTCCACGTTTTGTGGTTCAGGATTCATGTCAGGAATCAAAGTAATATCTGATGCTATAGAGAAAGCAAATATGTCATCAATCATGACTTTGCTTCGATCCCATATTTTCTCATCATGTACATAATTTATTGAGATTTCTTGGTGTTCATCTTTTATCCCTTCACTGAGATTTTGAACCTCTTCTAGGGTTATTCCCACTCTTGGAATAAGTGTTACTTCTAGAGCGGGTATTCCTTCTGGGATTCCCTTCTTTGCTTTTGATTTTCGTGGTACAGTGTCTTTTGCACCAACCGGTCTTCCACGCTTCTGGCGTGGTTTAGATTCTTCTATTACTTTATTCATCAATTCTCCAGGAATTGATTTTTCAATAGGTATTTCTATCCTTGCTGGAGTATTCACTGTAGGTGTATGTGACTTTATCACTTTTCTAGCATCATTAAATGCATCTGGCATTTGATTTGCAATATTTTGTAAATGAATAATTCTTTGAACTTCAATTTCACATTGTCCTATACGAGGATCAAGTGAATTTAAATCTGATGCATTCCATGATATTTCAGGGGTTTTTTTATTTAAAACTTTATCTCCTCCTAATGGAGGAAATACAGTTTCATCAAAATGACAATCTACATAACGTGCAGTAAAAACATCTCCAGTTAAAGGCTCAAGATATCTGATAATAGAAGGAGAATCAAAACCAACATAAATACCTATTCTTCGTTGGGCTTCCAGTTTAGTTCTTTGTAGAGGTGCAATTGGAATATATACTGCACTTCCAAAAACTCGAAAGTGTGATATGTTGGGTATCTGTCCAAAAACTAACTGTAAAGGAGAAAATTTATGAAGAGCCATTGGTCTTACTCGAATGATTGCTGTAGCATGAAGAATTGCATGACCCCAATCTGAGGTAGGTAAGTTAGCCCTTAACATTAATGGTTGTGCAATTAGTTGAAGTCTTTTTATTAAAGATTCAGCTAAACCATTTTGTGTATGAATATGAGGAACAGAATGCTCAATAGAGATTCCAATAGTCATACAAAAATCATTAAAAGTCATTGATGAAAATTCAGCTGCGTTATCAAGTCGAATTGACTTGATTGGATGATCTGAGAACTGAGCCCGTAACTTGATTATTTGAGCAAGAAGTTTTGAAAAGGCAAAATTTTGAGAAGAGAGAAGACAAACATGAGACCATCTAGTTGAAGCATCTATTAAAACCATGAAATATCGAAATGGGCCAGACAATGAGTGAATAGGTCCACAAATATCTCCTTGAATTCTCTCTAGGAATTTTGAGGCTTCTTTATAAACTTTTACTGGTGATGGTCGAACAATTAATTTTCCTCGAGAACACGCATCACAAGGAAATTCGCTACTAGGAAAAACCTTCTTATCTTTGAGAGGATGACCAGTAGAATTTTCAATAATACGACGCATCATAGAAGTACCTGGATGACCGAGTCTTTCATACCAAAACATAAAGGATTTGGGATCTATGATTTTTGGAATCATAACATTATGAGACTCAATTGCTCTAATTTTCATAGTATATAATCCATAAGAATTTGAATGAAGTTTTTCTAGGATATTCTTTTTTTCAAAAAAAGTAGAAGTGATGATAAGATATTCATTATCATTTTCATTAGTTATTTCAATGTGAAAACCATTCAGTCGAATATCTTTAAAACTAAGCAAATTTCTTCTTGATTTACTAGAATATAGAGCATCTTTAATAAAAATTTGTGTCTCATTTGGTAGCAAGAAACTACCTTTTCCAAATCCCTCGATTAAATTTGATGTGCCAGAGATAGTTCCTACATTTCCATTAGCTTTGATCAGTTGTGAAAAATATTTCTCACTTCGAAGGATTGTATGAGTTGTTGCATTGTCTGCTAAACATATATCCTCCATATCCATTAAAAATGGTCTGACACACATAAAAACATAAATAAGAAAAGTTACATTTCAAATATAATTTTATTCATGAGAAACACATACCACATATAGAATGAAAACTAATAATATTATACATGCAGGGTGTTTAATTAAAACAAGAAATTAAACGATATCCCAAAAGATACTTTCAGAAGGTTCAGTAATATCAACAACATTTTCCTCAATGTTGGTCATTGGTGGAACATCAACAATATTCAATTGATGATTAACAAAGTTTGTTTCGGTATTCATTACTTTGTTCTTTTGAGACTCCTGGAATAAATTAACCAGATGCCTTGGCGTACGACAGGTACACGACCAATGCCCATTCATCCCACACCTAAAACAAATATCTGGTTTGTTCTTTATCTGTGTTGTATTTTCTTTATTTTTACCCGACCCAGACACTTGCCACTTCTGGTGGCCTGAATTATCGCGGTTCTGGAATTTGTTTTTACGATGGCCCCGTTTATTCTTTCGTCCCCAAGGCTTCTTATTATATGACCATCTCTTGTCATGTTTATTCTGCTGGAATGACGTGTTGTTAATATCTGACAATGGGGTAGCACCCGTTGGCCGTACTTGATGGTTTTTCAACAAAAATTCATTATTCTTTTCTGCAACAAGGAGGATAGACAACAAGTCACTGAATTTTGTGAACTTACTCTGTCTATATTATTGTGACAGAACCATGTTGGTTGGATGAAAAGTTAAGAGTGTTTTCTCTAAAATTTGGTTTTCAGAAACTGGATCTCCGCACAAAACCAAAGTAGAGGTTATTCTATAAACATTGGAACTATATTCCGTAATTAATTTGTAATCTTGTAGCCTTAAATTAAGCCACTCAAATTTGGCATTAGGAAGAACAACCAATTTTTGGTGGTCAAATCTTTCCTTCAGTTGTGTCAATAAAGATAAAGGATCTTTGACTGTTAAATACTCAGTCTTTAATCCTTCATCAATATGGTAACGAAGAAAAATTATGGCTTTTGCATTTTGTGCCGAAGTTGCTGTATTTCCTGATTCAATGATCTTTTCTAACTCATTTGCACTAAGGTGCAATTCTGCATCAAGTGCTCAAGCCAAATAGTTGTCTCTAGATATTTTCAAAATAGAAAAATCTATTTTTGCCAAGTTTACCATCTATTCTGGGTTAAATCACAATTATTATTTATTAAAATAATAAATAATTACATGTATGATATATATATAAAAATAAACTAAATCACGACTTCAAGTGGTGATAAAGTGCAAATATAAATAATATAAATATTCTTATATTTATGTTATTAGCATAATGCAAATGTATCTTCACTTGACATGCGGTAGTTCGCATAGACAAGTTATTCCAACAGAAATAATAAAAATGAAATAACAGAATGATTCACCATGCGTGCGATAGACTGCACAGACAGGTTATTCCCAACAGAATAATAAATAATGGAACCGGGTCATGCGTAAACGCACCAACAAGATATTCCGACAGATTTTGAATTTATATGATGAATTTGAGCCATAACCTTCTCTCTTTTTTTGTACTAAACACTATTTAATCTTTTTGATAATAATATTTTTGTTAACACCTTTACATTTAAAAATGTATAATGTCATCACACAATACTTAATTTTTATTAAATATATAAAGAGTATATAAATTCATTTTATATGCTAAATGAAAGGAGCAATAATCATTACTTGGTCACGCATACGTTTTTCTTTTCTTTTATCTTGGCAGATAGTGACTGTTAATTGTTGACTCTTTAATAATTAAAAAAAATCCAAAAGTCAATTTATTAGTAGCGTAATTAGTTAGCAAACTAACATTGATTAACAATAATATAAACACGCCACTAAATTATTGCTTTAATCTCCATTAGTACTCTTCTAACCTCACATTATTTTTCCTTTGTACTTTATGAAGGAGATCTCTTGTGGTATACTGGTATTTTCCCCTTTATATTTTATGATTTTCAAGGTTAAATATATTGACTGTTTAAAAAAAAGTAAAATTATAAACAATACATTTAGCAAATAAATAAATAAATAATATTAATAATTAACAGTACAATAGTAATAATAATGACAGAAAAATTAAAAGAAAAACAATTACATACAAAACACATAATTTATACTGACGTTTGGACAACCTCTCGTACTCACATATGATCTTCTACTTAATGCATCAGCTGCCACGTTCTCTTTTCCAAGATGATATTGGATAGTATGATCATAATCTTTCAACAGTTCAAGCCAACATCGTTGTCGCATGTTGAGTTCCTTTTGAGTGAAGACATATTTGAGGCTTTTATGATCCGTAAAGATCTCCACTTTCTCCCCATACAAGTAATGCCTCTAAATCATTAGTGCAAAAACGACTGCTGCCAACTCTAAATTATGAATAAGATAATTCCTCTCATATTCTTTGAGTTGTCGTGAGGCATAGGTTATGACTTTCTCATGTTGTATGAGAACACATCTTAACCCTTTGCCCGAAGCATCACTGTAGATGACAAATCCCTCCGAGCCATATGGTATTGTCAGAACATGTGCTGAAATGAGTCTCCTCTTGAGTTCTTGAATACTCTTCTCACATTTCTCGCTGCAACCGAACTTTGTATCTTTCCGAGTTAGCATAGTTAGTGGAGTAGCGATTCGAGAAAATCCTTCCACAAATCTCCGATAATAACCAGCTAAACCGAGAAAGCTACGTACTTTGGTCACTGATTTAAGTTGCTCCCAGCTTTGAATAGCTTCAATCTTTGCTGGGTCAACAGATATTCCATGACTATATACCACGTGCCCAACGAATGCTTCTTCCTCAAGTCAGAACTCGCATTTCTTCAACTTGGCATAAAGCTTATATTCACGAAGCTTTGGGAGTATCAGCCTCAAGTGTTGCTCATGATCTGCACGGATTTTGAAATATATGAGGATGTCATCAATAAAGATGACCACAAAGTGATCCAAATATTCCTTGAATACTCGGTTCATCATATCCATGAAGGCAGGAAGTGCATTAGTTAATCCAAAAGACATGACTAGGAATTCATAATGCCCGTACCGAGTTCTGAAAGCCGTCTTTAGAATGTCATATGTTCTAATCTTCAATTGGTGATATCCGAAACGAAGATCAATCTTTGAAAAAAATTTGACTCCTTGCAACTGGTCAAACAGGTCATCAATACGTGGCAATGGGTACCTATTTTTGATGGTGACATGATTCAATTCCCGATAATCAATACAAAGTCGCATACTCCCATCTTTCTTCTTTACGAATAGAATAGGAGAACCCCAAGAAGAAGTACTAGGACGAATAAAGTCAATGTCTAACAATTCCTGCAGTTGGGGCTTTAACTCCTGAAGTTAAATAGGAGCCATTCGATATAGGGCTTTGGAAATGGGTTTTGTAACGACCCCAAAATAGGTCCATTCAATCCAACCCATTCTGAGTCACCAAATACATGGTACAGAATACAACTACAACTTTATTACAATAATTGTCGTACAAAATACAACAACACATATACTGGGAGTTCGGATACAAATATATACCAAATGTGACACATGTCCCAACCGTGGACAACACCTCACAGTGACACCTTACATAAAGGTATAGTCAAAAACTGTTTTAGAAACTAAAATCTTTGGGAAGTGCTCAAGGAAACCTTCGTACATGGGAGACCATGCGTCTAGGTTATGACAGATATCATATGGCCACAGAATTATCCTTGGTTGACCCAATATACCCCAAAGAAAAATGAGAAGATTACTATCATATTCTTCCCAATGGGGAGTCTTCTCTTGATTTATCATTATCTCCACTGTCTCAAATTGAGAATTATACTTCAAACAAACACCAAGATTATATAGGTAGTGCTCGTAAATATACTCAGCAAGTGGATGAGCACATCCCTGTCTTATGATGACTCGAGGTTATATGTCATTAGACATTTTGTATGACAAAACACCCTTCCAAAGTTGAATTCACCTCACCCTCAACATCTATAGACCACCGTTCTATTCCCCTGTTATTCCCCGCTCGACCCAGCTACACTTTTATTACCTGAAAGGAATTGTAAAGCAAAAGGGTGAGCACAACTAGCTCAGTAAAGAATATCATAACTAAAGATAATTAAATTATCAATAGCCTTCATCAATAATAAATCAGAGATTTAGAACATATGGTAGATGATAAAAATTTCAACCATAGTTGCAGCGGAATGAGCAATCCATTAAAAGAGTCAAATAGACTATAAAGTCTATTATCTTCTCCATGTTAAAAATCCACCAACAATGTTTTATCCCTGTAACATCAATCAACAATTCTGATCCACAATCATATGAATAACTCATAATCATAATTGTAGTTCTAAATTCCTCTTCTCATCCAGGACGAAGATAATATTCATCACCTATCTTTACCTGAAACATCAAAGATCATGGTTACCCCAAATCACATTTCCTGTTCATAATCGTACTAATAATTTCATCTTTGCACTACGGCCAAAGATATTCATTTGTATCACCAGTTGGTCATGTTCATCTCAACACATGTTCATCTTTGCACTACTGGCCAAAGATATTCAACAACATGTCATCTTTGCACTACAGGCCAAAGATATTCATCAACAATTCATCTTTGCACTACAGGCCAAAGATATGACTCAACAGTTCATATTTGCACTACAGGCCAAATATATTCATCAACAGTTCATATTTGCACTACAGGCCAAATATATTCATATCTCAAAGAAATATATAATCATTTCAGAATTTATATAAACAATAATTATAACCATGTTGATCATTTCACCTCTGTACTTAAGCTAAAGATATTCAATTATAAATTCAATGGTCATGATCATACCAGTCAACAATTCAACTTTGCACTACTGGCCAAAGAGAACCCATAGTCATGATCATACCAAAAATTCACCCATCTTTACACTCAAGTCAAAGAGAAATATCATCATTAGGGTTATAAAAATGTTATATATGATAATAAAAATAATATGATCAACATATAGTTTTAATCTCAAGAGTAATATTCATAAATCAACTATAGTTTGGTTAGAAAAAGAAACCAATTTTGCCGTGAATAGTACCCGTGAATAGTAACTCGTGAATAGTAACTTATGAATAGTAACTCGTGAATAGTAACTCGTGAATAGTAACTCCGACATGTAAAAGGTAGAAATTCCACAATAAAATCCATACCAATATTTCGGTATAATGATATTGAAAGAATAATATTTTTTAAGCTTATAAATAATTTATTTTAATTGTTTACACTTTACTAAATAATGCATTTAATCATCTTAAAATGCCAAACTCATAAGATTTAGTCACCAAATAACCAAAACCCTCATCAAAAATATGCATATACCTTATATAAGATTCTCAAGCCATAAAATCGTATTTTCCAATTTTCTTACTTCACATAACATATTTAATTCATTTACTCATAACTAGTCCATTTTAATGAAAAATACCAAATCAGTTCCAAAAATATTTCTTTTCTGGAATTTAGCAGAATATAGTCCCATATTGAACATATATTTTTTCTCAGAATTTTTAAAAGTCATTTACTATTTTTCATATGGCCAAAACTGCCAAATATTTAGACATTTATCATAAATTGTACCTTTGTCCAAAAATTCCGAAATTCACAGAGTACACTGATATTATATAGATGTACTCCCAATAAAAATTTCATCAATTTTGAAGTTAACCACAAGGAGTTATAAGCGATTACTTTTAAAAAAGTATTTTCTCATAAAATTCATAACTCTTAATCTATACATCCAAAAATCGCCATCTTTGGACACAATCAATAAAACTCATCAAAGTATTATTTCAATTTTTTCCAGAATTTTTGAAGGTTCAGAAAAATTTCGAAATTGAAAAGCATAACAACCCTTAAAATCCCTTACCTCAAAATAGCAGTACTTCTGACTGGAATATAAAGCCGAATGAACCTTGCACCGTATAGCAACACTCAAAGTATACTCACAAGAACACACTTGATATATAGAGAGAGAAGTAGAGAGAAAGCTTATGTTTCTGGTGTGATTTTCAATTCTAACTTAGCCCTCTATTTATAGAAAAATGCTAGAACGCCAAAGGAGACTAAAATAATAAAATATTATTTTCTTTTTCTTATTCCACACCAACCTTCACCAACCATTTTTAAAGCCATCTTTGGTCAAAAAAATCAGCCACCCATGTGTAAACAACCACAAAAACGTTTTTCTTAAATAAAATAATTAAAATTTCCAAAAATCAATTATTTCGGAACTCTGAAACTTCAATAATTCACAATAAATAGCTCTTTTATCAGAAAATTCGAATCTCCTGAGTTTTTATAGGAAATTCAATTATCTACAACTTTGCAGAAGGAAGTTTTTTCAAATTCCAAACAGAAATTGACCGAAATCCACAAAACGGGCGATTTTACAGTCTATAATAAATTTTCGGTCAAGAATTGTGGTCCACCGACACCCAAAACATGTGTTAATCATTTAATGCCATCAAAATACTCTTCCTCCTCATATACTCATATATCCCACATTCATTGTAAAAATATCACCATCAATATATTATTAAAATAATACATTTAAATGAATTATTTTATCAGAAAAAGATAAAATATTAATTTTCAACAATTGTCACATTAAAATTTTCCTCCATCTATATCCACATAAAATTAATTTTTTTTATCATAATAATCAATAATTAATTATTCAAAAATAATATTACAGAATCACAGTACTGACAACCAGGCCGTTCCGAGGATAGAGGGGGCTTTCCATTAAGAATTTCTCCTTACTGGCGCGCAATTAGGTGACCAAACCTCTCCTTGACAGAACTTTCTAGACATTGCCAATAATGCTATCTAATAATATTATTCAAATAATACGAATTATTGATCTGATAATGAGAAATATTGTGCAGTGATAATTATTGAAACAACAATAATATAAAATATCAACGCAGCAATTATTGAATCAATAAAATATTGAACAGTAATTACTGTAACAATTATTGAGTAGTGCATTCTTACGTAAGAATCAATAATTCAAAAATACTGTGTAATACCGTGTGCTACTGTGCAACAACGCGTATTAATTTATTTTACCAACCGGGTATTCCAAAAGTATTAACGGTAACGATTACGCCGTTATTTATAAAAACTTAATTTTGTCGTTTTCTTCATCCGACAGTTATTCTGTTATGGGGCCCATAAATGGCTGCGCCGGTCGTACGAATATTTCCCGACAGAAAGAATATTCCATGACCACACGAATATTCCCCGACAAAAAAGAATATTTTATAACCACTTGCGTATTTTTGAAAAAATTTCATATATCACCCTTAACTTTAACTTTTTATCAATTTAACCATTTCCTGAATAGTAATTATAAGAAAAATTGAATACTTTTATTTCATAAAATTCGGGGTCTTACAGGTTTTGTATCGGGTTCAAGGTCAATACAAAATTCAATTTCACGCTCTAGGGGTAGGCCAGGAAGTTCTTCAAGGAATACGTCAGGAAATTCATTAACAATAGAAATATCATTCAAAACTGACGTATTTTTGTTTAGATCTGTGACATGAGTTAAGAAAGCTTGACATCCGTTTTTTAATAAACGAATATTTTTATGGCTTGAGAAGACAATGATTGATTTTAATGGTTTGGTTGCTTGAATTCGCATAATAGGTTGATTAGGAATATGAAAGCTAACAACCTTATGAAAACAATTAATTTTTGCATGATGAGTAGTTAACCAATCAATCCCTAGAATTACGTCAAATGCAAGTATTTTCAATAAAATAAGATCGACAAGTAATGTGAGGGTACCGATTTGAACCAAACAAGACTTATAAACAGGGGATGTAATGAAGGTTTCTTCGGAGTCAAATTTAAACGTTAAGCGCAAGTAGGAGAAATAAAAGAATGGATAGAACCGGTATCAAATAAGGTATAAATTTCGCTAGAGTTTATGATAAGCTTACTCGTGATAACCTCATTCTGGTTCCTTACTTTCTGGGAGGTCACGACAAACGCTCTCCCTTGCACTACTGGCTTTGACTTTTCTGGGACGTCCTTTGGTGCCTCTATCCTAGCTGAACTTGTCTTTGGTGAACGAAAAAATCAGGCTAGGTGACCTTCTCTTCCACAATTATAACATGTTTTGGACGACATTGTGCAGTTTGGACTGACGTGTCCCTCCCCTCCGCATTTGAAGCATATGATAGGTGGTCGTGACGGGTGCTAGTGCTGACGTCTTTCCATCATTGTCGAATCTCCTCTTCTTGAAATGTTTATTCTTATTGTTTTGGCAATGATTACCACCGAAGTGGTTACCATTTCTGGCATGTTGATTCCCTCCACGCTTATTGTCACCGCTTCGATGACTGCTATCACTAGTATTATCATTCTGCCGGCTACTCTCTTTTGTTTGGATTGACTCATTATCGCGCTCCAATAACTGAGCTCTATTAACAACATCTGAATACAAATACAGTTTATGAGAGATAAGATATTAACGTATCTCGGGTTTCAAACCTCTTAGAAACATTCACGTCATTCTCTCCTCATTATCAACCAAATGGGACGCAAACCAGGACAACTCGGCGAACTTGGCTTCGTACTGTGACATGGTCATGTTGTTTTGCTCCAGCTTGATGAACTCTACCTCTTTCATGTGACGAATACTTTCGGAAAAGTACTTGTCGTTGAATAATTCTTGGAACTTCTCCCAAGCCATCTTCAGTGCGGAAGGTTGAGTACGTTTTATAGATTCCCACCAGTAATCTGCCTCTGCACACAATATGAAGATGGCAAAGGAAACCTTTTGCTCTTCAGAGCATCCCAAGACATCAAATATCTTACAGATCTGCTTTATTCACGTCTCCGCCTTAAGTGGTTTTGGCTCTACAAAAAATTTCGGTGTTCCCAGTTCCTTGAACTGCTTAGCGGTGACTGTCCGAGAGTTGCCAGTGTTTCCACCTGCAGTTTGGACAGGAACCGCTCTTGCCTAATGTTGCATGAATTGCATAAAGCCTCTGAACATTCCATCGTTCATCATCTGGTCAGTGTTGTTGTTTGCCTAAGGATTGTCACCTTCCTGATGCACATTATCCTGATTATTGACCTGTGGAGACTCAACGGTCTCCTGTGCTCCATTAATGTTCTCAACATTCTTGGATGCCATTTTCAAACATTGTCACAAAACAAGGGTTAATTAACATATCACATATTATTCCTATATTCTGACCGACCAATTAAATACCAACAAAACTTAGGTAAGACATACTAATGAAGGAATTCCCCGTCTCTCCACTCCTAATTCTTGTCTCACATCTTATGTGATGCGTCCAAACGCAATCTCTGCAAACGTCCTAAATATCGATAACCGAACATACCATAAGTATTGGATTACGTCAACGCCCAATAATAAATTAATCTCACTTATCACGTAAAAATGTATGTATATATATATATATATATATATATATATATATATATATATAGACAATGTAAGAAAACATAATTTATTAATATAATCGAAAAGTACCCAAAAAAAATTGATAAGTAGCCCTCCTTTCTAAGTATTACAATGACCTCTAAATTAAATAAATCAAACTTCCCAAATAATAAGAACTTCAACATACAAAACTCTTTATCATTCGATGATTTGCTTCAGCCAACTAGCTGCAAAAATCAATAATATTTTTCCCCCGATAAATTATTAATTCTTTTATGTAAAAAATTAAAATAAAAATTTGTTGACCAGGGAAATTGACCTATGATTAATTCTTCGTCTTCTTAATCTTACTTTCTATTTTTTTTAAGGAAATAAGACCTGGTCATCGCCTGGTCATATCACATATGGTTGATTATCTTTCTCATACTATGCAATGGTCTTCCTCAAAATTGTCCACTAAAAGAATTGAAAATGGCTTATTTTTGGAGAATGGATAGACTAAAATATAAGCAATGGCAGACCAATTTTAGTGGATTGGAATCCAATGCAGCCATAGACTTCAAAAGTTTACAACTTAAAATCCGCGTTTTGAACATTACATTTTTCCTCCAAACAGTTCGGGTTCGATTCGTACTCGTTCGACTCGAGCTTGATTCGAAATATAAATTATTCAAATATGAGTAAATATTAAAATTCGATAAATTACTCGAACCTGCTCAAATTGCAAATTTTTATTGATACTCGGATCATATTCGTTCGAAACGTTCAAATTGCTCGGGTTCGATTCGAGATCGTGCTCGATTAGGTAGTTAAACGAGTCTCAATCAAACCTTATTCTATACTCGATAAATTTTGTGAACCAAATTTGAGAAATTCAATACTCAACTCAACTCGGTTGATTTACATCTTTAATTATAGGTAACCAATGGTGTATTTGCAATTGGCATGACCATTTAAAAAAAGTATTAATAGTATAATATAAGGTGTAAATTAAATATTTAATCCAAAAAGGTCCTTTTTGGATACATTTTCTCATAAATGATTTTCTTAATTATTGTTATTTTTAGAAAGTGTAGGGTATTCACTTTGGGTGTGTAATTGTGATATTACTTTTTGTGCAAAATAGTTGTTGAATATTTGAGACCTTTAATTTTCATGTCAAATTAGGGAATTAAATATTCGTACCCTAAAATGTGCAAACACCAAGGTAGGGGGTTAATTTGCTTTTGAATATTTAATTTCTCGCTCTTAATTAGTAAAAGAGTTCTAAATAAATACTAAGAAAATGAGTTTAAGTACTAAATTAAATATTATCTAAATTAAAAAATATTTACATCACTAATAGGAATAGAATAAAGGAAGATCCTTTTCTTTTCTTTTCTTTTCAAATTAGTTTAAGTACTATAAAAATCTATAATAATTAAATATATACTATCCAAAATTGTAAAGTATTCAAAAGAAACAATAAATTTCTAATAGAAAAAGTAACTTCTAAAAAAAATATTTTTGATTTTACCAATTTATTTACAATTTTATTATTATTATATATTACCTACATTTATTAAAACCTGAAATTATACCAAATCATACTATTAATTATATTAATAATATATGTGCTTTTTTTTAAACATAATAACTATAAAATTAGATTAAAAGTTATTTTGAATTCAATCTCTAATTAATTGTCATAACTAAACTAAAACTTATTAAACCTAGAGTTTCACACTTCTATTCGGATTAAAATTTCAACTAAATTTTGTCAATATAAACACTTAAATATAATTTCATTACAAACTTAAATAAAATTAAAATAATTATTTTCTCATAATCATAATTAAATGAATATACACTACATTCAAATGTTTAGCTTAATAATTAATCGAAGTAATATATAATTCAAATGTTTAAATTTTGAAAACAATAAATCTTATAATTAGTAGTATTTTTTCGATAGTTTATTATATTTATAATTGTACTTACATAAACTACGTGAATTCATGTCAATTTGAGTTTGAAAATATTTGAAATTGATTTTTGAAAAGTCAATATCAATTTTATAATTTAAAACGGAATCAATATTGTGAATAAGCTTATGCAATGATTTTAGTAAATGAAATTTCAAGAGAATTGTTGGATTTAGTTTTTTTTTTCTTATTTATTTAATAGTTCATAAATTTCCATATATACAATTTACATAATAATTTAAGTAAAAAGTAATACTACTATCACATAAAAAAGACTCACATAATATTCACATACATACACATGCATATTTGTGGGCCCCACATGTCAGGTGGGGCTCCACAGTATGTATGTGTGTGTATGTCAGCATTATGTGAGTTTTTTTGTATGTGATAGTAGCATTGTTTTTAAGTAAAATATTGAAGACTTTTAACTGACCAAATTTTGTGAGAGTGGTTAGCATGAAGTTAACTTTGGTCAATTAACCAATACAGTATCGATACAGGCAAGGAGGTGATCTATCTCTCTGCATGTCAGCACTGTATTAGTCAATTGACAAACTTATCATTTAATTAACTTCATGATAACTGAATATCAATTTTGTCTACCAAATTAAAAACCAACTAAAACAAAAGTTACTATTTTTTCACGTGAATAATAAAAATCGCATTTTTTATTTTATTTTTTTGAAGCTTTAGTTTGGAGAGAGAATATAATCTCACATGACATATACATCACAATGATTGACTATGTCACAGTACCACATCATTAGAAACATATTTAAAATTAAAAATTTATGACACAATCTCAAAATAACAATTATTTTTAAATTTTACAATAAGAGAAATTATTAAATTTTAATTGTAGTGAGTAAAATTTAACTAATTTCAATTATATTGACAATAAAATTTAACTATAAATTATGCACAAACTTCGAGTGTGATATTAGTGTACATTAAGGGGGTGTTTGATAAAAATTGAATGAATCTGAATATGAATGAGATGAATCTGAATGAAAAAAATTATTTGATAATTAACATATCTGAAACATTTTAATGACAAAATTTTATTATTTTACCCTTCTAAAAAAATTCAAAGTTGTTATAAATTTATTCAATATTACATAATATAATAGTTAATATTTTTTTTGATTTTCTAATTTTTAATTTTTTTTACTTTATTCAAATGCTCATTCAGTCATTCAGCCAAAAAAATTTGATCCATTCAGCTCAATTATCTGACCGATTCAGCTATTACTCCCTCCGTTCCTAAAAGATTGTCGTTTTAGGAGAAAAAAATTATTCCAAAAAATTTATCGTTTACAACTTTCGAGAAAAATAAATTATTTATTTTTCTATATTACCCCTACCTTCTCTCATTGTTCCAAGAAATTCTTTCACTTGTATTAATAGTTTTCAATTTCTCATAAAGAGGTAGTGCTGAAATTTCAAAAAAAAATTACTTGATAAATAATACTTTCTTAATCCATGTGCCAAAACCTTAAACGATAATCTTTTAAGAACGGAGGAAATATTTTTTTTTTTCAAAATAAACCAACTTAATGACCGACCGATTTAACAATCATTTAAATATATTCAGTCTTAAAGAAAGAGCCCCTAAATTATTAACAGGATTGGTTATAACAAGTGGGACCCACACGTGAAAAAAAAAACATTATGCAAAAACTTCTATTGAGATCCCGGCCCTCGCGCTAAGTGCCGTTGAAACACGAAACTCAAAAGTGCATTTTCTTTACAAAAACTATGTCGTTTTAAGGCTTCAACTTGCTTCCAGAGTACTACTAGTAATAGTATGCGCATGTGTTCCGGAGCTTGTCTGGCGTGTGCTTTACGTGAGCAGACCGTATCTTTGTATGGCCTACAGCCCATTGGACCCCACACGCGTGAAACACTCCCCAGGCCGCTCAACTTTAACGTGCTCTCTTAACCACCCACTCACCAACCCACCCCTCAGCCCATTCGATTTTAATTTTATTTTTTTTACTTTTCGCTATTTTTTTAATTTTCTTTTTTACCCATCCCTTTATTCCTCGGCTCTTCAAAGTTTAAAGTTTAATTTTCTTTTTTTGGTTTGGTTATAGTGTCAAAGGCCCGTTGCCCAAAAATCATGTATTTCCCTCAAAAAATGGGAAGAATATGATTTAACTTTTATAGAATTTTAAAATTGATTGGAAGGATTCCGTGGAAGTTGGGCAAATATTACCGGCCTACCTATTGCCTATTAAAATCAATTCAAGAACATTGTCAATTCACCAAAATAGAAACAAAAACTCATTCACTTTTATTTTTACGGGTTCGACTAATAATCGCTACGATATGATAGTCGGAGGTCTCACTCCCCGATGAGTGAACAGATGTCCAGCTCGTCGGTGAGCTAACGGGGATTGCGAGGAGCAACGCCCCCGGAAGCCAATCGCAAAGTGCAATTGAGCTTAGAGATTTATTAATAGCCTGATCTTGTGTTTTACTAATGTATTCGCCCTTATAAGTTTGAGTTTATGTTATAACAATTAAGGTTTTCTAATTATTAGAAGAAAAAAAGTATTTTTTTGGTGTGTAAATCATTGTAGAGTGTGTGAAACATCTTATAAATACATCAGACAAGCAGGACTAGCCAAATTAGTGAACTTTGGTATATCTTATATTTTTATTTTTACGTCTTTCATATAATATGAAGGAAAAGAGTAACAGAGAAGATTTTTTTTTTATCACAATTGTAATTATTGAGATGAGCTCGTGTTAAATTATCTTAATTTATTTGACCTAAATACGATATAAATAGTCGTTTACAAACATTTAAATTGCACGTAAGTTTCATATAAGATAAAAATTAAGGTCGAACTTTTTTCAACAATTAGTGCAGTGGTTCAAGGTCGTCCTGGGATGAACCGTAAACTCGGACATCTTAGGATCGACTCTCACTTGCAACAATTGTGAACGGCAGAAATGCGAAATGGGGACACGAATTGCCTTGTGTAAGTAGATTACCAAACTCGCACTTATCCGAGCTGAAAAGATTAGTCGGCATGCGGATCGGATACTCCACGTTATCAAAAAAAAAATAAGGGTCAAACTTTACACCGTTAACACATTAGTTCTACCTATATATAGTTGAACAAGCTAGGCCGGTGTAATCAACCGACTCTTGAAAAGCTGCATTAGAGGTGGGAAGCATTACGAAGGAGACGTAAAAGTAAATTTATATCCTAAAATCGGTTTTGATAAAGATGTTAATGATTTAGATCCTAAATTATCAATTAAGAAATGATTGAATGCTAAAGTCAATTTCAATGCCCTTAGATTTGTGTTTTGAATCTAAAAGTGTATGTGGCACTAGCTAGGTTGATTTAATTCAATTCTTTTAAAAGTAGGAAAATAATTGTTGATATTAAGTTATATTTCTTTCATTCCAAAAGATAAAGATTTTTAATTGACTTTTAAAAGTCATGTTAGATATTTTAAAACTAAAAAATAATAATAGATTGGTTTTATTTTAGTGAATATAATGATAAATATCGTATACTATCTATAAAATACTCCTAATTGTAATATTTATTATTTTGTATAATTTCTAATGAATGAAATTGATATTTATGCAAAAAAAAAATTGATAGTTACGCAAGACTTCTATAGTAATAAAACTTTATAAGAATATCAAAATTTTCTTGTGAACATAACAATATTCTCTTGATGAATTTTTTAACAATGGGAATTCGAAAACGATTCAACTTAATTTATAATTTAGAACGATGAGGGTGTGCGTGTATATATATATATATATATATATATATATATATATATATATATATATATATATATATATATATATATATATATATATATAACCAGGATCCAGTTCGGGTATGGACCTTTTTTCGGCTTTTTTTTAAAAAAACAACTAATTTTTTTTTAATATTTTATGGAACTGAAATTTTTACATAATACAATATTTTGGGTATGATTTAGATACATGTAACAAAACAGGTCTGTGAAAATTGTTTTAAAAAAAAGTCCGTATTTTAACTAAGTCTGGGATCCCGGACTGGATCCGGACTATATATATATAAAACAGATCAGGTCCGGACTCCCGTACGGGAGTAAAATCCGGACATTTTTTTTTTTTTTTACTTTTTTTTTTGAAACAACTAAAAAAAAAAATTATGGAACTGAAATTTTTCAATAATACAGTATTTTGGGTGTGTTTTTAATACCTACACCAACCAATGTATATACAATCTGCCCAGACTGTACAGTCATGTTTTGTTATAGGCATCCAAATCACGCCCAAAACACTGTATAATGTAAAAATTCCAATTCCATAATTTTTTTTTTTTAGTTGTTTCAAAAAAAAAAGCAAAAAAAAAAAAAATCCGGATTTTAACAAAATTCGGGAGTCCGGACCTGATCCGGACTCATATATATATATATATATATATATATATGGATACATGATACCTTAATTTTCAAATATCATGATATAATACATTAAGAAAAATGATATACGACAAATATTAAAGCTCAAAGGCCAAGCTTAGGTCGGTCTGATCCTATTTTTTCTTTTAATGTTTAATATTAAAGATATAAATTAATAAATTTTTGTAAAAATAATGCAAGATTTTTTGAGATTTTTTGTATATTAACATTTTGGTGTACACCAATATAAGTTGAATGATTAGAACATATATATATATATATATATATATATATATATATATATTAAAGGAAAGTGTAATTTCGATGAAACAGAAATATAAAGTAAATTTATTTTCTAAATGTATGTCTATTATGCACAATTTGTCTTCATAAAAAATAATTTGACTACAATCTACTGCGATACATATGACATAGATGCAAAATAAAATTAACTTATTGTAGATTACACTTTTATATTTTGAATATAAAGTTAGCTTCTATTTTTTTAGTACTAGGATCAGTTGGACATATATATATTTTGTAAAGTTTAAATACACGTATATTTTTTCCTATATGATCATTAAACACTTACATAGTTATATCTTAAGTATTATTTTTAATTAATTTTCCAATTGTTTCATGTAATTATTCTTTAAATTGCTACAACAGAATATCTGAAAAATAACCAAAATCATAAATCCCCTAAGAATTTAGTATATCCGAATTAATGAAGAATTTGAGTATTTACAAGAAACTGATTTATTATTAATATTTAACATTAAAAGTTAGTTTATTGATGTATTAATTAATATTAATATTTAACATTAAAAGTAGCAATGAATATTAATACAATTTTAATATTAAAAATCAATAATTTAATATTTATAATAAACTAACTTATTATTAATATTTAATCAACTAAGTAACTAACTTAAAATTAATACTAAATATACTAACTAGTTATATTCATTGAATGTATATATTAATTAAATATATTTACAAGAAATCAAAAATCAATATTTAAAATTTTAAACTTTATCGATTGTATTAATTAAAATTAATGTATTATACTTTATAAATTACAATAATGAATAAGTAAAATTTTATATTTTATTGGTGAATAATTATAAATTTAAAGTTCAAAAATTACATATAACTGGATAAAATATCATGTTAGGCCTCAAGCTGGACTAAACCAAACCTAAGGTTGTAAACGAACAAAACAGTTCGGGACCGACTCGAAAAAAATACGAGCGAGACTCAGATTCGTTAATAATATTATTATCCAAATTTGAGTATAAAAATATTTCGAATAAAAATATAAGTAGAATCTGAGCAAGATTATACTTGACCCGTTAAACTACTCGACTTTTCGATTATAATTCGATACATACTCGATTGATATGCATTCGATTAGATACTTGATACAATCTCTTATAATATATAAAAAATTAAATCAAATTAGAATAATTAATTATTATTATTTAATTTTATTTATAATTTTAATTGTGATTTTATATTTGTAAAGTGTAATAGTAAATATGTTTTTTTATTTTAAGTAAAACAACAAATTTAATTTATAATTGTATTTATTATAAAGTTAGTTATTATGTGGAGACTCGAATTTGAGCTTGAATTTGAAGCTCGTGAGTAGTTTGAATATAATTCAATCCAGATCAGATCGAATTCAAGTAATAAATATTCGAGTCAAGTCGAATCTGAATAGAATTTTTCAAATACAATTCTAATTCGAGTATGAATTTAACGTTTCGAGTTGAATTCGAGTAGCTCTCTGTTGTTTGATTCGGTTCGATTCGTTTATACCCTTATCCAGACCAGACTAAAAGTTAGGTCAGCCCAAGGCCAGGTCAAATCACGTGTTTTTGCAGTTTAGTCAAGTTAAATTTTTGTCTTAAAAGAGCGATTTTTTTCAAGGGTTCTTTACAGAAAAATACAACAATTAGAAAGTAATTACATAATTAGTGCATCAATAAAATAATTATAAAAAGAGCATAATTAGGACCCATATTACAAAAATAGTACAATTCACATTAACATAAAATAAAGGAGAAATAAATGCCATAATTAATAATTCAAATTCAAATCTTCATCTCTCTCACATACACTTTGAAATAATTGTTAACAAATAAGTAAATAAATAAATAAAATATATGTACATGTAAATTGGGCTCTGTTTCAATTTTTACTTTTTTAATTCTCTCTTCCTGACAGCTTCTCTTCCGTTACTCTGCCGCTACACCGCCGCAAATCTCCGTTGTCCAAAACGGTAATGAGAAGAAGGAGAAGTTTCGCCCTACAAAAAGTTTAAAAATAAATAGATGTAACATTTACTGTTCTGAATTTTTTTTTTGACTATTTTGTTACTCATAAATACTAAAATGGTTACCTTTGTATGAATGGTTGGCTACCAACTGCATCACATTCAAACAAAATTGGTAACTTAATAAAACTGAATTGGTTAGCTTAGTCTGAAGGTTTGGCTACCAACTGCACTATGAAAAAACTGCAGGTGTGGATGTGAATTAGTTACCTTGGTATGAAGGTTTACTTAGCTTGATCTGAAAGTTTGGTTACCAACTGCACTAAAAAAAATTGAAAGTGTGGAGGTTGATTGGTTACATTGATATAACAGTTTAGTTACCTTAGTATGAAAGTTTGGTTACCATCATCCAGTATTTGAAGGAACACATTGAACATGTCAGAATGGACTTTCTCAATGTCATCAAACAACATCATACACTGAAATTGCAAATAAATATCATATAAAACACTGAAATAAGAAAATACATCGAACGGGATGAATCGAAAACGGTTAACAGGGGCACAATTTCAATTGTAAAAAAAATTGATCGAATTCGGATGGATAACTTCAGATATCTGAATAATATATACATGTGTGTGTATAGAGAGATTCTGTGACGCCCCCAAAATTAGGTATACATCACCCATCTTGAGTCGTCAGATACATGGTACAGAATTCAAATACAACTTACTAATACCACTGTCGTGTATAATACGACAAAATGCAACTGTGAGTTTGAATACAATAATTGTCTACTAGAGATCATACAAACTCAAAAGGAGTCCTCATTACAATTATTAATACACTATTTCTCAGAATAGTGAGAACTACTAATGCTATCCTCTGGACCGTCACTCCATTCCCCGACTAGTCCCTGCTATGTTCTCATTTCCTGAAGAGAACAGTGAAAGAAAGGGTGAGCTCAACTAGCCCAGTAAGAAATATTATGACTAAGATAATGCAGAATAAATTATCATTAGTCTCCAACAATATTAAACTGATAAAATATAATAGACATCAAGTTTAACTGCAGCAGAATAAGCAATCTATTAAAAGAGTCAAGTAGAGAGAATTGAATCTACTATCTTTTATGATTTAAAAAGTTTTTCATCACTTTTATCGCTGAGACTCAGCTTAATAAATAATCCACATCATCCCTGCACTACGGCCAAGGATACTCATTAGGGTCACGACCACAAATTCCATGCACTACGGGCCAAGGATATTTGTGTATTCATCAATGGTCATGATCATGCCAACAACTGTACATCAATGCACTACGACAAATGAGACTTTTACCACATCATTTGTAATATTACGGTCATGATTACACCGAATAATCCCTGGTCATAATCATACCAAGTCCATCCATGCTCTACAGGCCACAGATGACTTTCAAAAATATAAATAAGAGGATGATGACAATGATATAAGAATTCAATAAAACAAGTTCAAGAATTATTTTATCCAGGAATTATTAACGTCCAAATTGTCAACACGATACTATTTTGTGGTGTAAAATTCAAGAATGATCAGAAGAATATTTCCATGAAAGGATACTGGATGAAGCGCAAATGTCAAGGATATTCCACTAATTTCATGGAGTATAGAAGTCAAAACTTTAACCAACTGAATATAATAACGAATGGAATAACAAAAGAAATCACCATGCATGCGGTACTTCACATAGATAGGTTATTCCAACAGAATACTAAATAACGAAACCAGGTCAGGTGAAATTCACACCGACAGGATGTTCCAACAGAATAATAAACGAGGAATAATAAATGATGGAACCAGGTCCGGCGTATAGCACAGACAGGATATTCCGACAGAATAATAAAGACGGAATAATAAAAATGGAACCAGGTCCGGCGTATAGCACAGACAGGATATTCCGACAGAATAATAAAGACGGAATAATAAAAATGGAACCAGGTCCGGCGTATAGCACAGACAGGATATTCCGACAGAATAATAAAGATGGAATAATAAAAGAATGTCACCAAGTATAGGGTAGACCGCGTATACAGGTTATTCCAACAGAATAATAAGAAATGGAATAACAACAGTTCTCTTCATGAATAAGAAAGAATAACACCCCTTACCGTAACAGAAACTGGATATAGAAGTAGTGAAGTAGCAGAATACTCTTCTTCTTTCTCTCTATAATTTTCTCCCTATAGCTTCTCTCTATAATTTCTCTCTCTAGAGTTTCAATGAATTCGTAAGAAAATAATGAAGGAATGAGCTTCTATTTATAGGAAAATGGAATGCATAGTAACTAATCCATGAACGGTCCAGATTGATTTACTTTAATCTGACAGTCCATATTTAAAGAAAAATCTTTTAAATAAAATATAATATATTCTATTTATATAAAAAGATTTTTACTATGCAAACACTATGCAACACTATGCAAAACACTATGCAACACTATGCATAATAAAATATAATATATTCTATTTATAAAATAACTTTAATAAAGTATTCTGTTTTATATAAAAAGATGTTTCTGTTTTATTACGTTAATAATACGAATAAAACAAAACGTCATCATCGCTATAATAATTAAAACAAAACGTCATTATCGCTATAATAATTCATATTAATAATCGACAATAATTGAGTCAAACTGAGCGACTTCTTACATAAATATCAATAATCAATACCGTGTGCTACTATGCAACAACGCGTATTACTGTACTTTTACTACCGAGTAGTTCAACAGTTTTAACGGTAAAACTCCCGCCGTTATTTTCAATAAAATATTTTTGTCGTTTTCTCAATCCGACAATAATTCCGTTATGGGGTCCACCAATAATTGTACCGTCGTACGAATATTTTCCGACACAAAGAATATTCCCTGACCAATCGAATATAATATAACAACTTGCATACTTTGCAAAATTTATAAATACTACCCACAACTATAATATTATCTCAAATTCATACCATAATATAAAAAATTTATTTCGAGAAAATTAATTCTTTATTCATAAAATCTGGGGTTTTACAGATTCACATCAATTGAAGAGAGATAAATACGAGGGAAACAGACTGCAACTCAATCAATCACTTAATAATTAAATTAGTATTAATTAATAAGTAATTAAATTAATACTAATCTTCTAAATTAAGGAATTCTAATTGCATACTAATTTCTTAAATTAAAGAATTCTAATTACACTAATATTTTAAATAAATATGAAAAGTGTATTAATTGTGTAAATATTTTATGAGTGTACTATTGTTGTAATTATTTTAAAAAATGTAATAGAATAAATAATTGATCCTCTTTTCAACCTTTTCAAGCCGGACATGATCAATGACCAATCACCAAGGCAATAACATAAATTAAAAATGTTTCAGACATTTTTCTTGTACATGCAACAAAAAGAGTAGCTATTTTTATATTGCATATGGTCACAACACAAACGAAACTAGCTCCACATAAAAATCAAATTAATGCAAGTCTTCATGATAACTTTCCAGCCATAATTCTCATTTGAACATCATCAAGAATATAGAAGATGACTAAAAACAAGATGATTAGATAAAAGAGAGTATATTATAATAAAAGTAAAGTGTTATTCTTGAACTAGAATTCTACAACTGTCAATTAGTCGGGATGCCTATTTAACACTGTTGTAACTGCCCAACACACATAACATAACTAAATCTTATTTAAGGAATTCTGAATATTTACTGATGTAGGTTAGTCACTATAGCTTTCAATATTTTCATAGGCAGACTAAGTGGTCCTTGTAAAGCCCTTGTCTGGTGTACAGGATCCAAAGACTAAAAGCCCAACCTTGAACAAAAACCATGCACTTTCACTAAAAAAAATGAAATTGAAAAATTTTGTCACTACAATGGTATAATCTGCATATCTGAATACTAAATCTCCTGCGTTGTAGTTTCCCAAGACAAAAATTAAGTATTGTGGGAGATCAGATGGATTAGAACTTAGTGGAGACATTCTTAACAAAAAGAGTAAGTAAAACTTGTGAAAGTTGCGAAATCAAAAAAACATACATGGTTCTGCATTTCCATCCGCCCACCAATAAAAACCAAACCTGCATCTCCATGTTTTAGTGTATAATTACTTATTGAGATAGCTACCTCCCTGTGGTGAGCACTACGAGGAAAATCCACAGTGAGCCGAGAGAGAATTGTGCTGATAACGTGTTATAAAATATTACTAAAATCAAAAACAAAGAAGATTATAGAAAAGAAAGCATTCTATTTGTATTTGGTATTTTGTATCTCAATCATTCACTTTACAAATGTTATTATTTATAGATATAATAACATCAATACTAAGAGATTATAAAACTCAAAGGTCATGAGTTTTATAACTCAATGAACATGAGAGTTACAATTAAAGATAAGAATGAATCTAGACATCCATTATAATTTTATAACAACAGAATAAATAATTGATCCTTTTTTCAACCTTTTCAAGCCGGACATGATCGGTTCAAATTTTAATCAGATTATATCCAAATTAGACCAAGATCAAGTCGCAAGCCGTGGACCTTTTGTGCCCCAAAGGCACGCGTAGTGGTAGTTAATATTTAGCTGTCAGTGGAGCAGTAGGGTAATGGGCCGACAGGTAATATTGGGTCCACAAAATGGCGTGAAATTAGATAGATGGGCCCACGGATCCTTAAAACAAACAGCTGAAAGTTAATCATAAGCTAAAGCTGCAGTGGATTCATTGATTTGATAATTAAGAAGAAAAAAGAATATTCGGCGGCGGCAAAAGTGGATCCAGCTATTTATCATTTGGAGCGTGATAATTTTATGAGAAATAATTTATATGTAGATAAATTTATGATAAAATTAAATGGGCTATATATATATATATACACAGCTATGTATTACACAGTAGGCCTAGGACGACATATTTTTTGGGTTATAGCAACGGTAAACTGTCGCCATAGCCCAGAATAGCTATGACGACGGGTGAAACCGTCGCTATAGCCCAAAAAATCGTCGTTATAGCCTACTGTTTAATACACAACTGTGTACACACATTTTTTCTAAATTAAATTGTGATTTATATAAAATTTAAGTTATTCTTAATTTTTTTTATATTCCATGCATATGGATATATCTTTATTTATAATCTATACAAATTTAGTGAGACTTTGATTCTACATAAGTCTATGTTATAGATCCTAATTGTTTTTCATACAAAAAGAATTAAATTAAAATATTATATTTTCATATAAAAATATAATATGACATTATTTAGCAACCTAAATTACTAGATTAATAATTTATCTTCTTCTTTTTTTCTCAAAAATGGAAAATAATCGCTAAAGTAAAATTCGAAAATCAAGAATTAAAAAAAAACATAGATTTGATTTTTGTTGGGTTTAGCCTTTCTCAGTTAAGAGTTTCTATGCGTGGCTAATGTCCTTACATTTTGTTCTGATTTAGTGAATTCCAATGTGGCCTATTGGGCCAATAACTAAACTAGGCCTTTAATTCCTAAATTACTATATGTGATTTTGGCATTCGTTTATAACAAAAAGTAATACAAAATTTAGAACAAGTGATGCTATATATATATATATATATATATATATATATATATATATATATATATATATATATAGGGAAGGGATCCTGTCCGGACTCCCGAACAGGTTTAAAATCCGAACCTTTTTTTTTTGCTTTTTTTTTAAAACAACTAAAAATAAATAAATAAATAATTATGGAACTTAAATTTTTACATAATACAATGTGTTGGGTGTGATTTGGATAAATATAACAAAATATGTATGTACAGTCTGTGCAGACTGTACCATCATTTTTTGGTATAGGTATTCAAAATACGCCCAAAATATTGTATTATGGAAAAATTTCAGTTCCATAAAATATTAAATTTTTTTTTTAGTTGTTTTAAAATAAAAAAAAAATTTGGGTCCGTATTTTAAGCCTGTCCGGGAGTCCGGATAGGATCCTCTATGTGTGTGTGTGTATATATATATATATATAGGAGCGAATCAGGTCCGGACTCCAGCATTTTGTTAAAATGCGGACATTTTTTTTGTTGTTTTTTTTAAAACAACTATTTTTTTTTTAATATTTTATGGAACTTGAATTTTTCCATAATACAGTGTTTTGGGTGTGATTTGGATACATATAACAAAATATGTATGTACAGTCTGTACATATTAAACTTTTTTTAGTTGTTTTAAAAAAAAGCAAAAATAAAAAATAAAAAATTTGGTCCACATTTTATCAAGTCCGGACTCCTGGACCTGATCCTTGTTGATATATATATATATATAGGGTCTCCATCCACAACAACCGGTTGTTGGGGAGCAACCCATTTTGGCCAGCCGGTAGAGCTTGTACCGGCCTTAGATAATTTTTTTATAAGCCGGTACAAGCTCTACCGGCTGACCAAAATGGGTTACTCCCCAACAACCGGTTGCTGTGGATGGAGACCTATATATATATATATAATGGACAATGTTCCAAATATCAACGATCAAGATTAAAAAGAGGAACGCAACGTTCGTAATTAATACTAACGCATGGTGTAATGATACAAATTAGACCATTATACCCCAAGTCAATTCAACGCGTGAAAAAATACCTCGTCCGCAAGTATTACTAGCAGAGACCTTAACACATGAAAATTCTCTAGTAAAATACCCTTCAATTGACAACAAAACTTCAAAATTCACATACAATTTGGGAAAATTTGTGTTTTACATCAACATAATCAACTAGGATTTGTAGTTTATTAACTAGGGTTTAGAATTTATTAATCAGTGTTAAAAAATTATTAACCAAGGTTCAGAGTTTATTAAAAAGAGTGAATAAACCTTAAATCCAAACCTTGGTTTATAAATCTTAAACCCTAGTTAGTTCCTAAACCTTGGTTTATAAAGCCTAAATCCTAGTTAGTAAACTCTAAATCTAGTTAATAAAGTTAAATACTTATTATGAGAATAGAGTGAGATTAGTAAAAATACTTGTCCGTTAGTAATACTAGCGTACTGTTTAATTGGGGGTATAATAGTTCAAGTTGTTTACTAGCGGACGTCGTGTCCTCCATTCTAATCCCAACCATTGTTCATTAGAACGGACACTCTAAAATTTGTTTATTTATTTTTTATCCATAACAAATACATATTATGAATTATTATACATATATAAATGTATCAACTAAGTATACATATGCCAACACAAAAACATCAACTTTGAATTTGTGAATATGCTAAAATGGTGTATCTACAAAGTATAACGGCATAACACGCAAAACTGTATCGTTAATCATTTTCCTATCCATGACTATTGAGTGGAACGGTGGAACCTTATAAACTACTCCCTCCATTCTAATTTATTAGTGGTTATAACATAAAACACACGAATTAAAAATATCATTACTTCATAATTAATATAGATTTCAATTTTTATATTTGTCTCTTTATATTTTTATCGAAAAATGTTATATAAAAGAGAGAAAAGAGAATAAAACTCCATCCGTCCCTTTTTAATTGACGTTTCAGAAGAAAATACAAAATTTTAAGAAATGCAATTAACAGCACTGGCCCTAGGCTAAAGTCCAAGGTGCTCGGGCTTTAGGCCCAAAAATTTTTAGGGCCCCCTTAAATATTTTATTCTTTTTATTAGTTAAATAGAATATTTAAATATTACAAATAGTCTCCTTCATCTGAAAAGCAAATTGTCTGAGTTCGTCTCCTTCATCTCAAATAGTCTCCTTCACAGTTCACACAAATAGTTTGTCTCCTAGACTCCTTCACACAAATCAATCAATCTGAAAAGCAAATAATCAATTGAGCTTCTTCGGCGGACTTCGTCTCCTTCAGTCCTTCATCACTGCTTAATTTCATGTATTAATTCTATTTTTTAGGGTTTTGAAATTAATTATTTTATTTATAAGATTTAGGAATATTGTTTAATTTAATTGAGCTTGATGACTGATTGAGTATATTTGTTTATGCTACTATGAATTTGTTTATGCTATTATGAATCAAGTGAAAAATTTAATCTCTTTTTCTCTCTCTCTCTCTCTCTCTCTATATATATATATATAGATACACGGTCCGGATATTAAGCTCACCCCTTATTCAACTCACCCGAGCTCACCCCCATTTAGTGACGGACCCGACGACGGTTCGGTCATACAACCGTCGTCTATACTTTTAGCAACGGACAACATATAGCGTCACTAAAAGTATAGACGACGGTTGTATAACTGAACCATCGCCGGGTCTGTCGCTAAAAAAGGGTGAGCTCGGGTGAGTTAGATAAGGGGTGAGCTTAAGATCCAGACTCTATATATATATGTGTTGTATTTTTTGTTAAATAATATATTACAAAGTTAAATAAAAATAAATATATTATTTGGTGATGTACCATTAAAAGAGTTTAATGAGTAAATTAAATGAGTTATAATATATATTAATTTATGGAGATTTGTAACTGTTCAATATATATTAAATTTTTATTATTGGGACATTTAATTTTTATTACCGTTGAAGAGTTTTGCCGTTGCCATGCCATCTATTCTTCTATAAAAAGGTAAGGTAGAGCTTATATATGAATAGATCTTCTTTAAAAGATTTTGTGAATATATATATTGCTACATAAGTTTCCAGGCATGATATTCTATATAAATATATATACACTGTCCTTTGCTGCCAATCTAAATATATATATATATATATATATATATATATATATATATATATATATATATATTCAGCTTTCTCAATTTGTACATATATATCATATACATTAAATATATATATATATATATATGTGTGTGTGTGTGTGTGATATAATTTTTGAGTTTGAGTAAAGAGAAAATTAGAAGTTGTTCTTGAGTCATTCAACTATTTCAAGTGCTGGTTAGTTGGGGAAAGAGTCATTGAATCCTGGAGTAGGATTTCGTCAGTGACCTTAGTACCGAGAAAAGTTCTCCGAGGGGTGAAATTTTTACTTAAGGACAGTGCACTGCACGCTTCTGCTCAACACAATTCGCTCTAAATTGATAAGTCATATTTCTACCCTTCTTTTATTTTATAGTTGAATATATTTTGTTCGTATTTTTCCAACAATCTTAAGTAAAAATTTTAATTCTTTTACAAGACCTTATTTACATGAATAAGGTTTTATTTATTATTCATGTGAGGCGAGTTTTGTGAAATAAACAAAAATCTTAATTTGTAAGTTCAATATGTGTTACTATTTATCCTACAGTCTGCATGCAGATGCTGTACTTATACGTGGATGATCCCCATGACAACTTTATCTAATTATAATGTTGTGAATTAAGTTACTAAGATCATCCCATAGGCCTTAATTACCATGTTCAGTTCATTGAAATAGTAAGACTATCCACTTGGCCGTGCAAGAAATATCAATTTCCTTGGTTACTAGTAGAGAATTTTAGCTCAGATAAAAGATGTAAGATATTTCCTTAAAGAAGGACAAGTACCGCTCAAGGAAAATAATACAAAACAAGGGAATTGTTTTTCCACAAGCCTTTAAAAAACTTAAATTTATGCAGCGATATATATGTTCACAACCCCCTCTTCGCATGAATGTGAGACTCACTTACTATTCATGAGAGATTCCTCAAATCTGTTGAGAAAACTAAGAATTCTAGCTACATTTCTATGTAATAAGAAGAGACATACTTTGAACATGTAGTGATATACTCGAGTGTTATGACTGACTCTTAGTAGGAAAGAGACTTCACTTTAAACCACAATTATGGGGAATATAATTTTAAACAAATTAATACTAGTACTACTACTAATTCTCTGCATTAATTCTGAATTTAAAGGGACGTGATGATATACATTGCATGCATATTTGCATGAAAAGTTCAAAATTTCAATTTCCAATATGAATAGTCAAGTTTGAATACTCGTGTATGTATAATGTGTATATAAAGTTACCTGTTGGTGAAAATTAGAAAAACACCTTTTGAGCTTTGAGAAAATCATTTACCTAACTTGATTAGTGAATCTTGAAATGAATAATATTTGTATGACATTTTTAATGTGTTTTATCCTTTTGAATAGAGGGATCGTATTCCAAAGTAATACAAATATAAATGTGCATATTCTTAAAATTCTTCAGCACTTATAAGATGATTTTGACTCATAGGGTCCTACTATGTTGGCACGGTTAATGAAGGCCTATTTATTATCTTTACTTCGTGTTATGAAATAACATAATTAAGTTATTAATTACTAAGTGATGTTGAGTGACAAGTTAGCTGAAAATGATAGGAAAGTTAATTGCACATCTTCAGAGAGTATTGTAAATTGAAATGCTAGCATGCAAAGAGCATAAAACTTGATTATTCCTCAAGTAGTCATCTCTTTAGAAATAAAGGGATTGAACTTATTTTCAAAAGCAATGTAGCTGACACCCAGTTGTAGAAATGGGACTACAAAGAACAAAATAAAAGTTATCTAATGTGAATGAAAGATTGCATGCACTGCATTTGTTATTATTGTTGAGAATCTACTATTAATTGAGGTGTGAAGATTCTAACAATGGATACTTTCTGTGATGCCTCTTCTCTACTCTTTCCAAACCGTTGGGGTGTGTACCGAGTGATCTGTCTTGTTTATTGCGTGATGATATTTTAGGCCATGTGAATTATTTGGGAATTGTTAAAATTTCAAATACCAAGAAATGTCAAGTGTGTGGAAGTCAAAACTACTAAAAATACATGCCAACCAGTATTAGTTAGAGAATCTGAACCTCTCAGTTTAATTCATTCAGACTTATGTGATATGTCTAGAAATACCTTAAAGTGTGGGGGTGTCTTGCTAAGGTAATGTTACCCGACCCTAAAAAAAGGAGAAGGAAATTTGGTTCTAAAACTGGTAATATGCAGTTAATACACTCAGCAGATCCTAATAAGGATCATTGGACTGCTTTATGTAGAATACTCAAGTATCTGCGTGGTACTATTGGATTTGTCTTGTATTACAGCGGTAATCATGCAGTTCTTGAGGGCTATAGTGATGCCAATTGGATCTCTGATTCAGATGAAATCAAATCCACGAGTGGCTACATATTAATCTTAGGAGGAGGAGCAATTTCTTGAAAGTCTTCTAAACAGACTTGTATAGCTCGCTCTACTATGGAGTTTGAGTTTATTGCCTTAGAGAAGGCAGGTTCTGGAGCAGAGTGGCTCAGATTTTTTTTTTTGGAAAATATTCATTTGTGGATGAGACCAGTTCCATCTGTGTCTCCATTGTGATTGCCAAACTGCTATATGCAGAGTTAAGAATAAGATCTATAATGGCAAAAGTAAGCATATACGCCTAAGACATAATATTGTGAGACATCTGTTATGTGACGGGATTATATCCCTTAATTTTGTTAGGTCAGAGTTAAATCTTGCGGATCCTCTGACAAAGCCACTAAGCAAGAGGCTAATGAGCAATACATCGAGGGGGATGAGACTACTGTCTATTACAAAAATTAACAGTGATGGTAACCCAACCTATATGAATGGTAATCCCAGGAAGTAGGTTCATATGGGTAACAACAAGTCATTGGTTGATTGGTTGAGACACTATCCATTTTATACATATTTGAGTTCATCCATATGGTGTAGGATAGTGTAATTCTACAGTGTTACAGGTTGAGTTATATACTCTTAATGTTTTTCATAGTTCTGTTGGGTGATGTGTTTAACTGTGGAACACATTTGATGGAAACACCTATATGAGTGTAGAGGTGGGGCCGCCTCTTAAGAAAATAAGACTGGTTTTTTAGAGCGCTCATGAATTCCAGGTATTGCGCAAAGCAAAAATGTGCCAGATCGCGTAGAACAACTTCTAATTAGAGTTTGTAGTGTGAGTAATATGATTACTGATTCATAATAAGGAAGAAGGTTCATAGAAATTTTTATTTCAACAATTTCCTGTGAATAAAGTCTTATTTACTCTATACATTGGTTCATAGTCCAAAAGACACCAGTGTTAACGCACTGCGTTCTTAATTTTCTTACTCAATTTATTTAATTTTTACTTTGTAATATGTGGGGGATTGTTGTATTTTTTTGTTAAATAATATATTACAAAGTTAAATAAAAATAAATATATTATTTGGTGATGTACCATTAAAAGAGTTTAATTAGTAAATTAAATGAGTTATAATATAAATTAATTTATGGAGAGTTGTAACTGTTCAATATATATTAAATTCTTATTATTGGGAAATTTAATTTTTATTACTGTTGAAGAGTTTTACCGTTGCCATGCCATGCCATCTATTCTTCAATAAAAAGGCAAGGCAGAGCTAATATATGAATAGATCTTCTTTAAAAAAATTTGTGAATATATATATTGCTACATAAGTTTGCAGGCATGATATTCTATATAAATATATAAAAAGTGAATGTAGAGTTAAACAAAGATTAGCTCAGTTAAATATCTCAACTGAAGATACAGAACAGTTATTAGAATTAATGAGAATCGATATGGTTTACCGCCAGTTGCTCCCTCTAGAAGACTGTAATTCTAGTCAAGACCTTGATGATGAAGATGTTACTCAAATGATTGAGGGATCTCAGCCTATTGCTTTGATTTATCGGATTTATTATAAGACAATGAAGTCAAATTTAAACGTTCATGCTCTTAATAAAAGTCCAAAAGATCAAACGGTTTTAATTCAAAGTTCAACTAGTGATGCTAATATCCAGATCCCAAGAACAATTCTTTGGAAGGATATCACCTTACCTAGTCAATGGACTTTACCAAATGAATTACCACCACAGCCAGTAGTAAACAATTTATTAAACATTGAAAATATTCAGCAGTTTTCAGATGGAACTGTTAAAATTAGTTTTGAACATACTAAAACTCCAGTTATTATCGAAGATTTAGCTGTTCATTTAAATTTGAAATTGATGATTCATCCGAGGAACTTGTGCTATCGTTAGATTCGACCTGATCGATAACAGCGATAGTTCCGCTTGGACCGGGTTCTGTTTTAAGTTTTTTAAATAGTTTCTCAATAGATTGGACTAATTCATCATCTTTATTTGGTAAACTTAAATTATATCTATTTTCTGGTAAATTAATTAAAGGTTGTTCAATCTTTGAATCGGGGTTTTTAATAATATTTTCTTCAAATTTTTCTTCTATTCTATCTAGCTGTTTTCCTATGGTTGCTAGATATTGATTACTAAAGTTTAATTGTT
Source organism: Panax japonicus (assembly GCA_020205505.1). Taxonomy (NCBI): domain Eukaryota; kingdom Viridiplantae; phylum Streptophyta; class Magnoliopsida; order Apiales; family Araliaceae; genus Panax; species Panax japonicus. Next base: position 63,336,445 of record CM035101.1, on the reverse strand, counting down.
CAATAATTTTTTTATCATCGTTAGTTCCATCAGGTATTTTGAAGGGACTAGCTGTGACTGAAGTGTTTTTAACTGGAATTAGAACTGTTTCTAAGGGAGGATGACTAGCTGATATTTTGGATTTATCTTCTTTAATCCATTGAGTTTTACTAATAACATTACATTTACTTTGATATTGTTCGTACCAGTCGTAAAATGTAACATTAATTTCTTCATTTTTAATAAATCTTTTCCATCTATTAACTATCTTATCTCTTTCCTTTTCAGTAGGATGATTGGATCTAAACAGATGCCTTTTTTCTTTATTAGATTTTGAATTAAAATCTTTAACTAGGTTATCCCAATCTAACACAAAATCTTTTTTAATGACTCTTAATTGATTATGAACTGGGGCATTAAAATCAGATTGTGTAGGATACATAGAAGATGCTTGGGAAGAAGAATCCTCATCTTCAACAGCATCATTCTGAGAATAACAGGGATGACTCACTTGTACTTGGTTAAGGATACCTTTAAGTTTAATATCTCTAACCAAAGGATTACCAAGGACTTCAGTAAGGATATCCCTATAATACACAAGAGATTTATAGGGAGCGAGAGGAAGAAAATGCCATCCAGTAGGAAAATACTGGGCAGCCAGTTGAATAGGGTCATTCTTGGGTTTCATGGCTAACTCTATGTGGAATAAGTGCTGATCATAAATCTGATGATAATCAGACACTGGATTACTAGGTTTAGAAGAGTTAGCTGGGGTTTGACTGGCGTAGATATCAAATGGTTTCGGTTGACTGGCAAGAACGGATGAGTAGGGCTTGGGAACTGTTCCAAGCACCTAAAATTTATTATGTGTTTGTGTGTCTGGGTGAGGAACAACAGTTCCTTTTGGTTGATTAACTGGACCGGCGTAGCGGCCATGACCACGAGAAGAAGAACCTCCTCGAACACTCATTTTGTTGTGACTGTACCCGTGTTAATAAATTCACGAGTGAGAAAATCTGGAACTGAGTTGTTACTACCTTTAATATATTCAATATCAAACTCAAAAATACTCAAAATTGCTTGCCATCTAGCGAATGAATGCTTAGAGGCGACGTTTTCAACGTCCTTTTCAAGAATAAATTTCGCTGATTTACAATCAATCCTAACTAAGAATTTCTGGTTTAATAAATCTCTTTGAAATTTTTTAATACATAAAACCGTGTCTCTTACGAATTTCTCTCTCCTCGCTCAAACATAACGCGACTTATTTTCTCTCTTCTTTTTTCTCTCATCTGAAAGGAACGCGAACTAGTTTTCCCCCCACATCCAGAAAATCGAAAGAGAAGCTCGATTCGGTCTCCCCCTTCCCTCATCTGAATTAAGCCCCTTGACACGAATCAGTAATACCAAAGAGAAGGCTCGATTCGGTCTCCCCCTTCCCTCATCCGTGACTCTCTCATGTGCTTCCAAAACAAGCCATAATCCTGGTATGTCTCCAAATTACTTTTGTGTAGAATCAGTTTTTTATGGGTAGAATCAGTTTTGTGTAGGATCAGTTTTCTCCAAAACAAGCCCTAATCCTGCGTGTTCTTTCTCATTTTCAGACAAAGTTAACCCCTTTCCCTCTTCCAATTCGGTTGAAAGGAACGAAGTTGTGTTCGATTTCTTCTCCTGCCACTGACCCGAATCAGTTCAAGCAACCCTAGATAAGCTTTTAAGGTGCGATTTCTTTTTTCATTTCGGACACTAAAACTTTGATTTATTAAAGTTTGGGTTGTGGGTTTTCATTTTAATTTCTATGTAATTCGAGTTTTAGTCACAATTTGTTGTATATTTACATAAAGAAATTATTTTTTGATTAGAGTTTTGGACTAAATTTTTTAGCTGGTGGGTTTTTCAAATGAGGGTAATTGAAGCTATGGGTTTCAGTTGTTTTGGTGCATTTGATTCCAATAAACATATTAACATGTTTAAGAAATATCATACCTTCCCTTTTTGGGAAATATTTGGGTTTCTACTAAATTACTGTGATTACTATGACACTATTTTTCATATTTCTTCATTATTTTAACATTATCCTCAAGTAATTCTAGTGGTACAGATTATAGATGAAATTTTTGTGTCTCAAGACCCAAAAGTAAAGATATTTTTGTTATAGAAAAATTCTCGATAGATTTTAAATCCTTTTGCAAGTATTTTTCAATATTTATCTTGTTTCGAGCCACGTGCAGAATAACTGATGAGAAACTGATCTATTTACTATCAGGTTCTTCGTGGGTGTTTGCTTCATTGCTTGTTGTAGTTCAAGTTTTGTTATAAAATTACAAGATTGTTAAGCTCTTTAATTGGTGAATTCTCTTGGCGCAAAAATTTTGCAGTTTTGTTATGCAGGTATAGTCATGACATGTATTATGTTTTTTATTTGAGTTGCTCGGTTCCATTTGAGTTGCAGTTTTGTTATGCTTGGTTCTATTTGAGTTGCATATCTTTTTTGTTTGTGATTATCATTTATGTTTTTTAATTATGATTACTGTGATTTCCTTTTCTGTAACCTAATTTGACTTGTAACTTGCTGCAACATAGTGGTTCTAATGTATAACATTTCATATATCAGTAACTCTATTCGTGTTTGAGAAAGACTTTCTCACTCTATTCGTGTTTGAATACATTTTGTTTGAGCAGCTATGAACGCACATTGTGATTGTGAGAGGCGACCTCAACTAAAAATAGCATGGACCTATTCAAACCCATGAAGAAGGTTTTTATCATGTCCGAATTATGGGAAAGTAAGTGTGTTAGGGTTTCAAATTTTTTTTATATCTCTTCCATTCTATTTACTTGCACATAAAATTGAAACCTTCTTTGTTTACATAGGAATGCTTGTCAATTTTTTGCTTGGTATGATCCTCCAATGTGTGATAGATGAAGACAAATAATCCCTGAATTACTTTGAAAGATTAACAGAATGGAGCAAGAGATGGAGAAAATGCGTGCACTAGGCAAAATACGAAGAAACAAATTTATTAATGCACTTGTTATTTCTTGGTTATTAATTTTAATCATGTTATTGTAAATGTACTAAATATTGTAATATTGTGTTGAATATTGTCATGTTCATTAAGGATCTATAAGAATCTGATTATATTGTTTATTGTAAAATGTGTTGAATATTGTCATGGATTGTTCATTCGGTTTGTTGCTGTAGTTGGTTACCTTGGAGCATAACAAGGTCCTTTATACAGTCTTTATTTGCGAACAAGTGGGTAACACTTGGGGGAGAGAAAATATCAACACTGATAGTAGCAATCTACAAAGAATCAACCTTTTTTGCTTAAAATGATTTGGGGATTAATTTATACTTGTAATTTGCTCCATACGGGACACTACCATATAGTACTACATTTGGCATGCTATGATACTTTTACTGGCATTCAAGTCTAACATTCATAAATTTGTAATGGATAGATTATGAACCAACCTTTCCAATGCACTGTACCAATAAAGGTACAAAGTGATAGATTATGAACCAACCTTTCCAATGCACTCAACCAATTGTAGCTTTGAATCACATTTTCAACATTGACTTTTTAGGTCCCGTTTTCTGCAATCAAACCTAACAGAATAAGGACATTGTTACCATTCCCCGAGACTAATATAATCCTGAGAGCTATGATATGCAAATACAACTCCAAAACCACCTAAAACAAAAAGGCTTTCACCAAATTGTGTTTCCTTCATAAAACCAGAGAATTTGAAAGTAATAAAATATATAATTGCAGAGAAAGTACCAAATAAAAAGAGAAATATAAAGGAAAAGTAAAGAAACGAGCAGGTTTATCACTTTGTCAATATTAGAAGTCTACAACCCATAAAATAAAAGGTCCTTTCTTGGAAACAGTAAACATTTAATATGTTGTCATTACACAAACTATAGCTGGATACTATGATAAAATTGACATTTGTGTACTGCTGTAGTTTTCCACCTTCTTTAGCTGGATACATAGTATTGAAAGTTTATCTCCTTGAACTGCCTTCAGTCTTGCTGCCTTCAGTCTTTTGTGTAACAACTGATTGCCTGACAAGAAAAATATGATTTATCAGCCATAAAGAAAAGGAAATAACACTAAAGTGACAAGTGATAGCAGAAACAAATAAATATGTGCTGAAACAGAATACTATTAGACGAAAACAGAATACTATTAAATGAAGTAGTTGCTGCACCATCTCTACTAAAAAGGTTACTTACATTAATTTCAAGCAGCAACTTAATAAAATGGCCTCTACATTAAAACTTTAGAATTTACCATAATATAAAGATTCTTTGCAGAAATAGAATTATAGCTTTATCATCAACCCAAAAAGATAAATATGTATAACTAGTAAATTACATGATGCCCACATATGACATCCCAGCAACATAAACACACAGAAACTAATCTTAAGTAAATAAATCATTACTTGACAAAACTAAATAAAGCTGCTTAAATGCTAGTAGAATAAAAATCACAATGCACTAGCTCAGAATGAGTATGCAGAATTACCTCAGAATTTAGATTTAATGATTCACATAACAATCTCAGTAGCATCATCATTATCATCATCATCATTCACACAGGAATCAAATGCACCAAAAAAATTGAAACCCATTGCTTCAAATACCCTCATTTGAAGAACCCACCAGCTAAAAAACTTAGTCCAAAATTCTAATCAACTAATAAATTTCTTTATTTAAATATACAACAAATTGTGACTAAAACTCGAATTACGTAGAAATTAAAATGAAAACCCACAACCCAAACCTTAATAAATCAAAGTTTAGTGTCCGAAATGAAAAAAGAAATCGCACCTTAAAGCTTATCTAGGGTTGCTTGAACTGATTCGGGTCAGTGGCAGGGGAAGAAATCGAACACAACTTTGTTCCTTTCGACCGAATCGGATTAGGGAAAGGGGTTAGTTTTGTCTGAAAATGAGAAAGAACAAGCAATATTAGGGCTTGTTTCAGAGAAAACTGATTCTACCCATAAAAAACTGATTTTATACAAAAGTTTAAAAATTGGAGACATACCAGGATTAGGGCATGTTTTGGAAGCACATGAGAGAGTCACGGATGAAGGAAGGGGGAGACCGAATCGAGGTTTCTCTTTGGTATTACTGATTCGTGTCAAGGGGCTTAATTCAGATGAGGGAAGGGGGAGACCGAATCGAGCTTCTCTTTCGATTTTCTGGATGAGGGAGGAAAACTAGTTCGCGTTCCTTTCAGATGAGAGAAAAAATAGGAGAGAAAATAAGCCGCATTATGTTTGAGCGTTGAGAGAGAATTTCGTAAGGGACACGGTTTTATAGGTAAGTTGGGTAAGCTCGATCAGGGGTAAGCCCCTGATCCGGACTATATATATATATATATATATATATATATATATATATATATATATATATATATATATATATATATATGAAATGGATCAGGTCCGGACCTCCCGGACGGGAGAAAATCCGGACCCGATTTTTTTTTTTTGTAGAACAACTAAAAAAAAAAAAATTTATGGAACTGAAATTTTTCAATAATACAGTATTTTGGGTGTGTTTTTAATACCTACACCAACTAATGTATGTACAGTCTGCCCAGACTGTACAGACATGTTTTGTTATAGGCATCCAAATCACGCCCAAAATACTGTATAATGTAAAATTTCCAATTCCATAAATTTTTTTTTTAGTTGTTTCAAAAAAAAAAAAAAAGGTCCGGATTTTAACAAAATCCGGGAGTCCGGACCTGATCCGGACTATATATATATATATTTAATGTATATGATATATATGTACAAATTGAGAAAGCTGAATATATATATATATATATATATATATATATATATATATATATATATATATATATATGTGTGTGTGTGTGTGTGTGTGTGTGTGTGTGTGTGTGTGTGTGTGTGTGTGTGTGTGTGTGTGTGATATAATTTGTGAGTTTGAGTAAAGAGAAAATTAGAAGTTGTTCGTGGGTCATTCAACTATTTCAAGTGCTGGTTAGTTGAGTGAAGAGCCGTTGAATCCTGGAGTAGGATTTCGTCAGTGACCTTAGCACCGAGAAAAGTTCTCCGAGTGACAAAATTTTTACTTAAGGACAATGCACTGCACGCCTCTGCTCAACACAATTCACTCTAAATTGATAAGTCATATTTCTACCCTTCTTTTATTTTATAGTTGAATATATTTTGTTCATATTTTTCCAAATATATATATATATATATGTATATATGTAGATATATATATCCATTTGTTTGTGAGAGAAATACTCCGAATATATTATGCTGAAATCAGTACCACACTACCACAGTCCCCGTAAACAATTCTAACCATGCAGCCAAAAAAAAGTTGCATCAAATAAGGATACATTGATTATTGTAATATTTTACATATTTAAAGCATATATGTGGATCAGTTGCATCAAAAGTGCTCAATCAATTGAAATTGATGGAGGATTGTTATCCAAATGTGTGGATTGCGTATCGGATATTATTGACTATTCTTGTTACGGTTGCTTCCGGAGAAAGAAGTTTTTCGAAGTTGAAGCTAATTAAGAACTACCTGCGCTCAACTATGTCACAAGAAAGGTTGAATGGATTATCCATCCTATCCATTGAACATGAGATGGTGGATAAGATTGATTGTGCGGATATTATTAATACTTTTGCTGCTAAAACTGTAAGAAGGATGATATTCAAGTGATGTCTTTGAACTGATTACTTTTTTGACTTAGTGATAATGTGATATCTAAATGATGCTTTAAAAATATTGAAATAGTCGGTTATTTTATTTGGTATTCTTTCGTATTGATGCTCTTTTGTTCAGAAAAGTTATTCGTTTTTATGCTATCTTAATAGCAATTTGTAAAAGGCCTATTTTTTTGTTGTCTGCTTTAGGCCCTTCAAAATTCAGGGTCGGCCTTGGCAATTAATTCTTTATCTGATTGATTAAAATAAATATGAAATCTAAATATTACCCTTTAAAATTCATTGAAAAATATGGAAGTTTAAAAGCGAATTTCACTATCTAAAAAGACAAATAGAAAGGAACGGGGGAGGAGGAAAATTAGAGGTATCATATGAATGTAAATAATTTTCTATCCTAGATAAGAGAGAACGACTAATATATTACTCTCTCCGTTTTTTAATTGACGTTTTAAGGTTATGTACATAAATTAAAAAATGCAATTAATTATTTGTCTTATTGATTAAATTGGATATAAAATTTTAATAATTAATCTTCTAAAATTTATTAATAATATGAGAGAGAAACTTATTAGCCTTTAATCACAAATGATAATTTGATAAATTAAACATTTAATGTTTTATTAAAATCTACAAATAATAAAAACCACTCTCTAAAACGACAAATAAAAAGAAGGAAGGGAGTATAAATAGAAAACAAGTCCTAAAACGACTTATATATTGGATGGGAGGGAGTAAGGTATTTCTTTCTCTCTTTTGTCATCTAAAACACAATTAATTTAAGCTAGTTTTTTATTATTATTTTTTTCAATTGAAAATTTCAGCTTAAGTTTGTTGATTTATTTATGATCGGGCCTGTTGGTCAGGTGGGCCTAGTGTGTTAAGGTCAATCGTGGGCTTTAAGTCATTTAATACTAGCTGTGTTTATTATTCTTCACCATCTAAACAAGAACCTTAAGCCCAAGTGATATGTTACATTATTCACTTTTAACCCTTTGAGCGAAATACAGAAAAAAAAAAGAAAAAATTTATGGGCCGAGCCCATCATCTTCACTCCGTAAAAACTATGGAATTACCTTAGATTTATTTGATTTATTGCTAAAATGTCAGTATTGAACTCGAAACTCTAGCGTCCAGTGGCCCAAAGAAACGAAAGGATGTGTTACATTTTACTTATAATCTCCTCTTATAGAAAGACTAAGAAAAAAAATAGTTACTATCTTATAAAATAAGTTAGTAATAGAAGAATTTACATAAAAAGCTTAAATGAAAAAAAGTTATGGAGGGACTAGGGAGATAGAATCACTTTGAAAAATTATTGATGCGTATAATTTGAAATTACCCCTGTTTTTAATTAAAGTTATGCTTGTTTGTAAGAATTATAATTTTGGAATTATAATTCATCAGATTATAATTTTAAAATTATTAATCTTAGGATTATAATTCCGGGATTATAATTATAATTCCAAGACTATTAAGTCATTTTATAATCCCTAAATTAATAGTGTCAAGTCTAAATTTGAAAACAAACAAGACACTTGGGATTAATATTCATATCCCAAGTATAATGTAAGACCCCAGTTTTTATAAATAAAGATGAATTTTCTATAATTATTATTTTTGAATATTATGGAATAAATTTGATATAATGTTATAGTTGTGGGTAATATTTATAAATTTTGCAAAGTACGCAAGTTGTTATAAAATATTCGTTTGGTCGAGGAATATTCTTTTTGTCGGGGAATATTCGTACGACGGCACAATCATTGGTGGACTCCACAACGGAAGTATTGTCGTAGTTAGAAAACGACAAAATTATCTTTCTATAAAAATAACGGCGGAGGTGTTACCGTTAAAACTGTTGAACTACTCGGTAGTAAAAGTACAGTAATACGCGTGGTTGCATAGTAGTACACGGTATTAATTATTGATGCTTACGTAAGAAGTCATTCAGCTATACTCAATTATTGCTACAGTAATTGCTGCATCATATCTCTTATATTATTGATTCAATTATTGTCACAGTATCATCTGTATAATATGTTATATTATTAAATTAATAATTGAGACGACAAGTTGTAAATGACTAATAATTGTTGAAAGATTAATTATGTGTTGATTAAAAATAAATTAATTTATGGTAATATTTATTCAATCCTTGATGTATATAAAGAGTCTGTTATGAGACGTTTGTGGTAAGTTTGGTTATTTTATGGGGGGCCCATATGTCATCATCTAAGAGTCTCATTCGTCAATAGGAATTACTTTCGTCAATAGTAATTACCTTCGTCAATAGTAATTACCTTCGTCAGACGTCAAACCACTTGCCGTTTCATATTACAGGCGTCGAACCACTTGTCGTTTCACATTACAGGCGTCGAACCAATTGTCGTTTCACATTACAGGCGTCAAACCACTTTTCTTTTCACATCACCAGTTGTCAAGCCACTTGCCTTTTCACATGGCAAGTGCTAAGCTAGAAATCTTCTATAAATAGAGGCCTAGTGCTTCATTATTTTTCACGAATTCGTTCAAGCTATAGAGAGAGAAAGTATAGAGAGAATAAGAGAGAAAGAAGAAGAGTATTCGGTTACTACACTACTGCAGTATTCAATCTCCTAATAATATAAGGGGTGTTATTCTTTCTTATTCATGAAGAGAACTGTTGTTATTCCATTTCTTATTATTCTGTTGGAATAACCTGTATACGCGGTTTACCCTATACTTGGTGACATTCTTCTATTATTCTGTTGGAACATCCTGTCTGTGTGTTTTACACCGGACCTGGTTCCATTCTTTATTATTCTGTTGGAACATCCTGTCTGTGTGTTTTACACCGGACCTGGTTCCATTCTTTATTATTCTGTTGGAATATCCTGTCTGTGTGTTTTACACCGGACCTGGTTCCATTCTTTATTATTCTGTTGGAATATCCTGTCTGTGTGTTTTACACCGGACCTGGTTCCATTCTTTATTATTCTGTTGAAATATTCTGTCTGTGTGTTTTACACCGGACCTGGTTCCGTTATTTATTATTCTGTTGGAATATCCTGTCTGTGCGTTTTACGCCGGACCTGGTTCCATTCTTTATTATTCTGTTGGAATATTCTGTCTGTGTGTTTTACACCGGACCTGGTTCCGTTATTTATTATTCTGTTGGAATATCCTGTCTGTGCGTTTTACGCCGGACCTGGTTCCGTTATTTATTATTCTGTTGGAATAACCTGCTTGTGCGGTCTATCGCATGCATGGTGATTTCTTTTGGTTATCCCATTCTTTATTATACTCAGTTGGTTAAAACTTTGACTTCTATACTCCACGAATTTAGTGGAATATCCTTGATATTTGCGCTTCATCCAGTATCCTTTCATGGAAATATTCTTCTGATCATTCTTGAATTTTACTCTACAAAACAGTATCGTGTTGACAATTTGAACGTTAATAATTTCTGGATAAAATAATTCTTGAACTTGTTTTATTGAATTCTTATATCATTGTCATCATCCTAATGTTTATATTTTGTTGAAAGTCATCTGTGGCCTGTAGTGCATAAATGGACTTGGTATGATTATGACCAGTGATTATTCGGTGTAATCATGACCGTAATATTACAAATGATGTAAAAATTAAAAATCCTCATTGGCCCGTAGTGCATTGATGGACAGTTGTTGGCATGATCATGACCATTAATGAATACACAAATATTCTTGGCCGTAGTGCATGAATAATTGTGGTCGTGATACTAAAGAATATCCTTGGCCGTAGTGCGGGGGTGATTCGATGATGTGAAATATTTAATAAGCTGAGTCTCAGCTATAACGATGATGAAAAACCTTTTAAATCATAAAAGATAGTAGTTTTTATTTTCTACTTGACTCTTTTAATGGATTGCTGGTTCCGCTGCAGTTAAACTTGATGGTTATTGTATTTTATCAGTTTAACACTGTTGAAGGCTAATGATAATTTATTCTGCATTATCTTAGTCATAATATTTCTTACTGGGCTAGTTGAGCTCACCCTTTCTTTCACTGATCTCTTCAGGAAATGAGAATATAGTTGGGACGAGTCGGGGAACGGAGTGATGGACCAGAGAATAGTATTAGTAGTCCTCACTATTTTGTTAAATAGTGTGACAATAATTGTATTGAGGACTCCTTTTGAGTTTGTATGATCTCTAGTAGACAATAATTGTATTCAAACTCACAGTTATATTTTGTCGTATTGTACACGACAGTTGTATTAGTAAGTTGTATTTGAATTCTGTACCATGTATCTGGCGACTCAAGATGGGTGATGTATACCTAATTTTGGGGGCGTCACAGTAACGATGGCGAATATACGAGTAGAACCGACTTTAATCGATAAAGTTAAAGCTGCTCAAGCTACAGACCTGGAGCTGATGCGTATGAGGAAGAAAGTGCAAGAAGGTGCTATGCCGGAAGCAAGAATCGATGAAGAAGGAATACTTCAACTCAACTCCAGACTTTGTGTTCCTAACGACCCTGATTTAAAGTATAAAATCATGATGGAGGCGTACAATACACCGTTTGCAATCCATCCTGGGAGTATCAAAAAGGATCATGATATTCGTCATACATTTTGGTAGAGCAATATGAATAGAGAGATAACGTTGTTTATCTCAAGGTGTCTAACTTGTCAACGAGTTAAAGCGGAGCATCAAGTACCAAAAGGTCCATTGCAACCACTTGAAATTCCAGAATGGAAGTGGGAGCACATTACCATGGATTTTGTTATCGGTCTTCCTAAGGTTTCTCAAGGCATAAATGCAATTTGGGTCATTGTTGATAAATTGACCAAGTCTGCTCATTTCTTACCGATACGAGAAACTTATACACTTGAACGTCTTGCTTGTATGTACATAAACGAGATTGTAAGACTGCATGGTATGCCGGTATCCATAGTTTCTGATCGAGACCCAAGATTTACTTTATAATTTTGGGTTAGTTTGCAAAAAGCTATGGGCACAGACTTACGATTTAGCTCGGCATATCATCCTCAGACAGACGGACAGTCGGAGAGGACTATTCAAACTCTCGAAGATCTATTAAGACTCTGTGTCCTTGATTTCAAGGGAAGTTGGGACAAGTTCTTACCATTGGTGGAGTTTTCCTTCAACAACAGTTATCAAGCAAGTATTGGCATGGCTCCATTCGAAGCGTTGTATGGAAGAAAGTGTCGTTCTCCAGTATGCTGGGATGAGGTAGGTGAAGCAACGTTTTTGGGACCGGAGTTGGTACGTATGACTACGGAAAAGATTCAAACGATCCGACAACGTATAAAAACCTCACAAAATCGACAAAAGAGTTATGTTGATCTTCATCGAAAGGACGTGGAATTCAATATAGGAGATCATGTGTTGTTACGTGTTACTCCATGGAAAGGAGTTACAAGATTTGGAAAGAGAGGAAAACTCAATTCTCGATTCATCGGTCCATTTTTAATCCTCGATCGCGTAGGAACTGTGGCCTATAGACTCACTTTACCGCCAAGTATGTCTCGTGTTCATAACGTTTTTCACATATCCATGTTACGTAAATATGTGAAAGACCCGAACCACATTATTGAGTTAGAACCGGACGAAATAGCGGAAGATTTGACGTATGAAGAGATTCCTGTTCAAATCTTGGATAAGAAGGAACATATTCTACGCTCCAAGGTTATACCTCAAGTCAAAGTTTTGTGGAGAAACCACGATGTTGAGGAAATGACTTGAGAGTTAGAATCTGAAATGAAATCAAGGTATCCTTACCTCTTCGACATACCAGGTACGTACCCTAATTTCGAGGGCGAAATTTCATAAGAAGGGGAGGTTGTAAGACCCCAGTTTTTATAAATAAAGATGAATTTTCTATAATTATTATTTTTGAATATTATGGAATAAATTTGATATAATGTTATAGTTGTGGGTAATATTTATAAATTTTGCAAAGTACGCAAGTTGTTATAAAATATTCGTTTGGTCGGGGAATATTCTTTTTGTCGGAGAATATTCGTTCGACGGCACAATCATTGGTGGACCCCACAACGGAAGTATTGTCGTATTTAGAAAACGACAAAATTATCTTTCTATAAAAATAACGGCGGAGGTGTTACCGTTAAAACTGTTGAACTACTCGGTAGTAAAAGTACAGTAATACGCGTGGTTGCATAGTAGCACACGGTATTGATTATTGATGCTTACGTAAGAAGTCATTCAGCTATACTCAATTATTGCTACAGTAATTGCTGCATCATATCTCTTATATTATTGATTCAATTATTGTCACAGTATCATCTGTATAATATGTTATATTATTAAATCAATAATTGAGACGACAAGTTGTAAATGACTAATAATTGTTGAAAGATTAATTATATGTTGATTAAAAATAAATTAATTTATGGTAATATTTATTCAATCCTTGATGTATATAAAGAGTCTGTTATGAGACGTTTGTAGTAAGTTTGGTTATTTTATGGGGGCCCATATGTCATCATCTAAGAGTCTCATTCGTCAATAGTAATTACTTTCGTCAATAGTAATTACCTTCGTCAATAGTAATTACCTTCGTCAGACGTCAAACCACTTGTCGTTTCATATTACAAGCGTCGAACCACTTGTCGTTTCACATTACAGGCGTCGAACCAATTGTTGTTTCACATTACAGGCGTCAAACCACTTTTCTTTTCACATCACCAGTCGTCAAGCCACTTGCCTTTTCACATGGCAAGTGCTAAGCTAGAAATCTTCTATAAATAGAGGCCTAGTGCTTCATTATTTTTCACGAATTCATTCAAGCTATAGAGAGAGAAAGTATAGAGAGAATAAGAGAGAAAGAAGAAGAGTATTCGGTTACTACACTACTGCAGTATTCAATCTCCTAATAATGTAAGGGGTGTTATTCTTTCTTATTCATGAAGAGAACTGTTGTTATTCCATTTCTTATTATTCTGTTGGAATAACTTGTATACGCGGTTTACCCTATACTTGGTGACATTCTTCTATTATTCTGTTGGAACATCCTGTCTGTGTGTTTTACACCGGACCTGGTTCCATTCTTTATTATTCTGTTGGAATATCCTGTCTGTGTGTTTTACACCGGACCTGGTTCCATTCTTTATTATTCTGTTGGAATATCCTATCTGTGTGTTTTACACCGGACCTGGTTCCGTTATTTATTATTCTGTTGGAATATCCTGTCTGTGCGTTTTACGCCGGACCTGGTTCCGTTATTTATTATTCTGTTGGAATAACCTGCTTGTGCAGTCTATCGCATGCATGGTGATTTCTTTTGTTATCCCATTCTTTATTATACTCAGTTGCTTAAAACTTTGACTTCTATACTCCACAAAATTAGTGGAATATCCTTGATATTTGCGCTTCATCCAGTATCCTTTCATGGAAATATTCTTCTGATCATTCTTGAATTTTACTCTACAAAACAGTATCGTGTTGACAATTTGGACGTTAATAATTTCTGGATAAAATAATTCTTGAACTTTTTTTATTGAATTCTTATATCATTGTCATCACCCTCATGTTTATATTTTGTTGAAAGTCATCTGTGGCCTGTAGTGCATAGATGGACTTGGTATGATTATGACCAGGGATTATTCGGTGTAATCATGACCGTAATGTTACAAATGATGTGGTAAAAGATCTCATTGGCCCGTAGTGCATTGATGAACAGTTGTTGGCATGATCATGACCATTAATGAATACACAAATATTCTTGGCCCGCAGTGAATGAATAATTGTGGTCGTGATACTAAAGAATATCCTTGGCCGTAGTGCAGGGATGATTCGATGATGTGGAATATTTATTAAGCTGAGTCTCAGCTATAACAGTGATGAAAAACCTTTTAAATCATAAAAGATAGTAGATTTTATTTTCTACTTGACTCTTTTAATGGATTGCTTGTTCTGCTGCAGTTAAACGTGATGTTTACCATATTTTATCAGTTTAATACTGTTGAAGGCTAATGATAATTTTTTCTGCATTATCTTAGTCATAATATCTCTTACTGGGCTAGTTGAGCTCACCCTTTCTTTCACTGTTCTCTTCAGGAAATGAGAATATAGCTGGGACGAGTCGGGGAACGGAGTAATGGTCCAGAGGATAACATTAGTGGTCCTCACTATTCTGTGAAATAGTGTGATAATAATTGTAATGAGGACTCCTTTTGAGTTTGTATGATCTCTGTTGGGAGAATGCATAGCATGATTTGATGTTTTAATATGCTTGTGATTATTGTATGGTCCTTAATTGAATTTATGTACAAGGACTTAGTGATGGAAAGATCAAGATTGTTAGGCTGATCTAAGCTTTCAACGTGTATCATTCTGTTCTAGAATGTATAGATAGAAAGATCAAAACTGTTAGGTTGATCTTATGATGTAATAGATAGACTTGTCTGATCGTCGAGCACTGCACCAGAAGTCGTAGTCTGCCAGGAGAGTCAGAGTCAACTCGGGAGCTATCGAGGCAGAATAGGAGTATGCAAGATAGTGAGATCTCAGAGTTCGTAGACTTCCAGGGGAAACGAAGAAGGATCGTAGTGTGTCGAGAAAAGCCTCCTCGGATCGTAGTGTACTGAGGAAGTCATGTTCTGAATCGTAGAGACAGCCTGCCTATAAGCCGAACGACAATCTGCCGAAGCTAAGTATGAAATGCACTCTACGCTCAGAATCGTAGAGTCTAGCGATGCCAAAGTCAAAGACAAGGATCGTAGACCACACTCTACGATCGTAGAGTCCACTGAACAAATGCAGAGATCGTAGTGTGCAGAGTCAGCAATCGTAGTGTGCTCTCGGGATCGTAGAGTCAACAACATGAGCAAGTAAAGATCGTAGTGTGCTTTCGGGATCGTAGAGTTAACAACACGATCTGAATCGTAGAGTACAACAATCCAAAACGTAGAGCAACATCTGTCATGTCAGAAAACGTTAAAGCCTCATGAGTTGTTAATTCAACAATACGAGGAATGGATCCTAGATGCTGCAGTGCCCATCAGTCCCAGAATAAATGAAATATCCTTAGTATACAATAAAGAAGTGCATTGAAGAAGCTAAGGATAGTACTATGAATGAAAAGGACAAAACACCTTTTTAGGTGGTAGGTGAAAAAGCAGCCTGCAGTGTCAGTGGTCCAGAATGCAGAATTCAGAAGATGTGCAGAAATGTCTCCATCACAGTATAGAAAATTCAGATGCATTTAATGCCACAACGGATGGATCCAACGGATAGTTTTCAACATCACATATATACAGATCAGACAGATGAAAGAAATATATGCAAGCATAAACATTCAACGTGAAGAACTCTCTAAGGCTCAACTCTACGATCTGAGATATTACAAAGCTTGCTCAGCAACTCAGCTATTACGAACCAGAGCTTACACAACAAACTGAGTAGCAACCTTCAGAACGCAACAATAACAATCATCAATCAACTGAAGAAGTATACCAAGTCTGCTGGACTTGAAGAGTTCGTAGTGAACTGTAGAAAGTCAAGTCTGCTGGACTTGAAGAGTTCAAAAGTGAACTAGAAAAGTTCCTAGACTGCTGGTCTAGAAGGAATTTGTGTGATTCAGAAGATTGTATAAGACATCCTTAGTGGATATCCTACTCATTGAGTAGAAGAGTGGACTAGGAGCTTTAAGTGCTCCGAACCACTTAAAAACAACTGTGTCGTTTACATTCTTGCTATAACTGCTATAACTGCTGTATCTGCCATAACTGCCTTACTCGCTCATAACTCCATTGCTTGGTAAAGAAGATTAAAACAAACATTAATTCCACAAAGTTTTAATAATTATCTAAGAACAAGTTAAAACGAAAAGATTTTCAAATATCTATTCAACCCCCCCTTCTAGATAACTTGTGCCTACTAGGGACTAACAATTGGTATCAGAGCAGGTTCTATTTTACCGCTTACACACTTTAGTAGATCCAATGACACTCGTACCAAGCGAATCCAGGACCGGGGGAGGCAGCAAGCCACCAATGTGCAACAAGGATAAATTTGCGAACTGGAAAGTCAAGATGCAAGCTTACATGGACTCAATAGATGAAGATCTATTTGAGAATGTTCTTAATGGGCCCTATATACCAACAAAGCTTGCACCAACCATTGACGATCCAAACAGAGTACAAATAAAAGTAAAAGAAGAATGGACAGACATAGAGAAGAGAGCTGTCCAACTTGACAAAAAGGCGAAGAACATCCTGTTCCAATCCTTAGAGGACGATCTGTTTGAAAATGTTGTAAACAGCAAAACAGCTAAGGAGGTTTGGGAAGCACTACTGATTATGCACGAAGGAACTGAAGAAGTTCGAGAGAACAAACAGTCTCTTCTAACACAGCAGTACGAAATGTTTGCTCATGTGCAAGGCGAAAATGTAACTGCCACTTATGAAAGATTCAACATTTTTCTCAACTCTCTACGAGCATATGGAAAGATCTATCCTAACAAAGATCTGACCATAAAGTTCATGAGAGCTCTACCGAGCAAGTGGGATGCAAAGACCACTGCAATAAGAGAGTCAAAGAATCTTAATGTGATGACAGTTCAACAACTGTATGGCAATCTCCTGACATACGAGCTGAAGCTAACCCAACGTGTTGAAACCCTTTCAGAAGGAATAAGAAAAGACAAGGGTGTTGCTCTCAAGGCAAATGAAGGTGCATCAAAAGTCATCACTGAGACTGACTATGATGATGATGAATACGATGATGATGACTTTGCTATGCTGGTAAAGAGACTAAGAAGGTTCATGCGACAAGGCAGAATCGGCAAGCCAAGGAAAGTCAGCAACTACGTTAGCCAGGAACAAATAAATGATTTATGCTACAACTGCAAGAAACCTGGTCATTTCATTGCCAACTGCAACAAGCCTATCAAAGAAGAGCTAAAGAATAAATCCAAGGCAAAGAAAGAATACAAAGAAACCAAGAGGCCTCAGAAAAGAGACAAAGGCCTGGTTGCCGGAGGATCGTGGAGTGATTCAGATAACGACTCAAATGCAGACTCCGGAGATGAGGAAGAACCACATATGGCCAATCTGTGCTTAATGGCCAAACATGCAAAGGACAAACAAAGCCTAAACATACATGATGTAAGTATCGATGAGGTATTTGATTTTAACTCTCCTGATGTAGATATAAGTGACTTAAGAACTGCTTTGCATGGCATAACCACTGATCTACATCAATACATGAAGTGGTTCAGAGTCTTGTCTAAAGATCATTCTCTTCTTCAAGAGGAGAAGAAGAAAGTTCAAGAAGAGCTTGAAACAGCCCTTCTAAGTACTAATCTTCTCTCCAAACTTGAAGTTGAGAATGAAACTTTGAAACAGACAAACACACATCATGCTCAAAGAGAGCCTATGCTAACCTCAAAAATTGAGGACCTAGAGAAGACTATCTCTGCATGGAACAGATCCACATCTTCCATGGATTGTCTGCCCTCTAGTCAGAAAAGCGCATTCGACAGAACGAGCTTAGGCTTTGGGGAATCCATCTCAGAGCTAAGTATGGAAAAGACAATGGAAACTAGCACCAGTAATGTCTCAAGTTTTGGTAGAGGCATTGCTTGTGTGAAATCCTCACAGTTGGAAGAACCAGTTCAACCTTGTTCCACTGTCTCTAGTTATACTCAGAGAAGTAAAGGATCTCACGCTGGTCTGGGTTTCATCAAGGAAAAGAGTAACCCAACCTCTACTTACCAACCTCGAAGAATCGTAGAATCAAACAAAATCAACTCTACGAATCAACTGGGAAGGTTCAGTAGAGGTAAGGCACACTCATCACTATTTATGAAACCTAAAGACACGTGGAAGAGAGAGAGTCAGTTTAACAGAAGGTTAACTAAGGAACCATACAAGTCCAAGTGGAAGATGAATCACCACACACACACAGGCATGCATTATAATAGATGCTTCATATGCAATAAATATGGTCATAGGGCCACAAAGTGTTATTATAATTCCATGCATGTGAGACCCAAGATTAGACAAATTTGGGTCCCCAAAGGCACTAACAAAGAAGGACCCATGCAAATATGGGTACCAAAATGAAGGTTCAAATGTTTTGACAGGAAAAGAGCTCCACGTCCTCAACATGGTATCTGGACAGTGGTTGCTCAAGGCATATGACAGGGAACAAAGCTCTACTATCCAACTATGTAGAAAAGGAGGGTCCCTCAGTCATCTTTGGAGATAATGGTACTGGCAAGACAAGAGGCTATGGCTCAGCCGGAAATGGTGTGATATCATTCAGTAAAGTGGCCTATGTGGAAGGTCTGCAGCACAACCTTCTAAGCATTAGTCAACTCTGCGACAAGGGACATCAAGTAACATTCATCAATAATCAATGTCAAGTCAGAGATTTGAAGACATCTGCAGTAAAGCTAACCGGAACAAGAGAAGGAAATGTCTACACAATAAATCTTGGACAGCTAAGCTCAGACGAGATAATATGTTTTCTAGCTAAAGCTTCTGAAGAGATGAGCTAGCTATGGCATCGAAGATTATCCCATCTCAACTTTAAAAGCATGTCCAAACTGGCATCAAAAGATCTCGTGGCTGGCCTTCCTAAGTTCAACTTTGTGAAGGAAAGGCCATGTAATGCCTGTCAGTTTGGAAAACAAACCAGAAGCTCATTCAAAAGCAAGACTGATAACTCTATTGACAAGCCCCTGCAGTTGCTTCACATGGATCTCTTTGGGCCAATCCCAACAACCAGTCTCGGAGGAAAAAGATACTCTCTAGTCATAGTTGACGACTACACTCGATTCACATGGGTATTCTTCCTAACTTCAAAGGATGAGACAAGCTCCGAATTAATCAAGATGTTCAGAATGGCGATGAACAAGAAAGGAGAGAAAATCAAGGCTATAAGGAGTGATCATGGCAGAGAATTCGATTTCTCAGAAATAGATCAGTTCTGCACAGACAATGGCATCAATCATAACTTCTCAGCTCCACGAACTCCTCAACAAAATGGAGTCGCTGAAAGAAAGAACAGAACCCTGATATAGGCTGGGAGAACTTTACTAGCAGCAGCCCGTCTGCCTGAATACTTTTGGGCAGAAGCAGTCAACACTGCATGCTACACTCAGAACAGATCACTAATTCACTCTACGATCAAGAAGACGCCCTACGAACTATGGAAAGGAAGAAAGCCAAGTGTCAGCTACTTCCATGTCTTTGGATGTGCATGCTATATTCTCAACAACGGAAACAATACCTGACAAAATTTCAACCAAAATCAGATGAAGGAATCTTTCTTGGGTATGCCACGGACAGCAAGGCGTACAGAGTATTCAACAAAAAGACGCTGAATGTCGAAGTCTCAATACACGTCATTTTTGATGAAACTGACTTAGACAAAGCAGTTCCTCAAGACACTACGACCAATGATGCGAACACTACGACTGAAGTCGTCGAGGTCAACACTACGAGTGTAGTACCAGACAGAGAAATCGTAGAGCATGATAATGCAATCGTAGAGAGGACCATCCAAGATAATAAACCTCCACTTCAAGAAGAAGAAATAGACCTTGAAGACTTAAGACAGGAAGACATCAGGACAGATGTTCCAACTGGCAGCAGATGGGCAAGAGATCACACTCAGGATCTAATCATTGGAGATCCGAATGCTAGAATCAAAACAAGATCTGCTACTCAGAATGAATGTTTCTATCTAAGCTTCCTATCACAAATTGAGCCAAAGAAAATAGAGGATGCAATGGAAGACTCCAGTTGGATAGAAGCTATGCAAGAAGAACTCAACCAATTTGAACGAAGCAAAGTGTGGAGATTGGTGCCAAGACTAAATGATCATCCAGTGATAGGAACTAAGTGGGTCTTCAGAAACAAAATGGATGAAGATGGGGTCATTACCAGGAATAAGGCAAGATTAGTGGCAAAAGGCTATTCTCAAGAAGAAGGTATCGACTATGATGAGACTTTTGCACCCATTGCCAGACTAGAAGCTATCAGAATCTTTCTTGCCTTTGCTGCCCACATGAAGTTCAAAGTCTTTCAGATGGATGTCAAGAGTGCATTTCTAAAGGGAGAGCTTCAAGAAGAAGTCTATGTCGAACAACCTCCAGGTTTTATCAATCCATCTCTTTCCAATTATGTCTATAGATTAGATAAAGCCTTATATGGTCTTAAACAAGCACCTAGAGCATGGTATGAAACACTAACTAACTTCTTAATAGAAAATGGGTTCACTAGAGGTAGGGTAGATACCACATTATTCCTTAGAAAGCACAAAGAAAAAGTCTTACTAGTTCAAATCACTACAAGAAACAGGCCTAACAGCGACCAATAATATCAGCGACCGCATATGCAATCGCTATTACTAATATCTGCGACCGATATCTGCGACCGATTAAATATAGTCGCTAATACCATTATCTGCGACCGCATGCGGTCGCTACTATAATTTTGCCTCCCAATTTTTGGTGGGAAATGTTGGCGCCTAGTTTTTGTGCGACCACTCAAAATCAGCGACCGCATGCGGTCGCTGATATGTCCACATCATTAAATATCTGCGACCGCGTGCGGTCGCAGAAAGCAGTCGCTGATCAAATTAAACTAATTAGTCTCAGGCTCGCGAAATCAGTATCACAGAAGAAAAAAAAAGAGGGAGTTACAGACGAGTGAGAAGAGGGAGTAGGGGGGAAGAGAATCGACCATTGCCGCACCACCGCACCACCGCACCACCGCACCACCGCACCACCGCACCACCGCACCACCGCACCACTGCTCCATCGCTGCACCACCGCTGCACCACGCCGGTAACCCTTAATTATCCCTAAATTCCTAAATCCCTAAATCTTTGTACTCGGTACACTATTTATTTATGCTGCATATATGAAACTTTATGTTCATATTGCTGAAACCTGTTAAGTTTTTATTTTAATTTTTTTCCTATACAAATATTAATGTGTATTTATGTATATACACACCATGGGTTATTGAAATTGAAAGCTCTGATAGTTTTTTGTTATTGAAGAACTTAGAAAATCTTTTAGCATTACCGTATTGTATTGCATACACATGCTTCAATTTACTGTTGTTTTAAAATATTTGATAACTTTAACTTGAAATTTGGCTACCTATGCTGGTTCAGAAAATTACTAGTATTATTTTATAATAGAAATATATCTTGGAAAATTGATAATGGGATTTGAATGGTATTGCAGTTGTTGTGTTGCAGCAAAACATTGCAACTTTTTAATATCAGGGTACTTTAGTCAAATATAAATATTTACAATATATATATATATATATATATATATATATATATATATATATATATATATGGTTTTAGTTGATTTTGTGTATTTGCCTAATTTAAGAGTCAAATTGACTGATTTATAATCAAAATAAATATTATTTCTTATAAAGATAGGCAAATGAAGTATGAGTACAAGAAACTACATACTCCAATGTTCATGAGTTCAAAAAACTCAAAAAAAATGATCAAAGCTAAAAATAGTCAAGTTAATTAAAAAGTCAAAGCAAACAACAAAACATGATTCGAGTCGATCCTCTCACCAAATACTGGGTTTATAGTCTGATTTATTGAATCTTATATACATGCCGTCGTGCATGTGGCTAGTCCATATTACAGGGGAGACTCTGGCAAAATTTTTTTATTGGTCGGGTAGTTGCGAACATTTATACTATTACCGAGCCTATTGGTGATCCACTAGAGCTTATTAAGGGGATGTTGGAGCTGATGGGTTGGGCTTGGCACCGCGAGGCCACACGAGGCCACACCAAGCTTAGCCAAGCCTCACGGGGCCAAGCCAAGCTTGGTTGTTAACATGGTAAGCTATTTAGGGGGCTGCTAAGCCAAAATAGGCAGTGCTAGAGAACTGTTAGTGCAACAAAGAAGGTAACTAGATTCACTTGGTCAAAGAAGGTAACTAGATTCACTTGGTCAAAGAAGGTAACTAGATTCACTTTGTTAGTGCAACAAAGAAGGTAACTAGATTCATGGTAAGCTATTACCGAGCCTATTGGTGATCCACTAGAGCTTATTAAGGGGATGTTGGAGCTGATGGGTTGGGCTTGGCACCGCGAGGCCACACCAAGCTTAGCCAAGCCTCACGGGGCCAAGCCAAGCTTGGTTGTTAACATGGTAAGCTATTTAGGGGGCTGCTAAGCCAAAATAGGCAGTGCTAGAGAACTGTTACTTGTTATCTCAAGTCATATGCTTATAAGTATGCTTAAATGTCATTCATATGCTTACAAGTATGCTCAAGTCATATGATTACAAGTATGATCAAGTCATATGGTTACTAGTATGCTCTCAAGTCATATGGTTACAAGTATGACATGCAGGACACTTATAAGCGTTTATTGAATGAGCGCTATCCTGAAGGCACTCCACGTCCGTCTATCGATCAAGAGTTGTGGGAGAGGGCGTCTGTTGTGAAGAAGAACTACGTTAAAGGTCAAGGACAACGACGACGCCCATCCTTCAGTGGCTCATACTGCTCTTCTACCCAGTCTACACAGTCATCTAGCCATCCAGCTGTTCATACTCCGGCTGACTGTGTGAGAGCTATATGTCAAGATCGGGATCTTCTGAAGATACTGGGCGGACATCTGGGGGCTCTGAGTGCTGAGGAGTTAGCTGAAGCAGTAGCGGCAGCAGCAGCATCACAACACGGGGATGACGACGAGGTATAAAATCAATTTGTTGTATATTGTCGTAATATACCAATATTAACATAGTTAGTAAATATTTATAACTTGTTTTATTATTTTGTTAATATTACAGGGTGATCAAGGAGGCGGTGATGCTTGATTAGTACCTGCTTTAGATTAGTTTTATAGTTATAATATAAGTTTGTACTTGTTTCATTCTTAGGATGTTTGTATAATGTTACTTAAACAATTTTTAAAATGTTATTATTTTTATTCAAAATCATATTGGTTTTGAATGGTTTATATTCTAGTTTAGTGTATGTGTTATATGATGGACGTGCGACGCCTTATATTGTTGTGTATGCTGTTATTGTGTATGTGTGTTGGGATAAAACAGGTACAAAACAGGTACAGGTTTTTGGGATTTATGCAAAAACAGCAAGATTCTGTTATTTTATTTTTTAATATCAGCGACCGCATTCGGTCGCTGATGACAGTCGCTGACACGTCACGTGAGACACGTCAGCTTTGGCCATGGCCCATGCTGACTCATCTTAGCGACCGGATTTGATATTTCGGTCGCTGATATCGGTCGCTAATAATCGGTCGCTAAAAGTGGTCGCTGATGTGCATTTTAGCGACCAGATTTTGTGCGACGCCTTTTAGCGACCGCCGTCGGTCGCAGATAGGTATCAGCGACCATATACGGTCGCTGATATGCGGTCGCTGATAAGCGTTTTTGTTGTAGTGAATATATGTTGATGACATCATTTTTGGTTCTACTGGCGAAAAATTATGCAAGAGATTCTCTAAGCTAATGCAGAGCAAGTTTGAAATGAGCATGATGGGTGAGCTGAATTTCTTCCTTGGACTACAAGTGAAGCAAACTGATAAAGGAATATTCATAAATCAAGCCAAATACATCAAAGACTTGTTAAAGAAGTATGACATGGAATCAGCTTCTCCCATGAAAACACCAATTGCTCCTGCAACTAAGCTTGACAAAGATGAGAATGGTAAAGATATTGATATAACTCAATACAGAGGTATGATAGGTTCTCTTTTATACCTAATTGCTAGTAGACCAGACATAATGTTCGCAACATGCATATGTGCTAGATTTCAGGCTAACCCTAAAGAGTCTCATTTATCTGCTGTAAAAAGGATCTTCAGGTATCTCAAAGGCACACCTTACTTGGGGCTTTGGTATCCCAAGGAATCCTCATTTGAACTAACAGGATACACAGATGCTGATTTTGCAGGATGTAAAATAGATAGAAAGAGTACCAGTGGCACCTGTCAATTGCTAGGAAATAGGCTTGTGTCCTGGTTCAGCAAAAAGCAAAACTCAGTGTCCACTTCGACTGCAGAAGCTGAATATATTGCTGCTGGCAGCTGCTGTGCTCAAATTCTATGGATGAGAAACCAGCTAGCTGACTATGGGTTTGATTTCAAATCAATACCCATACACTGTGATAACACAAGTGCCATAGCAATAACTCATAATCATGTTATGCATTCTAGGACCAAGCATATTGAAATAATGTATCACTTCATTAGGGATCATGTGCAAAATGGAACTATATCACTACAATATATCCCTACTGAAAATCAACTTGCAGATGTTTTTACTAAACCACTAGATGAATCCAGATTCAATAAGTTATTAAGTGAACTAGGCATGCTTAATTTTCAACCATGAAATATATGCTCTAGATTGTGCTAACCATAACAGGTACAAAGGCTAAACTCAATATCATAGACATGATCAAGGAAAGTCCACGACCGTAGAGTTGAAAGGATAGACTCGACGATCGTAAGACAGACTCGACGATCGTAGGGCAGACTCTACTAATGATGATCAGACTCAACGACTGTCGAACGGACTCGACGATCGTAAAACAGACTCGACGATCGTAGGACAGACTCTACGAATGGTAGATAGACTCAACGACCAGAAGACTACCTCTACGATCGTAGTCATTCTAAGGACATCTCAGCACTGAAGACTCAAAGGGCAAATCAGTACATTCAAGCAAATCAAAAACGTAGAGCCAAACAAAAGGCGACACCTGTCCCACTAAGTCAAAAAGAGAGAGAGAAGCTACAAGTAAAAATTGGAACCGTATTTTTGAAATCTAAAGTTCAAAAGATTATCTCTCTCTCTCTCTCAAAGCAAAACCCTAACTCAAGAGAAAGCTCAATCGTATTCCACTTCTCAACCACAGAATCATGGCTGTTTCAAATGTAATCTCAGGCTACAGACTCTATTTCGATGAGTTCAAGGATGCTCCACCAAAGTTTCACAAGACCTTAGCACTACTAAAGAAGGTAGGTCTCGAAGAGGCGCTGAGTATCGACACCCTCATCTATCCCGAGTTAGTGAAGGAGTTCTACAAGAATGGTGTGTACGAACTCAACATAATCACTACACGAGTAAGAGGAGTTGAAATGACGCTAAAGGAAGAAAACTTCAATCTGTCCCTAGGTTTCAAGGATACAGGGCACTCGCTTCTCGACAGCATAAGATTTGAAGAGGGATTGAAGAGAATGCATCACAAAAAGAACTCCTCTGTAAAAGGTTATAAAAAGAAGGAATTCCCTCAAAGGTATGAATTTCTAGCTGATATTGTTGGGAAGTGTATCTGCTGTAAGAGTTCAGGTCATGACTCTGTTAATGAAGTTTAACTTAAACTCATGACTGCCATAACTCTTGGAATTCAACTGAATTATGGAGCCATACTACTTGAGTGGATCGACAAGTGGATTGTAGGCTCGAAGAAATCAAAAAGTACTCAGAAGATGCTGTATGGGAGATTTATTAGCATCATTCTGCAATCTGTTGTGGGTGATAAAATTGGGGATGATGAAGGAGACGCCATCAACCCAAACCGAAGAATGACACAGCAGTTGTTTAAAAACTGGGAAAGAAACCCTGCTGAGTATACAAGAATGATGACAGAGTCCAGTGGGAGAACTGGGGAACAAGGGGAAACAGGAATGGCTATTGTCAATGAAGCTGAAGAAGAAGAAGAAGAAGAAGAAGATAAGGGAGAACCCTCTGCTCTTGTCAGGAAAAGCAAGGGCAAGAGAAAGCTGAGGGAAACACAAGTTGAAGAGCCTCAAGGATCTGCAACCAACATACCTGTAGAGTCCTCTGACATAGAGACTCTAAGGAGGCTGAGGAACATACAACAGCAAGAAGAGGCTGAAGAGGATCAAGCCACCATTTCACAACTCTTAAAGAAGAATAAGGCTGGTCATAAGTCCAAAAGACCAACAGTGTCTTCAATCGTAGAGACTCTGCTGTTCTCTGAAACCAGGCCAAGTGTGGCAGAAATGGAGGAAGCTGCTTCAAGGACAGTGGCCGGTCAATGTGGCAAAACAACTAAAGAAAAAACCAGCAAAGCAAAGAGAAAGCTGGTCAAGAAGTATATTCTTGAAAATGTAAAAGTTCTGAAGAAGGAAGCCAAGAGCATGGCTGTAAAAGTAGAACTTCCCCAAGCAACCGAAGAGAAGAATGCACCAGTTGAGGGGGAGAAGCCTACTGCTCAAGAAGAAGTTCAAGCTGAGGGGGAGTTTCTAAAAGAAGATGATCATATTGAGGGGGAGCCTCACAATATCCTAATGACTAAAGAAGAAGTCCTTGCTCAAGATAAAGATGAACCAATGCCAAAGGTCATTGAGATAATGGATTCTTCAGAAGACAACAAAGAAGAGAAAGAGGATGATGATGATGAGCTTGAAATAACTGGTGTAGGTAAAGATGGATACAGAAGCTATCTGTACAACCAAATGTTTTCTTACCTACCCATGATGGCATACCATCAAGCTCAGATTATGAAATCATGGGACCACATGTTCTGGAGCTTCAAGGAATATCCAGCAATCACAGTTCTGGCTCATGGATTTCCAAGGGAAGTCATCTTGGCTAAAAAGTTGATTACAAACCATTCCTCATCAAATGCCAAATCTGAGGTATTGACTATCCCTATAAGCTTTAGAGTTAATCATCAGCCATCATCTTCATTCAGTTATTTCTATGAATTTCCTAAATGGCTGGAAGTGGTTCTCAACCCAATAAATCAGTTTCCAGTTACAGAATCCCAAAATTTTGTAACTGAAGAACCAGAAGAAGCCAACTTTGCTCAGCTCCAACAAATCCCCTGCTTTACGATTCTAGGCTATAGTCCTCTAGAAGAATCAAATATCGGAATCGTAGAGTCACCTATCACATCCATCCAAACTCAAGCCCCTCCATCAGACATCCCTTCCTCGTCCAGAAATGAATGCTTTAATCTTGAACTTGCTCTCTGCTGCCTAAAAGAACAATTCAACAATGCACCACCCTCTTCCTCAAGATTTCCCCAGATGGTTGAGATTCTCTCAGAATTGTCTACCAAGGACGATCTATCAGCTATGTCTAAGAAAGTGATCAAGGAACTAGAAGAGAGTCTTGACGATCACTCTGAACTGATTCAGCTGAGACTGACATCCATGATCAATGCTGCAAACACCCTTCCACAATCTCTGAGCTCTGAATTGTCCAAAACACTAAAAGAGATCATCAGAGAAATGCTTCAAAGCATAAAAGACAGGGATGACATTCACTTCCATGCAGCCAAAAGACATAGGGATGCTGTCTTAATCTTACAGCAAAATCAAGAATCTCAGAACAAACAGATGTTGCAGAGCATTCAAAATCTTCAGACTGCTATCAAAGAGTTTCAACAATTCTATGTCAGCAGCGGCCAACAAACAGACAACATTCTATCCATCCTTCAACGAAGAGAAGCAAGGTCTGAAGTTCTCATTGAAGAAAATAGAGAAGACATTGCTCAGACCAAAAGTCAGCTAAACGAACTTGTCCAAGGAGTTGCTCGTCTGTCAGATGACATTCGAACTCTTGATGCTGACATAAAGGGGGAGAAAAGAGGCAAGGGAGATCGGGAAGGAGATCGTGCAGACCAAGGACTTAAGGGACGAGGATTCCAAACAACAAGGAATCCGCCTGCAAGGCATATCTCTCAGCAGACTCAACGATCAGATCAGCAGGAAGTCTTAGTGGCTCAACCTTTAAGAAGTCAAGGGCCAACTTCTAGCTCACAAGGAGTAACCGCAACAGGCCTAAGAATGCCAATTGGAGATCCGGCATTTATGAACAGGCACGACCACAATCCAAGATTAAGTCCTAGTGAGCTCGAAGATTTGGCTAAGAGAGATGAAGCCAGCAGAAAAAGGAGAGCAGAAGAAAAGGCAAATCCTCCAAGGAGCAAGAAGCCAAGAAAATAGAGATGAGTTGAATTTCACTTCTTATTGATGTATCTATTTCAAATGTAACATCTATCTTTATACATCAATAAATTCATGCTTATTCTCTAGAAATTTCAGCTGCTCACTGAAATACTAAGTCATGTTTATTTTTCTGCACTGCATATAATCAATAATCATAACAACAAATCTCCTTAGTTATGTCAACATCAAATAGGGGGAGATTGTTGGGAGAATGCATAGCATGATTTGATGTTTTAATATGCTTGTGATTATTGTATGGTCCTTAATTGAATTTATGTACAAGGACTTAGTGATGGAAAGATCAAGATTGTTAGACTGATCTAAGCTTTCAACGTGTATCATTCTGTTCTAGAATGTATAGATAGAAAGATCAAAACTGTTAGGTTGATCTTATGATGTAATAGATAGACTTGTCTGATCGTCGAGCACTGCACCAGAAGTCGTAGTCTGCCAGGAGAGTCAGAGTCAACTCGGGAGCTATCGAGGCAGAATAGGAGTATGCAAGATAGTGAGATCTCAGAGTTCGTAGAGTTCCAGGGGAAACGAAGAAGGATCGTAGTGTGTCGAGAAAAGCCTCCTCGGATCATAGTGTACTGAGGAAGTCATGTTTTGAATCGTAGAGACAACCTGCCTATAAGCCGAACGACAATCTGCCGAAGCTAAGTATGAAATGCACTCTACGCTCAGAATCGTAGAGTCTAGCGATGCCAAAGTCAAAGACAAGGATCGTAGACCACACTCTGCGATCGTAGAGTCCACTGAACAAATGCAGAGATCGTAGTGTGCAGAGTCAGCAATCGTAGTGTGCTCTCGGGATCGTAGAGTCAACAACATGAGTAAGTAAAGATCGTAGTGTGCTTTCAGGATCGTAGAGTCAACAACATGATCTGAATCGTAGAGTACAACAATCCAAAATGTAGAGCAACATCTGTCATGTCAGAAAACATTAAAGCCTCATGAGTTGTTAATTCAACAATACGAGGAATGGATCCTAGATGCTACAGTGCCCATCAGTCCCAGAATAAATGAAATATCCTTAGTATACAATAAAGAAGCGTATTGAAGAAGCTAAGGATAGTACTATAAATGAAAAGGACAAAACACCTTTTCAGGTGGTAGGTGAAAAAGAAGCCTGCAGTGTCAGTGGTCCAGAATGCAGAATTCAGAAGATGTGCAGAAATGTCTCCATCACAGTATAGAAAATTCAGATGCATTTAATGCCACAACGGATAGTTTTCAACATCACATATATACAGATCAGACAGATGAAAGAAATATATGCAAGCATAAACATTCAACGTGAAAAACTCTCTCTAAGACTCAACTCTACGATCTGAGATATTACAAAGCTTGCTCAGCAACTCAGCTATTACGAACCAGAGCTTACACAGCAAGCTGAGTAGCAACCTTCAGAACGCAACAACAACAATCATCAATCAACTGAAGAAGTATACCAAGTCTGCTGGACTTGAAGAGTTCGTAGTGAACTGTAGAAAGCCAAGTCTGCTGGACTTGAAGAGTTCAAAAGTGAACTAGAAAAGTTCCTAGACTGCTGGTCTAGAAGGAATCTGTGTGATTCAGAAGATTGTATAAGACATCCTTAGTGGATATCCTACTCGTTGAGTAGAAGAGTGGACTAGGAGCTTTGAGTGCTCCGAACCACTTAAAAACAACTGTGTCGTTTACATTCATGTTATAACTGTTATAACTGCTGTATCTGCCATAACTGCCTTACTCGCTCATAACTCCATTGCTTGGTAAAGAAGATTAAAACAAATATTAATTCCGCAAAGTTTTAATAATTATCTAAGAACAAGTTAAAACGAAAAGATTTTCAAATATCTATTCAACCCCCCCCCCCCTTCTAGATAACTTGTGCCTACTAGGGACTAACAATCTCTAGTAGACAATATTTGTATTCAAACTCACTGTTTATGTTTTGTCGTATTGTACACGACAGTTGTATTAGTAAGTTGTATTTGAATTCTGTACCATGTATCTGGCGGCCCAAGATGGGTGATGTATACCTAATTTTGGGGGCGTCACATATAATCCTTAAAAACAAACATAGCCTAAGAGAAATATTTTACTCCTTTTCTGTTTAATATACCTTTATTCAGTCCCCTTCTCCAGCGAACTTAAATAGCGAACCGACTATGACGGTTTTTTCCGTCGTTATAGCATACAAAGCCGACAACATGGCGACGGTCGAACCGTCGTCATAGCTCAAAAAAGTGTTGATATAGTCAGTTCATTTTTGCTTCGCTGTTTAAGGTTCGCTAGAGAGGAAAAACATACCTCTAGCCATTCTACCCAAGCATTTCTTATGTTTCGAGAGGAAAAGGAAGAATCAATATCACGCTACCAAACAAACCCTAGTTGGATATATAATATAGATTTTTTATTATTTTAAGTCATGATTTTGAGATGCAATACCATTTAAACTAATCAATTAAACTCGCATTCAATTTAACTTAAAATAGAAAATACATTTACACGATAATAAAAAATTAAATTTGTTGATTGTTAGATTAAAGATCGGATATCACAAACAATCACACAAAAATTTAAAAACAAAAAATGGACTTTTATAGTCACTAGAAATTAACTTCTATAACACAGACTCAATCTCACGAGACTCGATACATTAGTTAAACTCAAGATCGGAATCCCATATCGTAGTAATCATTCGTCGAACCCAGAAAAATACGAGTATTGAAACCTTAACAAGAACTCGAACATTAAATCCCTAGAATCAAGTCGGACACTGCCGCCTTAACAAAATCCGAACTCAATTTCAATTATCAAACACACGTAATTGACAAAAACACTTTAGTTAAAAAGAGTACTCCCTCCGTTTCATAGTAAATGATATTTTAGATGATTTTATTTTTTTAAATTATTTGATGTTTTGTATAATTTAGGAGAATTAATCATAATCTTTTTAAAATTATCTTTAATGGGAAATTTTACAAACAAGAGAAAGTATAAAATAAATATATGATAAAGAGTATTATAGATAATTTTAACTCTAGAACGTTATATATTAGGGGACGGATGGAGTAATAAGCTAGTGAGAAGCAACCACTCCAAAAGTTAAAAAATAATAAGTCTTGGTAGACCGGAATATTGGACATTTTTAATATTTTTTTTTGCTTGTGACTTCCAAAAAATATATAGTATTTATTCCAACAAGAATTTTTACAAAATATAGTGTTTTATGTGTAAATTAGATACATATACAAGAACAGAGTTGTACGGTCTGTATAATCCTATTTTTATATATGTAGCTAAATTACATCTAAAACATTATAGTTTATAAAAATTCTAATTAAAATAAATACTATATATTTTTTTTAGAGTTACAAGTAAAAAATAAAAATAAAAATAAAAATGTCCAATATTCGTAGAAGAACTCGTAAAAAAAAGATCAACTTCAGTCCCACGTGACTTGTCGCAAGGAGAATGCACGTGCGTTTCCATTGACTCACGTGACCAAGCGTCACGTGCTCTCACGTTATCGATAAGCTCTCACGTCATCAATGTAAAGGGCGGGGTAAAATCATCAGATTCTTGCTACGTGGTATTGACCACCGTTAGTTGTGGCTTTTGACACGAGCCAAACCCAATCACATGACTAGCTGACACATCCTTAACCTCTATCACGTGCTATTTGGACCCAATCCCACGTTAGAAAAAGATAAAATTAAATATTAAAAAAATAAAAAGCAAAAATAAAACTGGCAGAAAAAATAAAATAAAAAGAGTTAATAATAATAATACATGGTAAACCTCTACGCCAAGCAATGACCAATTAAGGTATACTTCTCTTTTTCAGTCTTTTCTCTTCTCAAGCATAAAAGTGAGATAAAATAAATATGTATTATCACTTAAATAATGGAATACATATGCTTTTGCAAAAACATGATATTTTGGATGTTAATTAATTTAATATGATGTAATAATTTTAATTAATAAGAGAATGAAATAATTAACTATTAATTATTAATTCTTTTAAAAAAATTATAATATAAGACATGGGTGCTCCCATTCTATATACTCTTAATTTTCATACCATAAATAGTGTCCCATTTTAAAAGCTTTAGGAAGTTTGAAAATTTTAAAATTAATTACTCATTACAAAAAAAAATTAAGTTAAACATAGAGTGATTTATTTTAAATTCAATAATATTTTTTTTAAATTAGTAATACTTATCACATAAAGAGTCTTATCACTACAAGAAAAAAAAACTTAATTTTGACGGATTATTTTGTCAGCAATAGCTCTATTTCGTCGAGTTTAGCCTATTTCTGACTGATAAATCTGTTGGATATATAGGTGTCGGGATTACTTCCGTCAAAAATTTATAAAATCGACAGAATAATGCCGACTAAAATTCAGTCGGAAATAGTCTATTTTTGACGTACTTTTTTCTTCGTCATTTTACGTCGATGCTAAGCCAAGTTAATTTCGATGGACTATCCCTCGGAAATAGTCATTGTTCCGTTGGAAATAGTGATTTTTTAAAGAAATAAAAAAATATAAGGTCGACGGAATTTTCGTCAGGAATACCTTATTCCGTCGAGATTAACTGGAATTTTTTTAAATTAAAATTTTAAAAATATCGTTTTCCAGGTTTTTAAACTCTATTTTTGTATTTGTAACCAGCTTTATCCCAACAACACTTACAGTAATATATTTCACATCCAACATAACTATAAAACCTATTTTATCTCATCATATCAAACGTAAACTAAGTAATTAATATTAATATGAAGTAATTTATCAACAATAACAATTATACATACATCAATGTTCCATAAATTATACAATATGATTTACAAAACTCATACAAACTCAATTGAGCTAAAATACAAATGATCTACACTATAATAAATAAATATGTACAAATGATCTACACTTTAATGAATAAATATATACAAATGAACTATAAACTAGTAGGAGGATCATCAGGCGAGGGTGGACGACGGTGCTGCTCTGGTGTATGAAAATAAGCACCGTCGCCCCTCGATTGCCATCACCATTGTGACACCCCCAAAATTAGGTATACATCACCCATCTTGGGTCGTCAGATACATGATACAAAATTCAAATACAACTTACTAATACAACTGTCGTGTACAATACGACAAAACATAACTGTGAGTTTGAATACAATTATTGTCTATTAGAGATTATACAAACTCAAAAGGAATCCTCATTACAATTATTAAAACACTATTTCACAGAATAGTGAGGACTACTAATGCTATCCTCTGGACCGTCATTCCGTTCTCCGACTAGTCCCTGCTATGTTCTCATTTCCTGAAGAGAACAGTGAAAGAAAGGGTGAGCTCAACTAGCCCAGTCAAAAATATTATGACTAAGATAATACATAATAAATTATCGTTAGCCTTCAACAGTGTTAAACTGATAAAATATAACAACATCAAGTTTAACTGCAGCGGAACAAGCAATCCATTAAAAGAGTCAAGTAGAGAATAAAATCTAATATCTTTTATGATTTAAAATATTTTTCATGACTTTTATCGCTGGGACTCGGCTTAATAAATAATCCACATCATCGAATCACCCATGCACTACGGCCAATGATATTCTTTAGTATCACGACCACAAATTATCCATGCACTACTGCCAAGGACATTCGTGTATTCATTAATGGTCATGATCATGCCAACAACTATCCATCAATGCACTACGGGCCAATGATAACTTTTACCACATCATTTGTAACATTACAGTCATGATTACACCGAATAATCTCTGGTCATAATCATACCAAGCCCATCTATGCACTACAGGCCATAGATGACTTTCAACATAATATAAACATGAGGATGATGACAATGATATAAGAATTCAATAAAACAAGTTCAAGAATTAATTTATCCAGGAACTAATAATGTCCAAATTGTCAATATAATACTGCTTTGTAGAGTAAAATTCAAGAATAATCAGAAGAATATTTCCATGAAAAGATACTGGATGAAGCGCAAATATCAAGGATATTCTACTAATTTCATGGAGTATAGAAGTCAAAACTTTAACCAACTGAGTATAATAAAGAATGAAATAACAAAAGAAATCACCATGCATGCGGTACTTCACATAGACATGTTATTCCAACAGAATAATAATAACGGAACCAGGTCAGGTAAAATTTGCACCGACAGGATGTTCCAACAGAATAATAAAGACGGAACCAGGTCCAGTTTAAAACACACAGACAGGATGTTCCAACAGAATAATAATAAAGACGGAACCAGGTCTGGTGTAAAACACACAAACAGGATGTTCCAATAGAATAATAGAAGAATGTCACTAAGTACAGGGTAAACCGCGTATACAGGTTATTCCAACAGAATAATAAGCAATGGAATAACAACTGTTCTCTTCATGAATAAATAAAAATAAAAATAATTATTAAAAGTAATGAAAAGAATACAAATAAAGATAAGTATTTTAAAACATAAAAGTATTTTTATTTTTATTTTTAAAATAAAACATACATATTATAAATATTGTAATATTAATTTTTATTAATATTATACATATTATAAATATTTAGGTAAAGAAAAAGAAAGAAAATAAAACATAAAAATATTTTTAAAACCACAGTGGGTCAATTGTATTTTTTTAAAGTGCAATGGCTCAATAGTATTAAGAATTTGGCTGACTGGTTTGCCACGTAGGAAATAACTTGTTTTAATTTTTTTTTTTCAAAAGCCACGTAGGAAATTTGGCCTAATTTTTTAACGTCTATTAATCAAATTGGACGGAATGGCTTGATTGAACATTTTTAATAAATACAGTGGGCTAATTGAATATTTTAAAAGCACAATGGCTAATTGCTTAAAATACTACAACCACAGTGGTGTAAAAGTGCTTTTTCCCTATAAGATTAGTAGTAATTATAAGAGTACCCTACTTATTACACATCTCTCTTGAAATATTACAATTTATATTTATCCACGTAACTGACAATCAAGAAGTCGACATAAACATTTGCATTATATAATATTATTTTTCCATAATTATTATTAAAAGAAACAAATGATTAATTTTAAACCATGTAATATTTTTGTCATAATTTTATTATTGTAATGAGAATGATAAAAAAAAAACCAAAATGATGCACTTTTATTATTATTATTATGGGTAAAAAAAATCAAAAACATTTATCACTTTAAAGAGTTTATTTATCGGTGATATTTTGAAATTTAAATTATTGGGAGAACATTAAAAAAGTTTTGAAAAAGTTGTTTACTAGACAATATTTAGATAACAAGTGTTTATTAAATGCATATTGTGATTATTAGTTACCATGGAAAATGGCTTTCATATGATAAGTCTACCATTCTTAACTGTTACTACCTGCCGGCCAAACAAAACAAATAGAATAATACTATAGACACAAATTATTTTATGAATATTTTATAAACTATTGATGTGACAAACTCCACCTCAGAGTATTGATCAATAAATTATTTCAATATAGTTTTCGTCCCTACACAATATGCTGATTTAGAGTATGTCACATCAGTAATGTAAGACCCCAACTTTTATGAATAAAGATAAATTTTTCTCTAAATATCATATTATATTAAGGTGTGAATTTGTTAAAATGTTATAGTTGTGTGTTATATTTAAAATTTTTGCAAAGAAAATAAATTGTTATAAAATATTCGATTGGTCATGGAATATTTTTATCAGGGAATATTCGTACGACGGCACAATCAGTGGTGGACCCCACAACGGAAATTGCTGTCGGAGTTGGAAAACGACAAAAATATCTTTTCATAAAAATAACGGCGAAAATTTTACCGTTAACTGTTGAAATATCCGGTGGTAAAAGTACAGTAATACGCGTGATTGCATAGTAGCACACGGTATTGATTACTGATGTTTACGTGAGAAGTCACGCAGTTTTGTTCAATTTTTGTCACAGTAATTTCTGCATAGTATCTCACGTTATTGATTAATTATTGTCATAATATTTTATATTATTAAATCAATAATTGAGACGACAAAGTTATTTATATTATTATTTGCATTATTAACGATGTCTAGAAAGTTCTGTTGAGAAAAGGAGTTTGGTCACTTAATTGGGCGCCGATAGGGAGAAATCCTTATCGGAAAGCCCCCTCTTTCCTGGGAATGATCTGATTGTTAATATTGCAAGTTATATTATTGATGAATAAATGTTGTTAAAAATATTGAGGGGATTTTTATGAAGTATTTATTGTAAATTTGGCTTATTATTTGGATCCTCACTTACCCATTTTTCAAAATTATCGGTAGAAGTTATCTCAGTTTTGTTATATATATATATATATATATATATATATATATATATATATATATATATATATATATATATATATATATCACAGCGGATCAAGTCCGGACTCCCGGACCTGATAAAATCCGGACCCTTTTTTTTTTGCTTTTTTTTTTAAAATAATTAAAAAAAGTTTAATATTTTATGAAACTGAAATTTTTTTATAATACAATATTTTAAATGTAATTTGAATATACATAACAAAATATGTATGTAAAGTGACTGTAAATACATGTACAACTAAAGAAACATTTTTGCTTCTAGTGAAGTGAACATATGGCATGTTACTTATTTTTTTTTATTTGATTTTGGTTATGGTCCTATGAACTTTGAATTCCTTCTTTTCACAAAAGGATCTATTGAGATGACCCTATTCTTAAGTAAAACACCATTCCTCCTATTCACTCTAACATCTTAAACACCTCACACGTGGTACACCAATGAACACTCATCATCATCATAACATATCTAGCAAATAGGCAAAAACAATTATACTAAATGATAAGAAAAATAATTTCCAACCGACTCAATAAGATTTACTTTTTATATATATATATAACTAAATATAATAAAAATATTTTAATTAATTTATATTACATTTACAAATCCATTTCTAGCTATTTTCATAAATTTATTTTTTAAAGCCGTGTTTAATTTAATTTAATTTCCTCGTCAAAATGCTCCAATATTTTAGGTGTCCGCCTGTCCTCTTCAAACGCAAATAAACACTCCCCCTCTTCCCCTCCCCACCCCTCCTCTCTCTCTCTCCAAAAATTTACACCCTCTATAATTTTCTCTCTCCTCATTCACACCCACATAACCCCCACACTCACTCTTTTCTTACACTACCTTCCTATTCTCCCTTTTCTTTCATTCCCAATATTCAATAACCTAACCACCCAACTCATATGGAAACTCCTGAATTTTATCAAGGTTCATCTGGATATTACAACAATCAACTCGCCACCGAAAAACGCCATTCTGATAGCAAGACCGGCGACCATTTCGAGGTGGAGGACCTCCTAGACTTCCCAAACGACGACGTGGTTGTCACGGAGGGCACATTTGATAATGTCACCGGAACCTCCACGGACTCCTCCGCTGTCACGGTGGTTGACAGCTGCAACTCCTCATTTTCCGGCATTGAGCCTCGTTTTACTGGGGATTTCGCTGATGCTCAATTCTCTAACGACCTTTGTGTTCCGGTAATATATACATGGATATATATACTAAAATTATTTGATATTTATGTACAAATGCATTTTTTGTTTGGTAGCTGGGGAAGTTATGTATGAAAAGGCAAGAATTTAAGTTTTGATTTTTGTGGGTCATGTTAAATTTTGTTTCATATGTAAGTGTAAAGTTTCATAAGGGGAAAATATTTATTTTGGTACAATAATCGTAACCCTTTTATCAAAGAGCTTGAGGTGAAAATACAAATAAATAAAATTGTTAAATACTCATGTCCAATTATCGAGTTTTTTGTTTATCAAAATAAAAATTTACACCTTAACACCCTCTTCCACACATAATTAAAAAATAAATAAAAATCATTTGTTAAATTCTTATAGAAGAGTAATTTAATTTTTGCATG
Source organism: Panax japonicus (assembly GCA_020205505.1). Taxonomy (NCBI): domain Eukaryota; kingdom Viridiplantae; phylum Streptophyta; class Magnoliopsida; order Apiales; family Araliaceae; genus Panax; species Panax japonicus. The sequence continues at coordinate 63,297,803 of CM035101.1, read as the reverse complement.
TTTTGTAATTTTAAAAAATAATAATTCTAAATTTATTATTAGTGGAATAGTGAAATTAGAATGACAAACTTGAAAAGGTACTATTTTATTCTGCTATTATTAGAAAGATATTTTTTTTATATATAAAATATAAAAAATAGCACATGAGAGACTCTTTTAGCAATATATATATATATATATATATATATATGGAGTAAATTGTAAAATGTTTGTTAATTATCAATTATCATAGTATTGCAATAATATGGGAATTAATTATGTAAGTTTGTTATTGTGTTTAACAGTATGATGATTTGGCTGAACTGGAGTGGCTATCCAATTTTGTGGAAGAATCATTCTCTAGTGAGGACTTGCAAAAGCTTCAGCTGATATCCGGAATGAAAGGCCGCTCCGACGACGTCGCATCGGAAATCCACCAATTCCCATCTGAAAACAACCGAAACACCCCGATATTCCGGCCTGAAGTTTCCGTTCCCGGCAAGGCACGTAGCAAGCGTTCACGCGCAGCACCATGCAACTGGTCATCCCGCCTTTTGGTTCTCTCACCATCAACCACTCCGGCAATATCGTCGGAGTCGGAATCCGGCATTTCCTCGAGCCCCGGAAAAAAATCCGGGAAACAAATTGTTATGTTCAAGAAAAAAGAAGTTTCTGACAACGGCGGCTCGATTAGCTGCGGCGATGGGCGGAAATGCCTCCATTGCGCAACGGACAAGACACCGCAGTGGCGGACTGGGCCCATGGGCCCAAAAACGCTTTGCAATGCTTGTGGAGTTCGGTATAAATCAGGGCGGCTGGTGCCCGAATACCGGCCTGCTGCGAGCCCAACATTTGTGCTCACAAAGCATTCTAATTCTCACCGTAAGGTGCTTGAGCTGAGGAGGCAAAAGGAGATGCAAAGGGCCCAACATCATCAGCAGCAGTTTCTTCATCAGAATATGATGTTCGATGTATCCAATGGTGAAGATTACTTGATCCAGCAACATATTGGGCCCGACTATCGGCAGCTTATCTAGTGTGTGGCAGTGTAGGAAACTCAGGTGGAGTCGGGATTTAGTGTCAAATTTTTCGTAATTTTCTAATCAATTTTCCTAGGGTTGATATGACCTAATTTATGGAATTTTATAGTTTTTGTTCCTCAAAATTTTTGATTTCTTGAATCATTTTTTTTAAATCGAGTCCTTTTTTTATTTTATTTTAATTTTGTTTTGACTTGGATGAGAATTGATGTGACGCCCCCAAAATTAGGTATACATCACCCATCATGGGTCGTCAGATACATGGTACAAAATTCAATACAACTTACTAATACAACTGTCGTGTACAATACGACAAAACATAACTGTGAGTTTGAATACAATTATTGTCTACTAGAGATTATACAAACTCATAAGGAGTCCTTATTACAATTATTAACACACTATTTCATAGAATAGTGAGGACTACTAATGCTATCCTCTGGACCGTCACTACGTTCTCCGACTAGTCCCTACTATGTTCTCATTTCCTTAAGAGAACAGTGAAAGAAAGGGTGAGCTCAACTAGCCAGTAAGAAATATTATGACAAAGATAATGTAGAATAAATTATCGTTAACCTTCAACAGTGTTAAACTGATAAAATATAACAACATCAAGTTTAACTGCAGTGAAACAAGCAATCCATTAAAAGAGTCAAGTACAGAATAAAATCTACTATCTTTTATGATTTAAAAGGTTTTTCATAACTTTTATCGCTGGTACTCAGCTTAATAAATAATTCAAATCATAGAATCACTCATGCACTACGACCAAGGATATTCTTTAGTATCACGACCACAAATTATCCATGCTCTACAGCCAAGGACATTCGTGTATTCATTAATGGTCATGATCATGCCAACAACTATCCATCAATGCACTACGGGCCAATGATAACTTTTACCACATCATTTGTAACATTACGGTCATGATTACACCGAATAATCTCTGGTTATAATCATATCAAGTCCATCTATGCACTATAGGTCACAGATGACTTTCAACATAATATAAACATGAGGATGATGACAATGATATAAGAATTCAATAAAACAAGTTCAAGAATTAATTTATCCAGGAACTAATAATGTCCAAATTGTCAACATGATACTGCTTTGTAGAGTAAAATTCAAGACTGATCAAAAGAATATTTTTATGAAAAGATATTGGATGAAGCGCAAATATCAAGAATATTCTACTAATTTCATGGAGTACAGAAGTCAAAACTTTAACCAACTGAGTATAATTAATAAAGAATGGAATAACAAAAGAAATCACCATGCATGCGGTACTTCGCATAGACATGTTATTCCAACAGAATAATAATAACGGAACTAGGTCAGGTAAAATTTGCAACGACAGGATGTTCCAACAGACGGAACCAGGTCCAGTATAAAACACACAGACAGGATGTTTCAACAGAATAATAATAAAGACGGAACCAGGTCCGGTGTAAAACACACAGACATGATGTTCCAACAGAATAATAGAAGAATGTCACCAAGTATAGGGTAAACCGCGTATACAAGTTATTCCAACAGAATAATAAGCAATGAAATAACAACAGTTTTCTTCATGAATAAGAAAGAATAACACCCCTTACATTAGTAGGAGATTGAATACTACATTAGTGTAGTAACAAAATACTCTTCTTCTTTCTCTTTTATTCTCTCAATACTTTCTCTCTCTATAGCTTGAATGAATTCGTGAAAAATAATGAAGCACTAGGCCTCTATTTATAGAAGATTTCTAGCTTAGCACTTGAAATGTGAAAAGGCAAGTGACTTGACGACTGATGATGTGAAAAGAAAAGTGGTTTGACGCCTGTAATGTGAAACGACAATTGATTTGACGCCTGTAATATGAAACGACAAGTGGTTTGACGTCTGGTAAAGGTAGTTACTATTGACGAAGGTAATTACTACTGATGAAGAGACTCTTTATATACATCAAGGATTGAATAAATATTACCATAAATCATTTTATTTTTAATCAACACATATTTAATCTTTCAACAATTATTAATCATTTATAACTTGTCGTCTCAATTATTGATTTAATAATATAACATAATATACAGATGATACTGTGACAATAATTGAATCAATAATATAAGAGATATGATGTAGCAATTATTGTAGCAATAATTGAGTATAGCTGAATGACTTCTCACGTAAGCATCAATAATCAATACTGTGTGCTACTATGCAACTACGCGTATTACTGTACTTTTACTACCGGGTAGTTCAACAGTTTTAACGGTAACACTTCCGCCGTTATTTTCATAAAGTATTTTTGTCGTTTTCTTAATCCGACAATAATTCTGTTGTGGGGTCCACCAATGATCGTGCCGTCGTACGAATATTCCCCGACAAAAAGAATATTCTCCGACCTAACGAATATTTTATAACAACTTACTACTTTGCAAAATTTATAAATATTATCCACAACTATAACATTATATCAAATTTATTCCATAATATTCAAAAAAATATTTATAGAAAATTTATCTTTATTTATAAAAGTTGGGGTCTTACAATTGACCCTATATGTTCATGCATAAAATATTCCATTATGCAATTTTACTCATGAATTTGCACTTACTAGACCTCCACCCCAAATAATTACTCCTTTGGCTTAGCAAAAGAATTTCATTAATGAATACGACTACAAAACACTTTTTTAAAAATTAACTAATTATAAAATAATATGTTAGGGGCCGAGAGTACTATTTATACGTGTGTTTTTTTATATTTTTGCATATATGATTTTTTTCACATGAAAGTGGAATCCACTGCATATTGAAAATATCAAAAATACACGTGAAAATATCATTTCTTTATGTTAAAGTGTAAAGTACTCTGCTTGCATTGAATGTGCACTCTATGTATTTTCTAAGACATTAATTTTGTTTTTGAAATGGTTAAAGTTTGTAACTTTGCAGTAGAAATGGTTAACATAAAATTAATTTTGGTCAATTGACCAATACAGTATTGACACGTAGATCGAAATGTGATATCTCTACATGTCTACACTGTATTAATCAATTGACTAATTTACTATGAAGTTAAATTTATGGTAACCAAATTCATATTTTTACTGTATTTGGAAGTAGATATATTTTGTTAGATTAAGATTTTAAGGAGCATGAAATTCAGTGAAGAAACTGATGGTTTGGGCAGATGAATTAACGAAATTTACAGAGAATGTTAGAGCGACTTGATATTTTTACATTGTTTTCCGCCACTTTTACCTACTTTTATTAATTGCACGGAATTCTATTTATCTTCAGCCTCGAGTAAAGGGGCGATAAGTGAACTTAAGACGGTCCCCACTTTCATGCACAGCACGTGAACATCACATTCTTAACCTTTACATTTCTTCCCTAATTAAGGCACCCTTACCAAAAAGCTCCAACCGTCTAAAAGCAATAAAAATAAAATAATTTTGATATATATATATATAAAGGCCGGATCAGGTCCGGACTCCCAGACCTGATCAAAATTTGGACTTTTTTTTTTGTTTTTTTTGAAACAACTAAAAAAATAATAATTATGGAACTAAATTTTTTACATAATACAGTATTTTTGGCGTGATTTGGATGCCTATACCAAAACATTTTTGTACAGTCTGGGCAGACTGTACATACGTTGGTTGGTGTAGGTATTAAAAACACACCCAAAATACTGTATTATGGAAAAATTTTAGTTCCATAATTTTTTTTAGTTGTTCTACAAAAAAAAATTAATTGGTCCGGATTTTGATCAGGTCCGGACTCTCGGACCTGATCATTTTTTTTTCTCTCTCTCTATATATATATATTTAATTTTAAAAATCACTTAAATTAGTGTTTTTTTAAAGGAAGGAGTATAATTAGAAAATTGGTATGACTTAAGGGCATGCAGATTACAACTTTTATTGAGAAATGATATATATTAGAAATTTATTTATTATTTTAACTTACTAAGGTAAACATTTTATATGCACTTATTTATTTATCAATAATTTTTACTAGGTAAAAGAAAAAACTTGTCACATTAAATATTCCTATTTCTTACCTTAGAAAACAAAGGTACAAATAGTACAATAGTATTTCTCTATGTTTTATACTCCATCCATCCCTTAATATTTTTTTACATAGATGCAGAATAAATACAATCTTACTATCTTACCCTTAATTTATACTTTGATCTCATTTAATTCTCCATTTGACACCAGACTTGATTTCACTCTTTCTCTCCTAATTAAGGATGTTTGACATCCTGATAAAAAAAATTTATCTTTTCGCCAAAACTTTTGTTTCTGCCAAATTTTTTCCTGCAAAATATTTTCTATAGCTTATGCCATGAATATGAGATTTAGAAGCCACCATTGAATAATTTTAAAGATTTAGATGCTTTATGTGTTCTGATCCCCAACTGCAATTTGTTGTTTCTAACACACTTAAGTTTACTGCAGATGTTGAATCGTCACATACATCAAGTCACCATACGAAGCTGAGAAATTTAAGGAATGATGAGCGCCGAGCTATATATGATATGATACTATAGAAAAGTGTTGATGGAAAATTGAAAAAATGGATGACTAAATTGGTGGCATCATTATTTTTAATTGGTATTCGTACCGTTCATGAGCGGATTTGGAAAAAAAACAAAAGCTAATGAGGCATATGTTGATGTTTCTCATAAAAGGACAAAAAATTGTGGTCGTAAGAGAATTCAGATTGACTTGGATCGATTTTGTGAGGCTCCTTTGCATCAACGAACAACTATTTGTTCTTTAGCTTATTCCATGAATATGAAAAAGTGCACTTTGTCTAGGCCTGTACAAGAAGGAGAAATACGGCGTCATACAAATGCTCTAAAGCCTATTCTGAAGGAAGAACATAAAATATCGAGGTTGAGATTCTGCATATCAATGTTTGAGCAAAGTAGTATACCACATGATCCTATATTCAATGGAATGTTTAATGTTATTCATATTGATGAGAAGTGGTTCAACATGACCAAGAAAACTGAAAATTTCTAATTTCTAGCACATGAAGAAGATCCGATGCGACTGTGTAAAACCAAAAACTTCATTGGGAAAGTCATGTTTTTAGCTGTTATAGCGCGTCCAAGGTTTGATAATCAAGGAAACGAATTATTTTCAGGGAAATTGGTCCTTTCCCCTTTGTTACCGAAGAACCAGCTAGAAGAAGTAGCATTAACAGAGCTGCCGGGACAATTGAAACAAAACCTATAACTTCAATAATAAGAGAAGTTATAAGGTCTTGCATGATAGAAAAGGTTATACCTGCAATTAAAGAGAAATGGCTAAGAGAGGATTTTGGATATCCGATATATATTCAGCAAAACAATGCAAGAACACATATTAATTTGACTGATACTGATTTTTGTCGAGCTGATGTACAAGATGGATTTGATATTCGTTTGACATATCAACCTGCAAATTCTCCAGATTTGAATGTTTTAGATCTTGGCTTTTTTAATGCCATTCAACAATTACAGAACAAAGAGACTCCAAGAAGTGTTGATGAGCTATTACAAGCTGTGGTGAAGTCATTCGATGAGTATCCTACACGAAAGTCTAACTGCATATTTCTATCATTGCAATCGTATACGATAGAAATCATGAAAGGCAAAGGTCACAACAAATATAAAATTCTGCATATTAGAAAAGAAATGTTGGAGAGACGAGGTGAACTTCCAACTCAGATAAAATGTGTTCTTGAATTAGTACAAGAAGTTCAAAATTATTTGAATCAATTGGATGAAGCTATTTGTGATGAATTTTCTTTTACAGTATCATTGATGTGGTATATGCTAAATCTGATGTGAATATATCTTGGTTGTGTAGATTAGCTGTTGATTGAGTTTATGGGGCTTGAGTTGAGGATTTTTCTATTTTTCCTGAATCTTAGCCTGTTGATGAAGTAGTTTTTTGTTCATTGGAAACTGTGATCATATAGTAAATTAGCTATGAAATCCAGCACGCGGGAAATACATGCTTCATGGTGCTTTATCATAGTGTGCACAACAATTTTGAAAATCTGTTGGAGAAACTGTAATTTGGGTTCTACATACTAGATCAAGTGCTTTTGGTCACAACAAATTTTTTTATGAATGTTTCTTTACGTGTTGCTTAATTTTGATTCATTCTAGTGAGTTTTCAAGACATGCATTCTGTTCAATCTGCTAGTGTTAAATTTCTGCAGGAAAAATATGCTAAGTTGAAATTCTGAATTTGCTAGTACTTTCTCTGTAACAAAAAATTGAAGCTTCCTTTTTCCTTTGGCTCTTAATATCAATTACTCTAAGAGGCATAATCATTTTGTGAGCAGACCATTAACAAATACTCCAATAAAACACCATCATCAACATCTGTTGCTTGTGTTCCTTCTGATGAAGAGGATAATAAGGAAGATGAGGAAATTATACTTGTTAGTATTTCTTATGTTTGTTAGAGGTCTTATATTTCACCAATTTTAGTTGATTCCATCTATGCAACTTGATCTTCTCGTTCAGGTTAGTGTAGTTAGTTAGGGATTCTCTTTGTTGACAAAAGCATTGCAGACTGGAAAGGTCCTCAGGCCAAAGACACATAGATGACATATGTGTTCTGTTGGGTGTAAAATCTAAATTACGCATAGCACGCAAGTATACGTGATAAAAAAGTAACATACTGATAAGTCAAGTATCGTTCCCATGGAGACGAATATTAATTTTAATCTAACAATTATCAGCTTTGTATTATTCCAAATTTATTAAACTAATTGAATTAATGATTGTAATTAATGAAAAACTAATAAACTAGAAATAAAAAAAATTAACACAACTTGTTACCACAAATTTTAATAAGATAATGGAGAATTAAGTCTACAACTTCACTTTATGCTTCACTCAGATTATCACACTTCTTTTCAATTCAATGAACTATCACAGTTCACTAATTAAGAACACAAAATTAGAATTAGCCTTATCTCAATGCACTAACACCATATTAACCTAAATCCACAATTGATAGAATTAAGCCAAACACCCTAATTAACTAATTCACTATATCTCTATGTGAATTTAAATTAAAGAAGTTTTAAATCTCAAGTTCTTACACGATTACATGCGATGTTAGGTATATCTCTATCCTAAACATACATCAAGAATTCCGTCAAAATGCAGAAATCATGAACACATGATATTATTACCAAGTCTAGATTCATATCTCATCTCTCGAGTCCAAACAAATTCACATAGAATTTGTGATCAAGCAATTCGTAAATTATGCACAAATCACAATAAATGTACTGAAAAGATAGCTTTATTAAACTGAAATTGAAGTATGATAATCATTGTTCCGCATTAAAGATCCATTGCAAGCTTAATAAGAAATTTAGTTCATAACTAATGAATTATAAGCTGAATATATAAAAGAATTCATCATCCCAATTTACAGAAACTGAAATAAAGATTAAGATTAGTATAGAACCACCCTTATCCTCCCTCAATTCTGAAATCTTCGTGATCTTTCTTCCTTGCTCTGTTCCTCCACTGTCTTCTTCAAATTAGGGTTTCAAAAGTTGTAATTTATTAGTGATTGATTGAATTCTGAATTGCATGGCATAAGTCACTGTAAAAAAACTGATAAAAATCGTTCCAATTCCAATCCCAATCCCAATTGAAGCCAATTACATTATGTCCACGCCACTATAGTATTCAAATTGCATCAAAACTCTTTTTCTGTCCGCGCCCCGACGAGTATTCAACCCCGCCCCGACGAGCATTTCCTTTGTTATAGGGCCTGCCCAGGCGGGGTACTGTACTTTAGTTGCTGTTTTATTTGATTTTCCAAGCTAATTCCCACCACAGTGCCACCATTGTACTAAAGCTAACACGTAATGCAACCTATAAACAAAACAAACATAAACACGTAAAGCTATAAAAAAATAGACAAAATAAACAATATTTAAGTCCAAACAGGAACCCGATTCGTAGGTATAAAACCCATTCATCAGGTTTAGGTTAGTGTAGTTAGTTAGTGATTAATTGTTGTACTTTCAGTGCAAATTCAATATCTTTTTTTTTGCTAATAGTTTTAGGAAAGATGTAATTCTGAATCATCCTTTGTATATATTCTTTTTGGTTTTAATAGAGCTACTTCAATTCTTCAAAAAACTCTCGATCACCTGAAGAAAAAATTAATTCTTTGTTTTGTATTAAGAATGGCCAAACTTAAAATGCAGAAATAATATATTATAGACTTGAAGAAAAAAAAATATGAATTTGTTTTATTTGGATTAAACCCGAATAACCCGAGCTAAAAATAAATAAAATCCTAATTTAAAAAAAAAGAAGTGACAGAGAAAGCAAAACTATAGACTAATGAGGCTGCATCATCATGATGGAGGGAAAAAGCAGTTAAGATTGAAAGGAAGAGTAGTGTAAAATTCTTCGTTAAGACTGTCTCCTTTGAATGTTCTGAATTTAGCCCACCATGGCATTCCCCTATCTCTGGCACTGTCTTTGAATTCAAGTATATTGTCAAGGAACATAAAAACCATCAAGGCAACAATTGGGGATGATAAGAAGATGGTATTTAGGAAATCATTGGACTGCACAACAAAAGAAGATGTTTCATGTGAGTTGAAGGTAAAACCACAGAAGCCCCTATATAGATAAAATTGTATGAAAGGTTTCAATTGTGAAGTTACTAAGTAGAACCATTGCGAAACCTGTATGTCATTTATGCGTCTTTGGCCTGAGGGCCTTTTCAGTCTGTAATGCTTTTGTCTAAAGATCTGCTTAGTTATATAAGTAAAAGTATGTCAATCTTTTTCAACCTTTAAGGTAAATAATGATCATTGAACACTTCTAATATTCCAAGAGGTGAAAACATTTTGTGAGGAAACCATAAAAATGTTCTTAAAAGCAAAAGGGCATAATATCCACAACTTTCCACCAAGCCAAAATACTTGTGTTTAATGGTTAATTTAATGGTCAATATCGCATTTGGAGATAAAGAAAGCCGAGAATGGAATTGTTCAACAAACGAAGATTTCATTGAAAAAATTTAACATAACAACTGACATGGTTAATAAAATTTTGGAAGATACACTTTTAACATAATCCTTACTACTCTTTGCAATTTTTCTTCTTCAAAAGTTTCTTCCCCTTCATCTGGAAATTTGTTCAAATCAAATCCTCCAAGTTAATTCAAATTATCGAGCAAAGCTTCTTCCCCTTTAATTGGAAATTTGTTCAAATTAAATCCTCCAGGTTCATTCAAATCAACGAGCAAAGCTTCGAACTCAGACTTCACGAAATCTCCATCATTCTTCATCTTCAACTGTAATTTCTTCTTTTCAGATTCAGACTCCACAAAATCGCCATCCTTCATCTTCAATGAAACCTAGGGTTTGCTCTCAACTATTGAAACTATAGTTTTTGTCGTAAAAGAAATTCTCACCTGATAAATTTATCATTGCAGTAGAGTTTGGAAGGCTTCTCATAAATGTATCCTTGGAAATTAAAGAACATAATTTGAATTGTCTTTTGAAAACAGAGAAAATAGCCATTAATTGTGGCAGAGAAGGAAAACAAATAGGAAAAATATTTTTAGTTTTGTAGAACGTCAAATATTTTGGAAAGAAAAATACAATCTAAAATTTCAAATATATATAAAGGGATGGAGAGAGTAATAATCCTCACTGATTACATCAATACTAATATTAAGTATATAACTAGTTGACACTACAACAAAATAGTAAAAAGATGACACTTAAACAACAACGTTTTTATAAAAAAAGTTGTAATTTTTTTTCATAACATTTTTTGAAAAAATGTTGTAGTTTGATATGCAAAAACGTTGTGTAATTAAAAGGGGTAATTTTTTGTTTTAAAATTATAACATTTTTTTATAGAAAACATTATCTATTAAAAAAACACGGAGGGCTTCAATAAGCCTCTCTCTCTGGTTCTCACTCTTCACTAGGGCTCTCGCTCAATTTATGTTATCTCTGATTCAATAGGGCTCTCGCTCGCTCTCGCTCTCTCTGATTCAATAGGGCGTCGTTTTCAGTGGTTCGGTCAATTAGAGAGGTGGGAAGATTGGAGGAGTTTTTTCAAGCTTATGACATTTGGTATTTACACCGCGGCCAAGATATCGGAGCTAGGGTTTACGGTAAACACTCTTTTGGACATGAAGGATGAGGAGCTTGATGAGATGATGAATACCCTCTGCCAGATTTTCCGGTGGGATCTCCTCGTTGGTGAGAGATATGACATCAAATCTGCTGGAGGATCTGTTGCAACATCAGTTATCTGAGGTTAGTTGAGATGATTTAGACTATCAATTTTGCTGAAAGAACTTTATAATTATATCTTTCTTTACTAAGTAGAAACTAGAGTGTAATTTTTATACAACCATTCCACATAATTTTCTGATACACCGATGTTTGAATCAAAATGCTGGAAAGGGGAATACTGATGAGTGGAATTTATAATCGTGAATCGAATCCTCTAATGCTTAAGAAATTGCTTATTTGTCGTATGTTATATCGCTTTTATAATATTTTATTATTATTTTGCTTAATATATGTTTTGCGGGGCTTATTAAGTTATTTCCAGCTTTTATAGGGCAAAAGGGTCATTTTCTTGGAATTGGCGCTCCAACCCATCAGCCCCTATATAAAGTGGTGATGCAGCGCCTTTCTACGTCAGCAGTTGCCCAGGAGCCAGCACTGCAGTGTGCTAGTTCCTTTACAAACTGGCGTTGTAGCGCCACTTATTGACCAAAGTTGTTGACCCTGCGCTGCAGAGCCTCTCCAAGGCAAAAAGATGGCTCCACGGGGCCACCTCCGGTTCCCAAGCAGACAGCAATGCCAAATGACCTAGCTGCTGAAGGAAACTTATATATATATATATATATATATACATATATATATATATATATAGTTGGAAGCATCCTCTTATATATCTTTATATCTACCATCTTTTCTCCATCTCTCTCACTCTCTTATCTCCATAGCATAATAACTTAGTATAATTTCTCTTTAGCTTGTATATAGCTTGTGATAACACATAGATTAGGGAGAGGATTAGGATTCAATGGAGATGAAGAGAAATTAGCAACATGGATTGGAAAACACGAATTGATTAGAGTTCTTGGAGATTGAAGAAAGCTTCGACATAGTTTATTCTTCTCTAGTTATTTATTTTGGTTTTGTAATCTATAAATGTTGTATATATTGCTACTTATGTTTAGTTTAAGAGATATGAACTAGTTATTGGCTCTAAGGTTATAATGGAACCATTTTTAATTTGAATTGAATATCTTATCTCTTTGGTTGGCACCATATGGTTTGGATCATTATATGTATGCTTAATGATTCTTCCTAAGGAATTAATGATGATTTTGGTAATCTATAAGAAATTGGAAAATGGATTGTAGATTTATACCTTGATATATTGGCATGTGATTATGATTTGTCTACTTGATTCGACTGTATAATTTGTGTATAGGATAAAAATATACATGTGCGCCATGTGTGATCTAATTGAGAACCTATGTTTTAATTCCTTGTTATGGCTAATTCACATAATTAAGAATGTGTAGGATTATTACCTAACTTGGATGTTCTTTTCTGTTCTATTCCCTATCGGGTGGACCTAGGGAGGATAGGTTTATACATACCTCAGAAGAGGTGTATGAGAACCTGTGTGTTCTCGGTCGACAATCCGTCGTGACCACTAAGAAAAAAGAGAGAAAGTTAGGAAGTTTGATGAAACATAGCACACCAAGTGTTTGAAAAAAATGCTAGTGTGGGGTGAATTTATGATCTTAGCTTGCAGCGCCTTAGATACCAATCGTTATCCATTTACATGCTTTGATAATTAGATTTAGTTAGATTAATTACACATCTTTTATTTAACTGTTTAAATAAGACTTAATCGATATAAATTCAGTATTCGGCAAATATTAGTAATAATTCCTCGTGGGTTCGACACTCTACTTTTCATTATATTACTTGTTAGACCACGTATACTTGCGCGTGTTTGCGAAATCGACCAACAAAGACTCCATCCAATTTTCTTGCTTGGGTACGCTGGAAAATGAACTCAGACACTCTTTTGGTTGAAATTATTAGTGTGTTAAATTATTCTATGCATATCATATTTTTGCAATTTCCATAAGTATAGCTAAATTGGAAGTCTTCAAAACTGAAGAAAAGGTAACAATGTTTATTTATTTATGATTCTAAAACTTGTCAAATAATAATATGTGATTCTAAAGCGTATTATTTTTCATTCTTGCCGTATTGACTTGCAGGGTTGGGCAGTCAGGGCAGGCAAACTGATTTTATCTGTATTTAAATATTTTGAAGATTCTGAAGGGGAAAAAGAGGTAATCATATCTGATAATAACAAGAATTGTTATCCTCCATGATTGATTTACCTAAGCAATTCACTTAGTTATAAGAGTTTTTCATGTGTCTTTTTGGAAAAGAACCAAAATATAACATCATTGGATCTAAAACAAAGCCAATCACAGAAACAAGAGCAGCATAGCTGCATAATCAAGTTGGTACATGATCTAGAAATTAACCTCTTCTGAAAATTACATTGTGTTCTGTAACACTGAATCTTTATTTTTTTTCTTTTTGTTATCAGTTCTCCCGAGGCTGCAATGACAGGCATCAATAATCCGTTTAGTGGAGGAAAGCATGCTGCTCCAAAGGATTTTGTCTGTCCCATAACAAGTAACATATTTGATGATCTAGTGACTCTTAAAACAGGACAGACTTATGAACGTAAAGCAATCCAAGAATGGATTGCTAAGGGAAACTCTACTTTCCCTTTTACACGACAGAAGCTGGATGGTACTCAGCTGCCTAAACCAAATTATGTGCTCAAACTTCTCTTGATAATGTCATAAGGCAAGCTACTATTGATGGCATTGTTGGGGAGTTGCGTCTGGCGATAAATAACCTTTGTTTGTCAGAAGTACTAAAGGAATCCGAAATGGCATTCCTTTGGATTGAGCGCAACAATTTTCCTTCTTTCTGAACTTGGGTCTTGAGATGATGGCGTCATCTAGACACTAACCAGAGTAGATTCTGATGTTGAATGTGTTCTAGCACTCTTCAAAAGAGGTTGTTAGAGGCTGTTGTATTGGTTTATCTTTTAAGCCCTTCCTGTATGAGACTTAACGATATGGACATAGTGAATCCATTTTTAACTATTCTTAAAAAGAAAGAGGAAGATTTTCTTAAGATACGTATGAAGCCAAAATTAGCTACAGTGGAGACGAAGAATTTAGTGCTCCGATCCTTCCTGCACGTCACACAGAGGATGATTTTCAAAGCTAGAGTCCGTGGAGACGAAGAATTTAGTGCTCCTCTTTTTTTTTAATCAAAACTTGCTAAGGGCTAGAGACCAAAGAGGGGTAACATATTCAAAATGTACGCCGAAGACTATATCCAAAATTGCAGTGCCAGATGTTTCGAGGGGTATGTGAAGTCTCATGAATTATTATATTTTGAATCTTTAGAATAATTTTTCTTGAATGTTAGACCCAGATATATACGTTCTATCCAATGCATTTCTACTAGTAAATTTGAATACCCTTTCATTGTTAGTCTGCAATCATAACATTGTCATCCTTACTATTATTTTTTTGAGTTCAAGGATTTAGAAGTTCCAATGACATGGGCAGGCAACCTCTTCAGATGTTGTTCAATATAAAAGTCTTTGCAGCACTGAAACTGTGGAATCTTCAAGTACTGATGATTTGGATGGAACATGTCTTGAGAACTCCAAGGTCCATGATAGCTTGTTACTGATGAAATTCTAGTCATTATCATCTACTGCGGTCGGCAACTTACTTTCATTGTCATCTATTTGAAGTTCATTACTACTATTTCTATCTGTTTGAAGTTTTATTGGACAATGGTTTCACTGTTCAGGTGAGTTTATATACTCTTTATGGGCCCAAGTGAAAATTAGGATTCACATGACATAATTGAATTAAATGCACAATTAGGGTTCCATGACCTCATTAAATGTGCAAATTAGGGTTCACATGACCTAATTGAATGAAGACGAAAAAGTTGAAAATAAATGTATTAGACCCGAGAGGAGCCTCCACGTATCCCGACATAGAAGGTTCGTGGAGGTGGCTCATTTTGGGAATTGATTGAGGGATTGGATTGGTGGCTAGAAATACATGACAATATGTGTATTACTCTAGTGAATAAAGGGTTTTTCTGGAATTTCCCTGAAGACATGTGTCTAACATGTGACTACTTAAGTTCTAGGAAACTCTATAAATACCCCTTCCATTCTATGAAGGGGGGGCACTTTTGGGGACTTAGGACTTGAACATTCTCTCTTAAAGCACTTAAGACTTGGACATTCTCTCTCAAAACACTCAAGACTTGGACATTCTGTCAACTGGAAGCACTCGAGAAGGCTCCCTGGATCCCTGCTACCCTAACAAGGTTTCCGGATTCTAGGAGTTCTGCCGCGCGTCATTGGAATAATCGCCTACCTGTTCTTCTCTCCCCTTCAATCAATCAATCAATCAATTACGTGCTCTTCGTGGATTTATCTCCTCTTCAGCCACCACGAAATCCTAACTACCAAGACACGATTTCCTTGCCCACACCCTTTCTATTTGTTTGAAGTTTTATTATGTCCAATTTTGTAGAATCAACCAATGCCATGACATGTTCATTGAGCTTGAGCTCATTTATGAAGGCAGACGTAGTTGAAGTATCTAGTGGGAACTCTTCCAGAAGCAGGTTGAAATCACCAAAAGATATCTTGGAGATTCAAATGTTCGATATGCTTGGCTTCCTTCTTCTAAAGAAGGATTAACTAGTGTCATGACGTATGTGCTTGGTGATTGTGGAATAACCAAAAGTAAGTCCATATATGGCATAGGCGTTCTTCTTATTTATTTTTTGGTTTTTATATTTCTATTTTAAGTATGAAAGGTCACCTTAAGCAAGTCAAGTAGTTGGATTTATTGTCTAGTTGGTTATTTCAAACAATGGGATGTCATAGTTAGGACTGAGCAAAAAATGGATATAATCGAATAAACGAAGCGAACCGATTTTTTTTAACCGAAATTTCTTGATAATTCGGTTATTTTTTGTAATTCGGTTATATCCGAATTCTTATTCGGTATTCGATATTCGGATCCGATTATTAAAATCATCCTAATCGGTTAACCGAATAACCGAACATATTTATTAAAAAAAAGGAATTTAATATCTGAAGGAACATATTTATTCGGTTATTAAAACTGTTTACCTTGTTGTGTAATACATTAACTCATTCTTTTATCTTGTACTGTTGTACATTAAAAAGTCAGCAGCAAAGCCTCTTTTTTTTTTCTCCTCTCTCTTCTTCACTAAGGTCAGTAAGGTGTTGGACTGCTCGCGGCGGCTACCTTAGATTTCTTAAAAATCGGTGAGCTCACCCTCTTTCTCCCTCTCCGTCTGCATATATATGTATTTCTCTTCGTTCGGCACCTTCACTCCTTTCTTCCCTTCTTCGGTTCCTCCCGCTTTCTCTCTCCACTAATCACAAGCATCGAACCGGCGAACCCTCAGATCTCACCACTTCGATAAATCCACTCGTCTCTCGCAGCGATGGATTTGGAGTGCCTTCGACTTCGAGGACTCAATTCGTGGGTAAAAATCATAGATCTGTTCTTGGTTCCTCTTCTTAGAGACAATGTCTGGATTTGGATTCTGGAATTGGATTTACTTGTGATGTTGTATTTTCTGTTCAAAGTTGTTCTTTCTAATTTTCGGTGATGATTGCCCAGAAGCAATTGCTCTTTCTTTGTTAAAGTTTTGGTGTAGAAATATACTTTTGTATCTAATTAATCGTTAATTTGTATCCCATCCCAGATTTTGTTACCTGCTTTTGCTTTTGTGGAATCATTTTTGGGTGTTATTTTTAATAGTAGTGTTTGGTTATTATCCGAAATACCGAATTTACAATTCGGTAATTCGGTATTCGATTATTTGGTTAGTACCAAAATTTGGTTATTAGTTCGGATATTGAAAATAAGAATATTTCGGTATTCAGTTATAACCGATAGCCTATTTGGTTCGGTTATAACCGAATGATCAGTCTTAGTCATAGGGCCCCAATTAATTTATTTATTCTCCCTCGGTAATTAAACAAGTAGAGTAAGAAAAAATGAGTAATTATGTGTGTTGAGTTATTATTTGATTAGGTATGTAAGTATGTGTGCGGGAGCTGATTTAAGTTTTGTTTGAGATCTGTCAGGGTTGTGAGGCTCTATTTTCATAGAGGGTGTTGGAGGTGAGGGTGCCTCTGCTGCAACACATCTGAACCAATGAAGACATGATATGTGGAAACTCTTCCAATTTTATTTGGATAAAACTAAAAGATCTGGAGAGGTATAAAGTCTATTGTAGTTGTCAAATTTATCTCATTATGAATAAAAGATACGTTTAAATAAATAAAAGATACGTTTAAACTCTTCCAATATATATATATAATGAATAAAAGATACGTTTAAATACGTTCAATTTGATATATAATTTATAGAATTAACAAAAATACGTTTAAATTTTAACATTAATAAAAATTTAATAGAGTATAGTACAAATAAAAAAAATTTAAAACTATTTTAGAGTTGTATATTTAATTGTACATAGTATATGTTTATATATATATATATAAATATATACAGAGAGTTTGAGGGAGAGATCAAATGAAGATGCTCTTAGTATTATAATTAATACTCCCTCCGTCCCAAATTAATTGCTCAGTTTTGACTTTTTAAAGTCAAATTGACCATTTTTAAAACTAATCTTTTTACTATTTTTGCTAAAATATAGGTGAAGAGATTATAACCAAAAGAAAGTATATACAATTTATTACTAATCCTAATTTTTATAATTTTAGAAATATATTTATATATGCTTAATTATTAATTCTAAAAATAGTCAATTTGACTTAAAAAAATCAAAACTGAGCAGTTAATTTGGGACGGAGGGAGTACTAATTATTATATGTCCGATCCTAGGCACTGCTGATCCATAGGCTTGCATGTACTTAATTAAAAATTTAATAAATAATAAATACTATAAACTATAGCTAGATAGAACTTGTTATTTGTATTTATATTATATATATTTATAGTATTTAAGTATTTTAATTAAATAAAATAATAGTGCCAATAGCAGTATATGTCCAGTACTGCCACCTTGAGTTTCTTTTATAATCTTTATGGATCGATCTTAATTATTAACTGCAGATGTATATATAACGAAAGTAAAGAAATACTAGGTACACAAAAAGCAGTGGTTGGAATAATTATTAAGTAATCCACTAGTTTACAGTTCATCTACCTTGTAAATTAGGTTTTAATGCAGCAAAATAAGCGGTGGTCACATGTCTCTCTTTTCTTATGATTCTTGGCCCAATGATAACTCGTCTTATGATTTTTAGGAGGTTAAGAGTTCATCCTTTCAATTCTTCGGTGTGTGCCCAAAAAAAGAAGAAGAAAAAGTCCCATATATATATATATATATATATATATATATTTGTACTTGTTAAATATAAGTAAATGTGTTTGAAGTAAATGTGTTTGAAGCGACAACCTTAATGTTAATTGAATGAAAGTACCTACATATATATATCCTGGGAAGGAAAAATGGGCAAAGGTCCAAAAATGCCCTTGACGTTTACCCCGATATCACACTTGCACCCTAAACTAATTTTTTTTCCTAAAAATACCCTTAACGTTACAAAGATCAGGTCACCCGTACCCCTCTCGTTAACAAATCTGCCACATAGACTAACGTGACTAACACCTCATCTAAATTTGCTAACAAGGCATGAACACCTCATCTACTTTTGCTGACACATAACAAAAATAATATTTAATAAAAAAATTATATTTCTTCTTCCTCTTTTCTTTCTCTAATCTCCTTCCTCTATTCTCTCTCCTCTCTCCTCCGTCTTCCTTATCAAATTGGGAGATCATCATCAGCAAGAACAGAGGTTCACAAAATTAAACCCACTCAAAAGCTATAATGTTCATCCTATTCCTCTCCTTCAAATTTGTGTGTACCATATTGCATGCTCCTGCCGGTGTAATTTTCCACCATCATAGCAACCCCTTCATCTTCTTTAGATTTCTATTTCAAAATTCCAAGTTTTTTTTACTAAAATTCTTTAGAGTAATTCTAGTTTCAAATTTCAGAAATTGAAAGTTTGCTCACAAATTTGCGAGTGAAAATTAAACAAACGATGATAGTGGTGGGTCAGTTTACCCCCAAAAAATTAGATCTAAAATTTGAGAAACAAAATATTTATATACATGCATTACCTATAGAATTTCATCTTAATTTGCTCCAGATCCGAAGATCTAAAATTTGCTCCAGTATTTATATACCCAAATGAATAACAAAGTATTCATATACCCAAATTTGAAATAATTCGGTTCAGATGAAATTAAAATACCCAAATGAATAACAGAGTATTCATATATTCAAATTAAGCAAATAACTTTGTTAAAATAAAATTAAGCAAACATATTCCAATATTTATATACCTAAATTTGCTCCAAATGAATAACAGATGGTGATGGTGGGGGTGGGGGTGGGGGTGGGAGTGGGGAGTGGGGGCTGGGGCGGGGGGGGGGGCATTTAGATTTTAGTCCAGGATGTTTGTTTGCTTCTTTATGTTTATATTTCTAAATTTCCAAGAATTTAACAAAGAAAAGAAAAAACTATATTTCACATTCTATGTAACGTAACTCACTCGGTATTTGACTAAACACAACATTCTTTTATGTGCTTGTCCTTGTTTACTTGTGCTCTTTTCTGTTGTTGGTATTGTTTAATTAACAGTTCTGCACAGAGAAGCTCATTCCAAGCGTCTGGCACGTCCGGGAGGCACCAATGGCTGCAATCCTGGATTCTTGAATGTGATGTTCTCTCCTCTTCTACACAGATTTGCTATTGTATAGAGACATACGAGGTTTATTGTTGTTTGGTGACGGAGTTGGGTCGGCAGGAGGAGTCGCGAGAGTCGAGGAGTAGGTGATCGATGGTTGGAGGAGGAAGTGGAGGAGGTGATTGGTGGTGGATTTGAGTTTTTTTTATTGTTAATGGAAAAAATGGAGGAAGGAGATGAGAGAGAGGAAAGAGGAAGAAAAAAAAGATTTTTTTATTAATTTTTATTTTTGACACGTGTCAGCCACATCAAAAATAAATTAATATCTGTTAGTTTAGTTGGCATTTTTTTAACAGGAAGGGTACATTTGAGTTACGTTTTAAAATGTTAAGGGTACTTTTGGAAAAAAAAATTAGTTTAGGATGCAAGTGGGATATCGGGGTAAACGTCAAGGGCATTTTTGAACCTTTGCCCAAGGAAAAATTGCTCACGTTCAGTACTAACTGATGTGAGTAATACATGCAAAGAAAGAGTCAAACTCCTAAATCTACTCCCAAATAATAGAGACTTATTAACAGAACCAAATGACCAAGTCAAAACCATAACAAACTTCAACATTTCCACCCTTAAACTGATTACATATACAAATAAGTTTAGAGTAGGATTTATACATACTCCCATCATGCTACGTAACTTCTCAAAAGAATCCAGCTTAAGAGGTTTTGTTAAAATATTAGCAATTTGCTCCTGAGATCCACAATGTATTAACTTCATTACTCCATCCTTGCTAAGATCTCGAAGAAAGTGGAACCTCACGTCTATATGCTTACTTTGACCATATAAAATTGAATTTTTTAAAAGTATAATAGCTGAACTATTGTCATAGTAGATTACCGTGGGCTCTTCTAGAACATGATTCAACTCTTCTAGCAGCCTTCTAAGCCACACAGCTTGGCAAGAACATAAAGTTGCTGCAACAAATTCAGTTTCAGAGTGGTGGATAACATGACTACTGGTTGTTTCCTTGAAGACCACGACACAACTCCTGAACAAGAACAAATATCCCGATGTGCTATTTCGATCTTCTAAATTTCCTGCATAATCATTATTCGTGAATGCCACAAGTTTTGTGTTTCCTCCCTTGCTATAGAAGATACCATAGTCCATGGTTCCCTTAAAATATCTGAGCACTTATTTAGTTACTTGTAGGTGCAAATCTATTAGGCGTTCCATGTACCTACTAAGCAAGCTGACAACAAACATGAGATTAGGTTTTGTGGCTGTTAGATACATGAGACTCCCAATCATCTGTTTAAAAAAAGTGTTGTCAACGGATTTTCTTGTGTTTTCTTTTCCAAGCTTAGCCTCAGGAACTATGGGATTAAGCACTGAGATGGACTCTGTTATTCCAAACCTATCCAGAATTTCTTAGAGATATTTTTTTATGAATGAAGATTCCATCGCCTTGCTGTAATACTTCTATACCCAAAAAATATCTCATCGTTCCCAAATCAGTCATATCAAACTCCCTGTTTATAGACTGTTTGAAAGCCATAAACATGTCTTCATTGTTGCCAGTAAAAATTAAATCATCAACATAGAAACATACAATTAGAAATTTACCTCCTGGTAAGGTCTTGGTGAATAGGGTATGCTCATAGGGACATTTAGTAAACCCTTCCTTCTCAAAATAGGACTCTATTTTGTTGTACTATTCCTGTGGAGCCTGTCATAATCCATACAATACCTTTTTCATCTTCTACACTTTATGCTCATTGCCCTTCTTTTCATATCCAAGTGGATGTGCAACATATACCTCTTCATCAATTTCACCATGTAAAAACGCTGACTTCACATCCAACTAGATGATTTTCCAATGCTTTTGTGCCGTAAGAGAAATCACAAGTCTGATGATATCAAGCCTAGCTACAGGTACAAACACTTCTGAAAAATTAACCCCATGTTGTTGGACATAACCCTTTACGACGAGTCTTGCCTTATGCTTATTGATTTCACCATGCTTATTTAACTTTGTTTTGAAGACCCACCTAATGCCAATTTTATTTCCTCCAACCCGAAGATCAGTTAATCCTCATGTAAAATTCCTTTTAATGGAAAAAATCTCAGCATCCATGGCCACTCTCCACTTCTTACGCTTCACGTCTTCTTCAAAAGATAGCGGGTCCTTATCAACAAACAAAGCCAAGAGAGATTTATCACCTTCACCTTCTAAGTCTTCTAATTCAGTGACATAATCTCTCATCCAAGTTGGTTATTTCCGCGTTCTTCTTCTATTTGGGCTAGAAGACTCTCCAATGGATAGATCTCCAGTAACATCTAGATCTTGCACTGTTACCTCTATCGTTTTTGCCTCCTCATCCACGTGTTGCTCAACGAATGCATCCTCAACAATACTTTTATCTTCCCATACCTTACTATCATTTTCAATATCATTCCAGTGCAGTTCAGTTACAAGACCGTCTTGATTCTCAGCCCAATTCCATCCATCGCCTTCCCTAAAAATTACATCTCTGCTAATAATTTTTTTTGAAACAGGGTCATAAAGGCGATAGGCCTTTGATTCTTCGCTAACACCCATCATTACGCAACGTAAACTTTTTTCTTCCAACTTGGCGCGTCGATGATCAGCTACATGGGCATAAAAAAATATAACCAAAGATGCAAAAATGGTCAACTAATGGTCTCGAACCACTCCAAGCCTCCTCAGGAGTTATGTTGCGCACAACAATAGTTGGAATTCGATTGAGAATGTGAGCAATCCACCAAAAATATTCTGGCCAAAAAGTCCTAGGAGCTTGTCTTCCCCGGAGCATACAGCGTACCATGTTCATTATTATACAGTTCTTTTGTTCCGCCGCGACGTTTTGATGGGGAGTGTAAGCACCAGTGAGTTGTCTTTATATTCCATTAAAGGAACAAATGGTGACAAATTCGTTTGATAAAAACTCTTCTCTGCGATCTGTTCTTAGACCTTTGATGCAAGCATTCTTTTTTTTTCAACTAGACTTTTGAATAACTTGAAATATAACAAAGGCCTAGGATTTCTCCACCAGAAAATACCCATACAATTTATGACTAAAGTCATTAATGAAACTCTGGACGTACCTCTTATTGCCATTGGAGGTAGGAGAAATCAGTATACGTACAAATGTTAGCATGAATAAGTTGAAGGATCTCCATAGCTCGCAATTTGTTTTGCCTTGAAAAAGGATTTCTTGAGTGTTTTCCCATAACGCAATATTCATAAACCACTTCAGGATCTTTAAGTTGAGGTAGACATGTCACCATCTGCTTCCCATAAAGTGTCTTGAGTCCTCCGAAAATGATATGACCATACCGACTATGCCAAAGATAATCCAAGTTGTCGGTGATAGAGTGAAAACACTCTAAAGCTTGAATTTTTGAGAGAAAGATGAACATAAGATTCTGAGACATATTGGTTTGCATAATGAGGCCTCTTTCTAGATGACAAATCTTGCACATGTTATTTTGAATAAGAATGGCTAGGCCCTTTTCTTGCAATTGTTTAATGCTTAATAAGTTATTCTTCAGCTGGGGAACATAATATGCCTTAGTAATAATATGTGTAACGTCTCCGATTTGCATTCGAATACTTCCTCTGCCCATGACATAGAGATAAGTACTGTTCCCAAGTTTTATCAAATCTCAAAGTCTTCATTCAGAGTATTGAAAAATTCCTTTTTACCACACATGTCGTTACTACATCCTGAATCCAGAAATCAAACTTGTTCATTGGGATCTTTTTGTATGTCAATATATGTCATAAGAAGAATTTCTCCACTTATTTCTGCCAAGGGTGATCTTAACTCCTTGTCCTTCTTTGGACACTCATACTGAAAATGTCATAGATCATGGCAATGATAGCATTCAACAATGGATTTATTAAAAGCTGATCTGCCACGACCTCAGCCCCTACCTCTGCCTCGATATGCACCACGTCCACGACCTCTCTTCCTGTGTTATCAGCGTACTCCACCTGAAAAGCGTGTTCCTCCATAATATAACTCTTCATCCTTTGTTCATGAACCAAAAGACTGCTTTGGATCTCATCAATTGTCATATTAACTAAGTCATTAGACTCCTCAATAGAGCAAACAACACAGTCAAATTTGGAAGTCATACATCGTAGTATGTTTTCAATCATAACAACATCTTCAATTTTTTCTCCATGAATCCGCATTTTATTAACTATGGTGAGAGTTCGAGAAAAATACTCATTCACACCTTCTCCTTCGTTCAAGTGGAGAATCTTGAACTCCTTTCTCAGTGCTTGAAGTTCATGTGCTCGTTTGATACAATCTGTCCCTTGACATTTCTTCTTTAAAGAGTCTTAAATATCTTTTGAGTTGTCTTTCTTCAATATGGTCTCCAAAATTGAACGATCAATGGCTGGAAAGAGGTAATTCTTGGCCTTTAGGTCTTTCAGTTTTTGATCTTCGAGTGTCTTGGTTTGTACGGTGGTGAGGACTACGCCTGTGACTTCTTTCATAAAACCATTCTCCAATATTATTTGGAACGCAAAACTTTTTCCATAAGCATGGACTAGTGATCATAATGGCCCGTCAAGACGAGGAATTGTTGGCTGCACATAATTTTCATCTAATGCCATTGCTGTTGCTGCTGCTGCTGCTGTGGCTCTGATGCCAAATGTTAAATATAAGTAAAAGTGTTTGAAGAAAACACCTTGATGTTGGTTGAATGAAAGTAAATACACACACATATATATATATATATATATATATATATATATATATTGTTACAACTGGGAAGAAAAAACTGCTCATGTTTAGTGCTAACTGATGTGAGTAATACATGTAAAGAAAGAGTCAAACTCCCAAACCTACTTTCAAATAACATGGACTTATTAACAGAACCAAATGACCAAATCAAAACCATAACAAACTTCAACAATCCTCATCTTCTTATCTTTTGTAATATGTTATTTTTTATTTTTTACTTTTTTTGGGACATGGGACCTGTCTCTCTAATTGACCAAATATATATATATATATATATATATATATATATATATATATATATATATATATATATATATATATATATATATATACGGTCCGGCTCTAAAGCGAACCTTAAAGAGCGAACCAAAGACGAACCGTCGTCTTTGGTGTCTATGGCGATGGTTCGATCTGTTTCCATAGCCATGTAGTCTTTGGCGACAGGTCGAACCGTCGCCATAAACACCAAAGACGACGGTTCGTCTTTAGTTCGCTTTTTAAGGTTCACTTTAGAGCCTCTCCGTATATATATATATATATATATATATATATATATATATATATATATATATATATATATATATATATATATATATATATATATATATATAGGGTAAGGATCCATAATATGTATTTGTTAGAATATTTTATTTTCTTATGTGACCTCTACTATTTATGGAATTTTGGGCTTACATATTGTATTAATTTAATCTCCTTATTTTTGGGTTTGGTAATTATGTGGATCATAAATATTATTAATTATTTTAATTTGGCATAATGGGCCCTAGGATTTCATAATCTTGATGGATAATTTTGACCCTTAGCTATTCTATAAATAAAACAGTTAGGTTTTAGTCTCAATGGTTGTCTCAAAAATTTTATACACACCTATACATCTATCATAAGATTAAGAGAGACAATTGAAGACTTTCACCCTAGCATTAATTAAGCGCAACATAAGCGTGATATATACACGATGACTTATCTTAATTCATGTATGTACTTAATTGATTAATTAATTTATGCATCAACATTTGGTATCAAAGCATGGTTACACTATTACATAGAATAAATTAATTACGTTATTATACCATAATTTTAATTTCGTAGAACCTCTTTATTGAATGGAATCATGTTTTAGAATATTGAAACATATATATATATATATATATATATATATATATATATATATATATATATATATATATATATTCTGACATGCACCCATAAATGCACTGTTCCTATGTACTATACATAAAGTTTCTAATGTTTAGTATTTTTGATGTTAATTTTAAATAAAGGAGTATGTTGGTGCTTTAATATTATGGTATGCGTGAACAGGAATATGAATATTAAAATAATATATGTTAGATTTATTAGTTATTATGTCTAGATAATATTATGATATTTTGATGCCCTCATGTATTCATGTTAAAATTAACATGATTATTTTATAATCAATTCATGTTCATAATTATATATTTTAATTTAAGATTCTAGAACATGATGTGATATATTATTATGGCTTTTAAGTTGTTATCTGTAAATTATAAACAATGTTAATTTTCAAACTCGATTAATATGTTGTTGAAAATTGAGTTTTATAATAATAATAATAATTTATATGTATGCGTGACTCTTTTATTGTTAAAATTATTAATCAGCCCAATGGAGGGATATTAATTGAAACAATTAAAGATTAAGAAAAATCACATAATGTCACATTTAATAAATGAATATTTTAATTTTACCCAACAAAAAAAATTAGAATTATAATTTATTAAATGAAATTTTATTGCATAAATGACATGTTTATTTCATTTTCTGTCCAACGGTGATGCGTGGATAAATGTGTTGTGCATTATTTTATGGGGATGTTATTAGCATATTATTAATTGGACCAACGTAAGAATCATAATTATGCACCAACATCCTATTAAAATATATTTTTTGGGGTGTTATAAATAAATTTTATGTAACTAACTGTTTGCCCTACAGTTGGTTTTATTATGATTAATTATTAATTACTGTTGTACATTGTGGATTTCTTTTAATTTTTTGTAAACATGCTAATGAGCGTGATTATGTTTCAGCATTGACTCCAACTAGTATTTATGGGTATCTATTTGGAATTGAACCCTTGAATGGAACTAATTTTACTACTTGAAAAGAGAAAGTGAAAATTGTTCTCGGTGTTATGGATTTGGACTATGCATTACTAGTGGATCCTCCTGCTCCACTTACAGCTACTAGCTCAATTGAGTAAAAGGCAATTTATGAAAAGTGGGAGCGATCCAACTGCATGTCCCTTATGATTATGACAAACTCTAACACGACAACCATTCGTGGAGCCATTCCTGACTCTACGAATGCTAAAGAGTACTTAACTTCAGTCGAGGAATAATTTAAGAGTTCTTCTAAAACTCATACAAGTACCTTTATTTTGAAAATGCTCATTAGCAAGTATGACGGGGTTAGTGGACTGCGCGAGCATATTATGATGATGAACGACATGACCTTTAAATTAAATGGTATGGACATGGAGATTTCTGAGGGTTTTCTTATTCTCTTTATTATGACTTCTCTTCCTGCACAATTTGATTCATTTAAGATCAGTTATAACACGCAGGAAAAAAAGTGGAAGATCAACTAATTGATCTCCATGTCCGTCCAAGAGGAAGAAAGGCTTAAGATTGAAAAACCTAATATTGCTTATTTAACTACCATTGGATTCCATAAGAAGAAGGCTCATAAAAATATCAAAGGTTTTAAGAATAAGGATAAGCAAATTTCTACCAAAATAAATAAGGAAAATGATTCAGGTAACAACTTTGAGGCATGTCCTAAATGCCACTTATGTAAAAAAGAAGAACATATTCAGAAAGAATGCCCTAAGTTTAGAGAATGACTTGAAAATCAAGGTATTTTTTTCAATTATGTAATTAACTTATGAATCATTTCTAGTTGATGTTCCTTCTAATACATGGTGGCTTGACACTGGTTCTATGATTTCACATTTCTAATTCATTGCATGGATTTCCACTACAAGAAAATTGGCTAATTCAGACAGAATTAAGTTCGACGGAAATATTTCCTTGAAGATAGTATTTTTCTGACGGATTATTCAGTCAAACATAATTCAGTCAAAAATACAGTAATTTCGACGGATGTCCGTCGAAAATAGATGAAGCCCTTTGGCACCTAAGTTCACGCCTGCGCCAACCTTATATTTGACGAAATAGTGTTTATGTTTTACAGAATATCAGTTGAAGATACGATAATTACGATGGATGTAAGTTCGACGGAAATTTTGTCGAAAATAAGCTTTAAAACCTAATCAGATCATTTTCTCCCCAACCGCCTCTCATTTTCTTATTTTACTCTCTCTCACTCTCACTGCTCTACTCTTATTTCTTTCTCACTACTCTTATCTCCACCACTACTAGATGCCACAACCATCGCCGCCACTAGACGCCACAACCACTAGGTGCCACCACCACCAGACGCACTACAAGGAAAAGCCTTAGTTCGGACAGAATATTCCCTCGAAAATAAGCCTATTCCGTCGAACGTAGGTTATTTCTGACGGAATATTCTGTCGAAAATTCAGTCGTATATATACGCGTCAAAGATAACATCCGTCACAAATTCTGTCGTACCTATCTTATCTATGACGGATTATCTCTGACAGAATTTGTCGAAAATAAGCTATTTACGACTGAATAAATAGGATAAAACTTTCCGTCGATTATAATATTCCTTATTTCTGACGGAAGTATTCCCTCGGAATTAACCTATTTTCGACTGAAAATTAAAATACACAGATAAACTTAATAAACTCAATAAGTACTATATGTTTATATATACATATATATACTATAATATGAAACTTAGAAACCCATTTGACAAGTAGGAGTGAATGTCGAACAGTAGTCTCTATATATTCCAAATAACAATTCTCATAAACTAAGTAGCACTTACTTAGTTTATCATTGGCAAAATAAACTAAGTAACATTTGCTTAGTTTGCCACCCCTCTTCTCGATATTGATACTGAAAAGGGGGTTAAATTTGATCGTAATAGAATCACAACCGTAGATATCAAGTAGGTGTTAAAGTCTGATGACGTGTTCGTGTTAGCAAGTCAAGTGACTCAAATGTATTACGCTCCTAATGTCATAAATACTCGAAGCCCTGATACATAGTAGTCACAACTAAAACACGTTCATTTGATGCTGAGAACATGTTTGGTATAGATGAGGCATTGCAAGAAGATTTTAGCAACCCTTTGGCCGTAGTGTTAAATGTTGATGATGTGATGAGTACCGATGTCATTGACGTATACCTGACGATGAAGATGTCGAGGAAAACATCGTCGTGAATGATTATGCAGAATTTGAAGATGATAATGATGATGAAACTGATCTCGAAACTTAGGATGAGGAATATACCGAATCCAAGAATGATATACACATTGATTCTGATGGGTTTGATGACGTATGTAATTGAAAATGATCATTCATATTAGTAAATACCACATATTTTTAAACCTTACATATTCATAATCTACCAATTTAGTTATTGCAGTAGGATATTCATAGCTAGACATAGCGGTGGAGGTCGCCGAGGGGGGTTGGCAATTCGGTATGGGAGACGATAGCCACGATGGAGGCTCGTCTTTAGGAGCTATTAAGTTGTCTTAACTAGGATTTAAATATATCTCAAGCTGTATTACTTTATGTTTATTTACTAAGTTAAAATATAATTATTACAGATGCACTTGTTCGACGACACCGAGGGACGAACCTCGATATCTTTGGCCGTCCGCCGGTAATTCCAATTACAATACCGGTGGATGTCGCTTCTGTACAGTAAGTGTTATTATATTGTTAATATTTCTGTCTGTTATTGCAAATCACAATTCACATAACACATATTGTTATATTTTTTTTGTAGTATATTAGACCCGGTGGCTAAGCATACCCTACACGCGATATGTTTGACGCACCTCCCGAGAGGGTGCATGCGGTTTAGCCAGTATGCGTGGTACGATTCCACCTTTATGAAGACTGTCTTGTGGGAGTTCACGTAAGTTAAGCATATTATATTAATTACTACATAGTTGTATTAGGATGACGAAATTAATTGTTCCTAATTTTTAAATTTTTTTATAGGTTTATTATAGATTTGGCTCGAGCACCTCTCAGACAGCTGGCGGTGATGTGATTATTTCACACGTCGCTAAGAATTACTCCGGCTGGCTGTATGAGATGCGAAAGAGGGCACCCCGACCAGTTGAAGACCAGCCCGGGACCACCATCAGATCTCACCAGCCCCGCATAGTCTCTAATTTAGCTTGGGAAGCTATGTGTGTGCACTGGGATGCTGATAACTTCAAGAAATAGTCTGAGCAAGCGAAGAAGAACCGTGGTCAGCTTCGCATAGTACACACCATTGTTTCTCAGTCGTTCGAGGAGGCGAAGACGCTAAGTGCGCTGTATTTAGTTGTTTAGTTATCAAGTTCTCACACAAATACTTAATACCAGTTTTATGAATCTTTTTATTGGGCCTTGAGGAGGACCTTGGGTCGAGATCCCACCATTTTAGAGTTTTGGGATAGAGTCCACACACCTAAGGATGAGCGTGCTTTGTCTCAGGCAACTTTAGCTATACGGATAAAATTCATCTTACTATTTAGCTTTTAGTAATATTCATTCATAAATAAAAAGATATAATTAACATACGTATACAAAATAAATTACAGGACCAATTTCAGAGGCTTCGGGACCAATGTATAGCTGAGCTGGAGGCTATTAGGAGGGGTTCTGAGCCGTTAGATTCTGCCACCCCCTTCCCGACATTGTATTAGATCGGGATGAGGAGTTGAGACTATGGGTCGCATCTTAGGATCCCCCTACTAGCAGTACCGACAGATATCGAGTGTTTGGTCTGCTGAGGATACCCACATATACAGTTTTTGGAGGTAATATTTTATAGGTTTCACGAAATTATCAGAATTTGTCACATTATATAAATTATTATTAGTAATGGAATTTTTCTCTTTATGTAAGCTCCAGTCAGCGCCAACGTCCGAGAGCACATGTCGGACCATCTCATACGGGTACTGGCTTAGAAGACGAGGACTTGCAGAGGCTGATAGGAGCAGTGTCGGATAGGTTTTGTACCAATTCGGTCTTTCTCCGTCAGTAATTGCCTAGTAGTTCTCGTCTTCACCAGGTTGCTCATGATATTATAGTAGGGGCCTCCGCAAAGAATACGGGATTACTGCGGAAGTAGTTCGACGCTTTCAGCGGCGTGATACTGTTACCTCTTTTTTAGTCTTAACAAAAGAGCTCTAACTCATGCAAGCATACATGCGTCAATAAGTAATACAGAGCAAGTAAAGTATCGATCCCACAAAGAAAGTTGTTTAACTTAAACTACTATTCATTAATTGAATCACTATATTTATATGCTCAAACTAATGATTAAACTTGGTTTGTTCTCGAATTGCAAATAACAACTAAAACAATAATAACGACAGAATAAATGATATTGGAACTAATGGGATCCTAACTTCATTTAACATTTCATTCAATCGCCACTATCATGAATGACTTGCTCACATATCACAGAAAAGTAACCAAGAGCACAAAAAGAGTATTAGCCATTTTTTAATGCACTAAGACCTACTTACACATCATCCACATATGATAGACTCTATGTAATCATCAATATAACCAAAATCACTATATGTCTATGTGAAATTGCAACTATATTGATTTTAAGTTCAAGCCCTTATTCTAACTTATACGATGAAACATTATATGTCTATCTGGTTCATGAAATACATAAGCCATATAACACAGCCCTATATACGTATACTACCATGATTACAATCCATATTTGCATGTTTATTGTCAATTCCATACAAATACTGAAACGAATGATGATCAAGCATTCATACATACAAAACAATCATGATAGATATCCCATATGATATGCAAAACAATCCAGCATTTAAGCATGCAATCAAACTACATATTAAAATTCGTTAGAATCCCATAATGGAGTTTAGTTCATGACTGAACCAAAAGCCATTATGGGATCAAATCTAAACATAGTCAATAAACGATAATTGAAAGATGAAAGATGAAACTATCAAACCCAATTGTTGAATACAAATCAATATTCAAATCCTCATAAGATTACAGCAAATACTAATAATAATAATCCACTCTGGTAGAAAATCCCAAGAAGGAGTAGAAAAATAGAGTTGTGGCCTCTTTCTACGTTGGAATCTCTCCCAGAGAGTAAACCCTAATTACCATATAAAGATACGTAAAAAAACTTAATAAAATGTCAAGTGATGCCCCTGACACCTGTCAGGAATTGTTTTAAATCAATTACAACCCTTAAAAATTGGAAATAAAATAAAACAAGTCAGCAGCTTCAGGCCTCGCGCGCGGCCGCGCGCTCCTCTAACTTAATATTCTCGCGGCCGCGAGACTTGCAGTAAGTTTGTCTGTTCAGCCGATCTCTTATGCAAGAGCACGCTCCCTGGGCTTGTCCTTCTCGCGGCCGTACAACTTGTAGTAGGTTTCCTGGTTTGGCTGGGTACTCGCGCGGGCGCGCGCCTCCAAGCTCTCTTTGCCGCGCGGCTTACAGTTGCTGTCTTCTGATCCTGCTCCTGAGCTTGGTTCTACAATGTTTCTGTTGCTACTGAAATGTCCTATGTGTATCCATGCTCCATTCAATCCTAGCCATGCACATCCTATCTTTTGCCTCGCCTCACGCATTCATTAGCCTCGTGCCCGATATCACCACCAAATTAGGCCAATTCCTGCACTTATTCACCAAAAGGAGTTTTAAGTATGCGAAATACAAATTAACATAAAATGCAGCTAAAACAGACTAAAATGTACTTGAGATGGGCATGGTTCGCATGAATTGATACTCCATAAGTAGGTGTAAATCTTACTTATTAAATACCCCCAAACTTGAACCATTGCTTGCCCTCAAGCAATGCATACTAATGAACAATAAAAATGAAACTATATTACTATGCAACTAATTCTCACATTGTCCCAACCATCATAGAAATTCAGTCCAATTTGCCTCAGCGAATTGTTTTTAGATTCGAGAATACAGATTCAAATCAAACTGCAGGCATAATGTCATATACTCATGCTATCTTGCTCAAACCAAAAAAAATTATAGCTTAAATCAAGACTTATGTATATATATGCGACTCAGACTATTCCAACATCTTAAAATAAACTAAGGTTCAACAATGGGCTTAACTGCTTTATTCTATTCACGAGGGCGACTTTCGCACTTTCTCGCGGTGTTTATTGCTATTTTTTCTTTTCTTTTCTTTTCTTTCTTCATGACTGTGCAATGTCCTACTCCATTAGGCACACTGCTACCCCTTAGCGAGCTTTTGACAAACGACTCCCTGACCATGAAAGACCTTAAGGTGCTAGGTGTAGAGACAATCCCCTCAGGCGTACTTACTCAAGTAGCTAGGGCCCCGAAATAAGACTAGCCATGTTATTTCTACTTTTCTTTCATTTTTTTATATACATAGATACCCATGTTTTTCCAAAGTTTAAAAATCGATGTTTTATATAGTCTAAAAGTCACTTTTCACATATTTCTCTTTTTAACACTACATTTTTCTATCGAGCAATGCACAACGTACTTCATATACATACAAGTGCTTGTGAACACATTTGTGGAAACCGAAAGCATTTAAACAACATTATGAATTTCATTGTATAAAACGTTATATCTCAGCTCATGTTATCCAAAATATTCAGAAATCATTTAAAAACTTCACTCTCATCATTGGTTAGAAAAAAATTTTCTATACGGTAAGAACTGTGAGGTATGCAATTATAACATGTAACTATATGCTAAAATGTAATCTAAACATGCAATAAAAATTAAACTAATCAAGCAAAACTATATGCAAAACTAAAAATACTACTACCCAATACCCCCAAACTTAAAATATTCAATGTCCCAATTGAATGAAGGTAAAGGATACGAAAAATCCCCTAATTATCGGTGGTGCCACCCTCCTCGGGTGGTGAATCTGGTGGTGGATATGGTGTTGCGGTTCCAAACTGAGGCCATTCTTGTGTTGTTCCTTGTTGCGTAAACACTTTGGCTAAGGCCCTTGTGAGTCCCGTCACAAATGTGCCCAAATTATCGTATATGTCATAGACCTTGCGCTCCAACCTTCGGAGCTGGCGATCGCCTTGGTTGGCACGCGCGTGCATAGACGGGCCCGCGTCGTCTTTTTGCAGGGATTATTGTGGCGGCTCTGGAAATATGGGTTGAAGTATGAATCCTAGTCCGCGTGGATGTGGTACACCCCCTGTCCACTACTTGAAATTTGCAATAGCTGCATGAGTGATTGCATGGTTTGGGTACTGCAGCTGCTCATTATGCCATTGGACTCCTTGTTGAGTACAGAGCATGGCTAGCACCGATACATGCAGAATAGTCCCATTTCTATTCCCATGCATATAACTCAGCATGTTTCTATGGATTAAAAGGCCGACATCAATGTACTTACCTTTGATGATTCCCCACAAAATAATCGCACACTCAGTGGTTATTTGTGACACCCCCAAAATAGGTATACAACACCCATTCTGAGTCAAAATACATGGTACAGAAACAACTACAACTTTATTAATACAACATAAAAACTGTGAGTTTAAATATAAATATTGTTATCTAGACAAAATCCATACTCAAATAAGTCCTCATTATAATTATTGATACATTATTTTAAAAAAATGGTGAGGACTATTAAAACGACTTTCTAGAACCTTCATTCCATACCCCGACTAGTACTCGCTACATTCTCGCTTCCTGAGAAGAAAATGGAACAAAAAGGAAAAGGGTGAGCTCAACTAGCCCAGTAAAGAATATTATGACTAAGATAATATAGAACAAATTATCGTTAGTCTTCAACAAGGAAAAATCTGATAAAATACAATAGACAACAAGTTTGAGATCAATATTCGCAGCGGAAATAATAATTCATAGAAGAGTTACGTAGAGAATAAAATCTACTATTATCTATGAATTTAAAAGTTCATCATCAATATTTTATCCCTGTAACATCAATCGATATACATCATAAATCAAATATTCATCTTTGTACTACAGGCCAAAGATATTCACCAGTTGGTCATGTTCATCTAAACACATGTTCATCTTTGCACTACGGGCCAAATATATTCATCAAAAATCATTCATCTTTGCACTACAGGCCAAAGATATTCAGGAATATCATCATTTAGGACTGAGGATGATGAAAAATATTTTAAAGGAAACGAATCTAGTGAAACAAAATAACAAATATTAAGGATTCGTATTTCGGTTTATCCATGTCCAAAAATACCTCATAAATAATCATAGTGGCGTAAAATTCAAGAATGATTAAAACATGGATACAATCAAAGCTAGTATCCATAATAGATATTTTGGAGGAAAATTAAAAATTTAATTTTTCTGTGAATAGTGCCGTATTCGTGAATAGTGCCGTATACGTGAATAGTAACTCCGACACTAAAAGACAAGAATTTCACAAGAAAAATCTTACCAATATTCCAGCATAATGACATTGAAAGAAATAATATCATTTAAAAAAAATATACCTTACCTCAAAAGAATAGTACTTCTGGCTGGAATACTGAATATAGTGCTGAAGGGAACTTGCACCGTATAACAACACTCAAAGTATCAAAATACTCATAAGAATACGCTCAATATATCGAGAGAGAAAGAGAGAGAAAACTTTAGTTTTTGGTGTGATTTTCAATTCTAACCTAAGCACCCTATTTATAGAAAATTGCTTATATAGAACACTAAAGCAGAAAATTTAATAAAATAATATTTATTAACCAAATTCCTACACACACCTTTGCCAACTGAATTCAGCCCCTAGCACATGTTAATGATGCCCAGAAAATGTAAAAAACTTTTTTATTAATAAAAATAATTAAAACTTTCAAAAATTAATTATTTCAGAATTTAAATAATTCATAATAAATAGCCCTCTTGTCAGAAAAATTCGAACCTTAAGTTTTTATCATAGGAAATTTCATTCTCTACAACTTTGCTGAATAAAAGTTTTCCAAATTCCAAACAGAAATTGACCAAAATTCACAAACGGGCGATTTTACAAGCTATAATCAAATTTCAGTCAAGAAATGGGGTCCACAAACATGAAAAACATGTTTTAAATATTTATTGCAACAAAAATACTCTTTCTCCTCATATACTCATATATCCTACATTCATTGTAAAAATATCATCATTATTATATTATAATAATATAATAAAATATTATTTTAACAGAAAAGATAAAATATCGATTTTCAACAATTGTCACTTTAAAAATTTTCTCCATCTATATCCACATAAAATGAATATTTTTCTCATCATATAAATCAATAATTAATTATTCACAAATAATATTACAGAATCACAATACTGACAACTAGGCAGTTCCTAGGAAAGAAGGGGCTTTCCAATAAGGATTTCTTCTTACTGGCGCGCAATTAGGTGACCAAACCTCTCCTTAAACAGAAATTTTTAGACATTGCCAATAATGTTATCTAATAATATTATTCATATAATATGAATTATTGCTTCGATAATAGAAAATACTGTGTAGTGACAATTATTGAAATAACAGTAATATAAAATATCAACGCAACAATTATTGAATCAATAAAATAAAATACTGAACAGTAATTACTGTAACAATTATTGAGTAGTGCCTTCTTACGTAAGAATCAATAATTGGTGCAATACCGTGTGCTACTGTGCAACAACGCGTATTACTGTGTTTTAACCACCGGGTATTCTAACAGTATTAACGGTAACAACTACGCCGTTATTTATAAACAACTTATTCTAGTCGTTTTCTTCATCCAATCTCTTTCCGTTATGGGTCCCACAAAAGACTGCGCCGTCGTACAAATATTCCCCGACAAGAAGAATATTCCACGACCAAACGAATATTCTCCGACAATAATGAATATTTTATAACCACTTGCTTATTTAAAATATTTGTGCATTTTACCCATAACTAACTACATTAATCAATTCAACCCTTACTATTTCAAAATAATAAATAGAGGAAATTAAATTTCATTTATTAATAATTTGGGGTCTTACATTATTGCATTGTATTGAGTTGACGCAACTAGCTTGACACAAATAAATAGGTTCTAGGCCTGGGCATATCGATTCAATGCAGACGACTTAAACGATTTTGGTTCAGTTGTTTCTGTCTTATACTTCCATTTGGTGCCCGAAATACACAAATCAGTAATCACAACTGCGAGATCCGTCTCTAAATAGTCGCCTTCTAACCAATTGTCAGACCCGGTGGGTGGGGCATCATATATGTTGAGTACTTCTCTGATCGCGAAAGGGCGAAAATTCACCTGTTCTACTCGAACTATCGTTATATGACGCCCCCAAAATAAGTATACATCACCCATTCTGAGTCGCTAAATACATGGTACAGAAACAACTACAACTTTATGAATACAACATAAAAACAGTGAGTTTAAATACAAATATTGTTATCTAGACAATATCCACACTCAAATAAGTCCTCATTATAATTATTGATAAACTATTTTACAAAATAATGAGGACTACTAAAATAGCTACCTTGAACCATCACTCCACACCCCGACTAGTTCCCGCTATATTCTCGCCTCTTGAGAAGAAAAATGGAACAAAAAGGAAAATGGTGAGCTCTACTAGCCCAGTAAAGAACATTATGACTAAGATAATATAGAACAAATTATCGTTAGTCCTCAACAGAGAAAAATCTAATAGAATACAATAGACAACCAGTTTTAAATCAATCTTCGCAGCGAAAATAATAATTCATTAGAAGAGTTAAGTAGAGAATACAAACTACTATCTTCTATATATGAATTTAAATGTTCATCGTCGATATTTTATCCCTGTAACATCAATCAATATATATCTGGAATCAAATATTCATCTTTGCACTACAGGCCAAAGATATTCATTAGTTGGTCATGTTCATCTAAACACCTGTTCATCTTTGCAGTATGGGCCAAAGATATTAATCAGTCGGTTATGCTCATCTCAACACCTGTTCATCTTTGCACTATGGGCCAAAGATATTCATCAAGAAATCATTCATCTTTGCACTACAGGCCAAAGATATTCAGTTATATCATCATTTAGGACTAAGGATGATGAAAAATATTTTAAAGAAAATGAATCTAGTGAAGCAAAAGAACAAATATTAAGGATTCGTACTTTAAACAATTCCCATTCAAAAATACTTCATAAATAACCTGAGTGGGGTAAAATTCAAGTATGATCAAAACATGGATACAATCAAAACTAGTGTCCAGAATAGATATTTTGGACGAAAAGAAGAAATTTCATTTTTCGATGAATAGTGCCGTATTCGTGAATAATTCCGTATATGTGAATAGTAACTCCGACACCAAAAGATAGAAATTTCACAAAAAACATCATCATGCTTCGTGAATAGTACTCGTGAATAGAAACTCATGAATAATAACTCGTGAATAGTAACTCGTGAATAGTAACTCATGAATAGTAACCCCGACATGAAAAAGTTCCAAATTTGATAAAAAGTTCCAACCAATATTTCAGCATAATGATATTGAAGAAATAATATCATTTGAGAAGAAAATAACATCCCTCACCTCGTAAAAACAGTACTTCTGATTGGAATACAGGATATAGTGCTGAAAGAACTTGCACCGTATAGCAATACTCAAAGTACTAAAATACTCACAAAATACGCTCGATATTATAGAGAGAGAAAGAGAGAGAAATATTTAGTTTCCGGTGTGATTTTCAATTCCAACCTAAGCACCCTATTTATAGGAAATTGCTTAGAACACCAAAACAGAAAATTTAATAAAATATTATTATATATTATTCAGTTTCCTACGCCAACCTTTGTAGATCTGAATTCAGCCATTAATGTCACATGCTAGACCAACTTAACTCACCAAAAACGTTTTCTTTGAAAAAAATAATTAAAACTTCCAAAAATCAATTATTTCAGAACTTCGGAACTTCAATAATTCATAATAAATAGCCCTTTTATCAGAAAATTTGAATCTCACGAATTTTTATAGGAAATTCAATTCTCTACAACTTTACAGAAGAAAGTTTTTCCAAATTCCAAACAGAAATTAACCGAAATCCACATACGGACGTTTTTATAGGCCATAATCAAATTTCAGTCAAGAAATGGGGTCCACCGAAACACAAAACATGTGTTAAACAACTTTTGCAACAAAAATATTCTTCCTCCTCATATACTCATATATCCCACATTCATTTAAAAGTATTATCATTATTATATTATAATAATATAATAAAATATTATTTTATCAAAAAAGATAAAATATCAATTTTTAACAATTGTCACTTTAAAAATTTTCTCCATCTATAACCACATAAAATCAATATTTTTCTCATTATATAAA
Organism: Panax japonicus; assembly: GCA_020205505.1. Classification (NCBI taxonomy): domain Eukaryota; kingdom Viridiplantae; phylum Streptophyta; class Magnoliopsida; order Apiales; family Araliaceae; genus Panax; species Panax japonicus. The sequence goes on along the minus strand of CM035101.1, from coordinate 63,258,510 downwards.
TCAATAATTAATTATTCACAAATAATATTACAGAATAACAGTACTGACAACCATGCCGTTCCCAGGAAAGAGGGGGCTTTCCAATCAGGATCTCTCCTTACTGACGCGCAATTAGGTGACCAAACCTCTCCTTAGACATAACTTTCTAGACATTGCCAATAATGTTATCTAATAATATTATTCAGATACTATGAATTATTGCTTCGATAATGGAAAATACTTTGTAGTGACAATTATTGAAACAACAGTAATGTAAAATATCAACGCAGCAATTATTGAATCAATAAAATAAAATACTGAACAATAATTACTGTAACAATTATTGATTAGTGCCTTCTTACGTAAGAATCAATAATTGGTGCAATACCGTGTGCTACTGTGCAACAATGCGTATTACTGTGTTTTTAACCACCGGGTATTCCAACAGTATTAACGGTAACAACTGCGTTGTTATTTATAAACAACTTATACTTGTCGTTTTCTTCATCTAATCGCTTTCTGTTATGAGGCCCACACAAGGCTGCGCCGTCGTACGAATATTCCCTGACAATAGGAATATTTCACGACCAAACGAATATTCTCCGACAACAATGAGTATTTTATAACCACTTGCTTATTTAAAATATTTGCGCATTTTACCCATAACTAACCACATTAATCAAATCAACCCTTACTATTTCAAAATGATAAATAGAGAAAATTAAATTTTATTTATTAATAATTTGGGGTCTTACAACATCCTCTCCTTATGAAATTTCATCCTCGAAATTGACGTACGTACCTGGTGTTTTGAAAAGATGAGGATACCTCACTTTCATTTCCGTTTGCAACTCCCAGGTCATTTTCTCAATAGCATAGTTTCTCCACAAAACCTTAACTTGTGGTATGACCTTCGTGCGTAGGACATGCTCTTTCCTATCCAAGATCTTGACAGGTACCTCTTCGTACGTTAAGTCTTCGACTATCTCGTCCGGTTCTAACTCAATAACATGGTTTGGGTCATCCACATATTTACGTAACATCGATACGTGAAAAATGATATGAACACGCGTCATACTTGGCGGTAAAACGAGTCTATAGGCCATAGTTCCTATTCGATCGAGGATTTCAAATGGACTAATAAATTGAATGTTTGAGCTTTCCTCACCTCGTCAATTCTCGCTTTTGGAATAACAACTTCTTGTAACTCCTTCTTCATATTCATTAGCTCCGGTGTGTAGCTTGAACGTTTTAAACTTTATCGATTAAAGTTGGTTCTACTTGTATATCATCACGTAAGTCCCTAGAGTCTTTAACTCTATATCTATCATTTGTAAGTTATATGAAATGGGTATTTGACAATATCGCATTCGTATTCGTATACGATCTTTTACTCAACACGTCAGCTACCACGTTCGATTTTCCAGGATGGTATGGTCAGAACATGTGCCGAGATGAGTCTCCTATTGAGTTCTTCGAAGCTTTTCCCGCATTCCTTGCTCCATTCAAATTTTGTATCTCTACAAGTCAGCTGCGTTAATGGAGTAGCGATTCGAGAAAATCTTTCCACAAAATCTTCGATAATAACCAGCTGAGCATAGAAAGCTATGTATTTTGATTAGTGACTTAGGTTGCTCTCAACTGTGACTCATATCCCAACCATGGATAACACATCACAATGACACCTATCAGTTTACCATCGCACGAATATGGCATCCCCTACGGAGAGTTTGGCTTCGGTGTATTCCACAAAGGAAGTCACCAGATAAAGGCTTGGGTACAAACTTCTACAGTTGAATTTTTAACTCCTGAAGTTCAATAGGAGCCATGAGATTTTAGAAATAGGTTTTGTACCGGGTTCAAAGTCGATACAAAATTCAATATCACACTTTGGGAGTAAGCCAAGAAATTCTTCAGGAAATACATCAGGAAATTTACTAACAATAGAAATATCATTCAAATCTGACGTATTTTTGTTTAAGTCCATAACATGGGCTAAGAAAACTTTACATCCGCTTTTCAATAACGAATGAATTTATGGCTTGATATGAAAGTGTTTGACTTCAATGGTTTGGTTGCTTGAATTCGAATAACAGGTTGCTTAGGAATATGAAAACTAACAACCTTACGAAAGCAATCAATTTTGGCATGATGAGTAGTTAACCAATCAATCCCTAAAATCACATCAAAAGCAAGTATCTTTAAAGAGATAAGATCAACAGGTAATGTGATAGTGCCAACTTGAATCAGGCAATATTTATAAACAGTGGATGTGATGAAAGTCTCTCCTAACTGAGTTTCCACAGATAGGTCAAAGTCTAATTTCTCCGGAGTTAAGTATAAACATCGAGCACAAGCAGGAGAGATAAATGAATGGGTAGCACCGGTATCTAGTAATGTAAAAACTTCGCATGAATTTATGATTAGCTTACCCGTGATCACCTCGTTTGGGTTTCTCGCATGTTGACCAGTCACGAAAAACGCTCTTCCAGGAACCGTTGACTTTAACTTTTCTGGGACAGCCTTTTAAGTCACCATCCCCGCTGGGCTTGGTTTCGCTACCGTACAATCTCGAGTGATATGTCCTTCCTTTCTACAATTATAGCATACCTTGAACTATTGTGGACAGTTTGGGCTGATGTGTCCCTCTTTTCAATATTTATAGCATACGACCGGTGGTCGTTCTCCTCCCTTAAAACCAGTTGCTGCTGGTGCTGGAGTCTTCGCAGTGTCATTGTTGAATCTCCTCTTTTTATAATCTCCCCCCGACTCGCTTCTTCTATTTTCATGGCCACGATTACCACCAGAGTGGTTGTCGCTCTTGTCCGTATTTTTCTTTCTCCACTGGTTATCGTTGTTCTGATGACTGCTGTCACCGGTATGATCCTGGTTGCGGTCTCTTGGTTAAACGTACTCGCTATCTCGCTCTATTAATTGAGCCCTGTTGACAATATCTGAATATAAAAAAAATTTATGAGAGATAAGATATTGCCGAATCCCGGGTTTTAAACCTCTCAGAAACATCCTCATCATTCGTTCCTCATTCTCTACCAAATGAGATACAAACCTGGATAACTCTGCGAACTTTGCCTCGTATTCGGACACCGTCATGTTGTTTTGTTCTAGTCTAATAAACTTTACCTCTTTCATATGGCGAATACTTTCAGGAAAGTATTTTTCGTAGAAAAGTTTTTGAAACGTTTCCCAAGACATGCGGAGTGCGGCAGGCTGGGTACGTTTCACAGACTCCCACTAGTAATCTGCCTCGCCACGGAACATAAAGGTGGCGAATGGAACCTTTTGTTCCTCTGTGCATCCAAAGACATCGAATATCTTGGTAATTTGCTTGACCCATGCTTCCACTATGATCGGATCCGGCTTTCTCTTAAATTCTGGTGGTCCCAACTCTTTCAACTGCTTGGCTGTGACAAGCCGCGCGTTGCTATCATTTCCACCCGTATTCTGTACACGAGTCTCCCTCGTCTTGTTTTGCATGAATTGCAAAAAGCTCCTAAACATCCCGTCGTTCATCGTCTGCTCAGTGGTGTTGTTTACAGGAGGAATATTGCCTTCCTGTTGCACGTTCCCCTGGGTGGTAATTAAAGGTGTTTCCACGCTCTCATTAACTCCACCGTTAATATTCTCAGCTGCCTTTCTTAAATACTGCCATAAAACAAGGGTTAATTAAACAAATTAACATATCACATATTAACCATATAGTTCGACTGACCAACAAATAAGCTTAGGTATGACATACTAGCGAAGGAGTAATCGTCTCTCCCCTCCTAGTACTATTCCCCGATCTCCGCCAGAGACCATATCCCTAAGCTCTGATACCAACTGTGACGCCCCCAAAATAGGTATACATTACCCATTCTGAGTCGCCAAATACATGGTACATAAACAACTACAACTTTATGAATACAACATAAAAACTGTGAGTTTAAATAAAAATATTATCATCAAGACAATATCCACACTCAAATAAATCCTCATTACAATTATTGATACACTATTTTACAAAATAAGGAGGACTACTAAAACAGCTATCTTGAACCATCACTCCACACCCCGACTAGTTCCCGCTATATTCTCGCCTCCTGGGAAGAAAAATGGAACAAAAAGGAAAAGGGTGAGCTCAACTAGCCCAGTAAAGAACATTATGACTAAGATAATATAGAACAAATTATCGTTAGTCCTCAACAGGGAAAAATCTAATAGAATACAATAGATAACCAGTTTTAAATAAATCTTCGCAGCGGAAATAATATTCATTAGAAGAGTTAAGCAGAGAATGCAAACTACTATCTTCTATATATGAATTTAAAAGTTCATCGTCGATATTTTATCCATGTAACATCAATCAATATATATCTGGAATCAAATATTCATCTTTGCACTACAGGCCAAAGATATTCATCAGTTGGTCAAGTTCATCTAAACACCTGTTCATCTTTGCACTACGGGCCAAAGATATTAATCAGTCGGTCATGTTCATCTCAACACTTGTTCATCTTTGCACTACGGGCCACAGATATTCATCAAAAAATCATTCATCTTTGCACTAAAAGCCAAAGATATTCAGTTATATCATCATTTAGGACTGAGGATGATGAAAAATATTTTAAAGAAAACGAATCTAGTGAAGCAAAAGAACAAATATTAAGGATTCGTACTTTAAACAATTCCCATTCAAAAATACTTCATAAATAACCTGAGTGGGGTAAAATTCAAGAATGATCAAAACATGGATACAATCAAAGCTAGTGTCCAGAATAGATATTTTGGACGAAAAGAAGAAATTTCATTTTTCGGTGAATAGTGCCGTATTCGTGAATAGTGCCGCATACGTGAATAGTAACTCCGACACCAAAAGATAGAAATTTCACAAAAAACATCATCATGCTTCGTGAATAGTACTCGTGAATAGAAACTCGTGAATAGTAACTCTTGAATAGTAACTCGTGAATAGTAACTCATGAATAGTAACCCCGACATGAAAAAGTTCCAAATTTGATAAAAAGTTCCAACCAATATTTCAGCATAATGATATTGAAGAAATAATATCATTTAAGAATAAAATAACATCCCTCACCTCGCAAAAACAGTACTTCTGACTGAAATACAGGATATAGTGCTGAAAGAACTTGCACCGTATAGCAATACTCAAAGTACTAAAATATTCACAAAATACGCTCGATATTATAGAGAGAGAAAGAGAGAGAAATATTTAGTTTCTGGTGTGATTTTCAATTCTAACCTAAGCACCCTATTTATAGGAAATTGCTTAGAACACCAAAGCAGAAAATTTAATAAAATATTATTATATATTATTCAGTTTCCTATGCCAACCTTTGTAGATCTGAATTTAGCCATTAATGTCACATGCTAGACCCACTTAACTCACCAAAAATGTTTTCTTTGAAAAAAATAATTAAAACTTCCAAAAATCAATTATTTCGGTACTTCGGAGCTTCAATAATTCATAATAAATAGCCTTTTTATCAGAAAATTCGAATCTCGCGAATTTTTATAGGAAATTCAATTCTCTACAACTTTACAGAAGAAAGTTTTTCCAAATTCCAAACAAAAATTGACCGAAATCCATATACGGACGATTTTACATGCTATAATCAAATTTCAGTCAAGAAATGGGGTCCACCGACACACAAAACATGTGTTAAACAACTTTTGTAACAAAAATACTCTTCCTTCTCATATACTCATATATCCCACATTCATTATAAAAGTATTATCATTATTATATTATAATAATATAATAAAATATTATTTTATCAGAAAAGATAAAATATCAATTTTTAACAATTGTCACTTTAAAAATTTTCTCCATCTATAACCACATAAAATCAATTTTCCATCATCATATAAATTAATAATTAATTATTCATAAATAATATTACAGAATCACAGTACTGACAACCAGGCCGTTCCCAGGAAAGAGTGGGCTTTCCAATAAGGATCTCTCCTTATTGGCGCGCAATTAGGTGATCAAACCTCTCCTTAGACAGAACTTTCTAGACATTGCCAATAATGTTATCTAATAATATTATTCAGATAATATGAATTATTGCTTTGATAATGGAAAATACTGTGTAGTGACAATTATTGAAACAAAAGTAATGTAAAATATCAACGCAGCAATTATTGAATCAATAAAATAAAATACTGAACAGTAATTACTGTAACAATTATTGAGTAATGCCTTCTTACGTAAGAATCAATAATTGGTACAATATCGTGTGCTACTGTGCAACAACGCGTATTACTGTGTTTTAACCACTTGGTATTCCAACAGTATTAACGGTAACAACTGCGCCATTATTTATAAACAACTTATACTTGTCGTTTTCTTCATCCAATCGCTTTCTGTTATGGGGCCCACACAAGGCTGCGCCGTCGTATGAATATTCCCCGACAACAAGAATATTCCACGACCAAACGAATATTCTCCGACAACAATGAGTATTTTATAACCACTTGCTTATTTAAAATATTTGCGCATTTTACCCATAACTAACCACATTAATCAAATCAACCCTTACTATTTCAAAATGATAAATAGAGGAAATTAAATTTTATTTATTAATAATTTGGGGTCTTACACGTTATGCCTCTTGTTATCAACTCCACAACATTAGCATAAAATTCTCTAACAATCCCCATGTGGATTAGCTTAGGAGATGCAGTTAAGCCAACCCAGTCTCGTTCGCGTATCATATGCCATAGTTGGCCATCCTGTTTCACGGGTAGAACTTCCCGTTCATTCATAAAAGATTTGGCCACACTCTGATAATAGTCTTGCTGGGCTTCCAAACTGATAAATTTACTCTCGTCCAAGACCTCCTCTTCGTGGTGATCAGTAGAAGATTCTGATGAAGAGGAGAGTTAGATTACACGTGCTCTTTTTGGGCCCATGTGGGGATGATAGAGAGAATGTGGAAGAATTGTTGATGATTATTCCCCCAAACGTATTGCTACACAACCCAAGTAGAACCCTAAAATTATGCCAGGAACGTGTTGTGTGGGTATGAACTTTGATGAGAGTTGATTAGCCTGGTGAATATAGGAGACAAAATAATACACTTCTGGTATATTAAAGGAAAGACCCAATCAGACCGCAACTCGAATTTTGGACATATAAAAATTTTTCCACGTCTGCGAGAATGCGCGGCCGCGCGTTCGTATAATGGATTTCATGCGCGGGCGTGCGAGTGGATATAATGGTCTGATCTGTGCAGCGCATAGGCGCGCGGTTGTATGCTGTGTGCTTCGTGCGGCCGCGCGATCCTGCATTCTGCACTGCTGTATTTAATTATAGGTGCGACAAGATATAAATGTGTGCTCTCCATAGTCACTACTGTCATACCACCCTTTTTCGGTACACACTGCATTGGGCTCACCCACGAGCTATCTGAGATTGGATAGATTATTCCCACATCCAACCATTTTAGCACCTCTTTCTTAATCGCTTCTTTCATTATCGGATTAAGTCTCCTTTGTTGCTCAATCGATGGTTTACTTTCATCTTCCATCAGGATTTTATGCATATAAAATGAAGGGATGATCCCTTTGATATCCGCTATGGTCCATCCAATCGCTGATTTGAACTCTCGAAGCACTCGTAGCAGGTTTTCTTCCTGGAAGGATGTTAATGCAGAAGAAATAATCACAGGTAGCTTCAAAACTTTATTTAAAAATGCGTACCTGAGATTATTTGGAAGTGGTTTTAATTCAAGTTCTGGAGGTGTCTTCAGAGATGGCTTTACTTTTACGGAGGTTTATCCTGCTTTTGTCAACGGCTCAATAGGTATCCTGATTTTCCTCACTTGCGGACTGATATCCAGATATTGCACAAGTTCGTCAAGTTCCTCGTCTTCCAAATTTGGATTTTTAACAATTACACTCCTCATGTGACGCCCCCAAAATTAGGTATACATCACCTATCTTGGGTCGCCAGATACATGGTACAAAATACAAATACAAACTTAATTATACAAACGCCGTGTAAAAATACGACTAAACATATGCTATGAGTTTTAATACAAATATTGTCGTCTAGACAATATATAAACTCATTGGGGTCCTCATTACATTTATTGTCACATTATTTCATAGAATAGTGAGGACTACTAATGCACCATCTAAGACCATTACTTTGTTCCCCGACTAGTCCCTGCTACGTTCTCATTTCCTGAAGAGAATAGTGAAATAAAGGGTGAGCTCAACTAGCCCAGTAAGAATATCATGACTAAGATAATGCATAATAATTTATCGTTAGCCTTCAACAGTGTTAAACTAATAAAATATAACAGACATCAAGTTTAACTGTAGCGGAACAAGCAATCCATTAGAAGAGTCAAGTAGAACATAATATCTACCATCTCTTCTAGATTAAAAGTCCATCGTTGATATTTTATTCCTGTACTACTCATCAATAGTTCTTTTTTATACTCAATACAAATAGAACTTTCATCACTTATCTTCACCTGAACCACTAAAGATATTAGTTAAATTCACAATTCATATTTATAATAATGTGAATTATCAGTTCCATCTTGCCACAAAGGCTTAATAGAACATTTACTCAATATCTTTACCCCAAAGGCTGAAGATATTCAAATGTAATAACAATGATCATACTAATTAGTTGTCTATCTTTGCACTACGGGCCAAAGATATTCAACTATTAAACCAATGGTCATGATCATACCAATCAATTGCTTGTCAGTGCACTACGGGCAAAAACATTCAACTGTTAACTAATTGTCATGATCCTGCCAATCACATCATTGAATTATCCATGCACTACGGCCAAGGATATTTGTTAGTACCACTAGTGGTCATGATCATGTCATACACCTGTCCATCTTCGCACTACAGGTCAAAGATATCAAACAACAGATCATCTTTGCACTACAGGCCAAAGATATTCAACAACATATCATCTTTGCACTACAGGCCAAAGACATACAACTGTAAATCCAATAACCAACAGTATAATAAAGAATGGAATAATAAAAGAATTTTACCATGTATGCAGTACTTCGCATAGACAGGTTATTCCAACATAATAATAAAGAATGGAATAATAAAAGAATTTCACCATATATGTAGTAATTCGCATAGACAGGTTATTCCAACATAATAATAAAGAATGGAATAACAGAAGAATTTCATCATGCATGCGTAATCCGCACAGATAGGTTATTCAAACAGAATAATAAATAATGGAACCAGGTCATGCGTAATCGGACATATATGATATTCCAACAGAATAAATAAGAATAGAATAATAACAGAATTCACCATTAATGCGATAGATCGCACAGACAGGTTATTCCAACAGAATAATAAATAATGGAACCAGGTCATGCGTAAAGGCACAGACAGGATATTCCGACAGAATAATAAAGAATGGAATAATAGAAGAATTTTACCATGTATGTGGTACTTCGCATAAACAGGTTATTCGAACATAATAATAAAGAATGAACTAACTAAAGAATTTCACCAAATATGCGGTACTTCGCATAAACAGGTTATTCCAACATAATAATAAACAATGGAATAATAGAAGAATTTCACCATATATGCGGTACTTCGCATAAACAGGTTATTCCAACATAATAATAAAGAATGGAATAATAGAAGAATTTCACCATGTATGCGATACTTCGCATAAATAGGTTATTCCAACATAATAATAAAGAATGAAATAATAGAAGAATTTCACCATGTATGTGATACTTCGCATAAACATGTTATTCCAACATAATAATAAAGAATGGAATAATAGAAGTTCTCTTCATGAATACAAAAGAAATAATACCCCTTACGAGTACAACAAATAATATCCCTTACCGTAAAAGAAACTGAATATAAGAGTAGGGAAGGAGCAGAATACTTTTCTATAGCTTCTCTATAATTTCTCTCTCTAGAGTTTCAGTGAATTCGTATGAAATAATGAAGGAATGAACTTCTATTTATAGAAGAATGGACTGCATAGTAACTAATTCATAAACGGTCCAGATTGATTTACTTTTAATCGGACGGTCCATATTTAAAGCAAAATCTTTTAAATAAAATAAAATATATTCTATTTATAATCTAATAAAATGAATAACTTTATAAAAGTATTCATTTTTATATAAAAAGATTTTACTATGTAAAACACTACGCAGACACCATGCAATACTATGCATAATAAAATATAATATATTCTATTTATAGAATAACTTTATAAAATTATTCTGTTTTATATAAAAAGATTTTACTATGCAAAATACTATGCATATTAGAATATAATATATTCTTTTTATAGATTAACTTTATAAAAGTATTCTGTTTTATATAAAAAGATATTACTATTAAAACTTTAAACCAACGATCCATATTGATTTACTATTATAATTTCAACCAACGGTCTGAAAAATTAGCACATCTCTTCGTGAAATAATATTGTACTCAAAAATGATTTGGACCGAAAAGAAATATATTTTTCGGGTGAATAGTACCCTGTGAATAGTATTTAAGGAATAGTACCCTGTGAATAGTACTCTGACATAAAAAGTATCCCAAATACTCGAGTAAATAATATTCGGGTGAATAGTAATTTAGGTGAATAGTAACCCATGAATAGTAACTCGTGAATAGTATTCTGACAAGAAAAATACCCCAAAAACTCGAGTGAACAATACTAGAGTGAATAGTAACTGGGTATTTTATGACAACTTGTCTACTTTGAAATTTTTTTACATATCACCCTTAACTTTAAACTTTTATCAATTTAACTATTTACCAAAATAGAAAAATTGAATACTTTTATTTCATAAAATTCGAGGTCTCACACCTCAAAGGTTTGTCATTCACCCGACTTTGTACTTCATCATTTATGACCTGATCCATTAAATCAACCAAGAAACATTCCTCTTTATCTGCTGAAAACTTTATAGCTTTGAAGACATTAAAGGTGACCTCTTGATCATGAACACGCATAGTGAGTTCCCCCTTTTGCACATCTATCAGAGTCTTTCCCGTGGCTAAGAATGGTCTTCCCAATATGATGGGTATATTTTTGTCTTCCTCGTAGTCCAGGATAATGAAATCAGCCAGAAAAGTAAATTTATCTACCTTAACCAACACATCTTCAACAATTCCTCGTGGATACATGATCGATCTAATAGCTAGCTGTAATGATATGTTTGTCGGTTTTGGATCCGGCAATCCCAACTTGTTAAACACTGATAAGGACATCAAATTTATGCTTGCCCCAAGATCACATAAACAGTTACTGAAGTTCAACTTTCCAATGGTACATGGAATTGTGAAGCTGCTCGGATCCCAGCTTTGGAGGTAATTTCTGCTGAAGCACTGAACTGCATTCCTCTATCAAGGCTACTGTTTCAAACTCATCTAATCTCCTCTTCCTTGAAAATATACCCTTCATAAATTTTGCATAGCTTAGCATTTGTTCCAATGCCTCGGCGAATGGTATGTTGATCTGTAGCTTTTTGAATACCTCCAAGAATTTGCTGAACTATTTGTCTTCCCTTTTTTATTTAATCTCTGCGGATACGGAACATGAATGTGAATTGGTGGTACTGGACTCTTAAATGTATCCTCTGAACTTGCTCTGTCTTTCTCTTCCTGCTGACCCTAAGATTTCTCCAAATTTTCTTTCTCAGTAGATGGCTCCTTTGCCTTGCGCGGCCGCGCCCCCTCCTCAATGCATTCTCGCCCGGGCGCGCGACTTGCAGTAATTGACAAATCTTTCCCAGATCTCAATGTGATCGTTTGACACTGTTCCTTCCCTTCTCTTCTTGGATTTGTCTCTATATTACTTGGAAATGAACCCTGGGGCCTGTTAGTTAGAATGTTCGCCATCTACCCCATTTGAGTTTCCAGATTCTTTATAGCCACTGCTTGGCTCTGGATCATAACTTCTGTGTTTATCATGTATTTTATCATCATCTCCTCCACTTCTTATTTCTTTTCTTGCTGAGGTGCAGCTGGAGTGTGATGTTGCTGTTGTTGTTGAGAAAATCCCGGCGGAAAGGGTGGTCTAGGATTAAATTGCAGTTGCGCTAGTTGTGCCTGAAATTGATTATTTGGTTGAAACTGATTCTGCTGATTCCCTTGATTATTCGACCAACTAAAGTTTGAATGATTTCTGTTGTTGGGGTGGTATGTGTTCTGAAATTGACCTTGGTCTTTTCTATAGTTGCTCACATACTGCACTGATTCTGAGCTGATAGCACATTGATCCGTTGAGTGTGACCCCGCACAAATCTCATATACTAAGGCAATCGTCTTTACTTTTCCTTCCGCCAGAGTATCTACCTTCTTTGCCATGGCTGCCATCTGTGCTGACAACTGAGTAATAGTATCAACCTCCAATACACCTACAACTTTAGTTTGTGGCATTCGAGATGTAGGATTCTGAAAATCATTCGATGCCATTATCTCGATAAGTTTATAGGCTTCCTCATATTTTTTTCCCATAATGCCCCACCTACAGCTGCATCTACAATCGGTCTTGACTGCCATCCTAATCCATTATAAAACGTGTTGATTACCATCCAATCTGGCATACCGTGATGTGGGTACTTTCTCAGCATTTCTTTGTATCCCTCACATGCTTCATATAATGACTCGCCCTATTGTTGCTCAAACTGAGAGATAGTTGTCCTCATCTTAGCAGTCTTAGCCATTGGGAAGAACTTAGCTAAGAATTTTTGTGCTAAATCCTCCCATGTAGTTATAGATCCTACTGGCAGAAAATGAAGCCAACTTTTCGTTTTATCCCTTAATGAGAACGAGAACAACCTTATTCTAATAGCATCCTCCGTCACACCGTTGTATCTGAATGTATCACAAATTTCGATGATACTCAACAGGTGTTCATTCGGATCATCTGTAGCAGCACCCCCAAACTGAACTGTATTATGCACCATTTGAATAGTGGCAGTTTTTATCTCGAATGTATTTGCTGCTATCGCTGGTCTGACTATGATAGACTGTAGTCCATTAATATTAGGCATGGAATAGTCCTTCAGAGCCCTATGTTCTTCTCTTTGATCTTCTCCTTGTGCCTCGGCTGGCATGTTAACTGTCGTGTTTTCCAACAGTTCTTGTAAATTTCTACGTACACCCGCTTTCCAACCTCTCCCGTTTATGTTATCCTGAATAGGTGTTAAATCGGGGTTGGTTGACCGTGTGCGCATAAAAATTTATCTAAGTTCCTGAAACAAAAACAAAGAAAACTAAAATGAGATAAGACTAGAATTGTCTATGTCATACAATATAGCTTAAAACTAATGATAATAATACTAAATTAAACGCCTTTCCCCGGTAACGGCGCCAAAAATTTGTTTTCTCTTTTTTTGTCTTAAAAAAAGAGCTCTAACTCATGCAAGCATACATGCGTCAATAAGTAATACAGAGCAAGTAAAGTATCGATCCCATAGAGAAAGTTGTTTAACTTAAACTACTATTCATTAATTGAATCACTATATTTATATGCTTAAATTAATGATTAAACTTGGCTTGTTCTCGAATTGCAAATAACAACTAAAACAATAATAATGACAGAATAAATGATATTGGTACTAATGGGATCCTAACTTCATTTAACACTTTATTCAATCACCACTATCATGAATGACTTGCTCACATATCACAGGAAAGTAGCCAAGAGCACTAAAAGAGTATTAGCCATTTTTTAATGCACTAAGACCTACTTACACATCATCCACAGATGATAGACTCTATCTAATCATCAATATAACCAAAATCACTATATGTCTATGTGAAATTGCAACTATATTGATTTTAAGTTCAAGCCCTTATTCTAACTTATACGATGAAACATTATATGTCTATCTGGTTCATGAAATACATAAGCCATATAACATAGCCCTATATACGTATACTACCATGATTACAGTCCATATTTGTATGTTCATTGTCAATTCCATAAAAATACTGAAACGAATGGTGATCAAGCATTTATACATGCAAAACAATCATGATAGACATCCCATATGATATGCAAAACAATCCAGCATTTAAGCATGCAATCAAACTACATATTAAAATTCGTTAGAATCCCATAGTGGAGTTTAGTTCATGACTGAAACAAAAGCCATTTTGGATCAAATCTAAACATGGTCAATAAACGACAATTGAAAGATGAAAGATGAAACTATCAAACTCAATTGCTGAATACAAATCAATATTCAAATCCTCATAAGATTATAGCAAATACTAATAATAATCAACTCTGGTAAAAAATCACAAGAAGGAGTAGAAAAATAGAGTTGTGGCCTCTTTCTACGTTGGAATCTCTCCTAGAGAGTAAACACTAATTACTATGTAAAGATACGTAAAAAAACTTAATAAAATGTCAAGTGATGCCCCTGACACCTATCAGGAATCGTTTTAAATCAATTACAACCCTTAAAAATTAGAAATAAAATAAAAACAAGTCAGCAGCTTCAGGCCTCGCACGCGGTCGCGCGCTCTTCCAGCTTGATATTCTCGCGACCGCGAGACTTGCAGTAAGTTTGTCTGTTCAGCCAATCTTTCGTGCGGGTGCTCAATCCCTGGGCTTGTCCTTCTCGCGACCGCGTAACTTGTAGTAGGTTTACTGGTTTGACTGGGTACTCGCGCGGGCGCACGCCTCCAAGCTCTCTTTGCCGCACGGCTTGCAGTTGCTGTCTTTTGATCCTGCTCCTGAGCTTGGTTCTGTAATGTTGCTGCTGCTAATGTAATGTCCTATGTGTATCCATGCTTGTCCATCCATGCTCCACTCAATCCTAACCATGCACATCCTATCTTTTGCCTCGCCTCACTCATCCATTAGCCTCGTGCCCGATATCACCACCAAATTAGGCCAATTCCTGCATATATTCACCAAAAGGAGTTTTAAGTATGCGAAATGCAAATTAACATAAAATGTAGCTAAAACAGACTAAAATGTACTTTAAATGATCATAGTTCGAATGAATTTGTACTCCATAAGTAGGTGTAAATCCTACTTATCAGATGCTCCGGATGGTGATTACCATCTTAGAGGAGGCTTTTCGTCTCCCCCCGCCTACTCAAGTATTCTTATTGTTTATGTTATTTTTAATTAAAGCTAACTTGTTAATTCTCACATATATACGGACTAATAATTTTTATTTATAATTCTTTCAATAGGGTGGAAGTGACGAGCGGACTGACGATGACGACCAGGAGGACGACCGAGATTTTCAGACACTAGATGGGCGTCGTCCACCTCCGCCCGATGATGATAATATTACTAGATTATAGTTCATTAGTATTTATGTTATTCATTCTAGTTCATTAGTACGTATTTATTTTATTCATTTGTAGATCATTTGTACATATTGTAGTTTATATAGTTGCATCTGTATAATAAGATTTCGTTGTATTCATTCATTTGTAGAACATTTGTAAATATCTTTGTAGATGTGATGATACATTAGCTTATATTTGTTATTGTTTTTGATGTTATTTGTTATCAATTAGTCGATTACGTTGTTGTTGCGACATGGTACTTGTTTTTAGCATTACATTTAATATTTGAATATGAAATATATTATTGTTTGTCTGTATTGGGATAAAACAGGTTACAAGTACATAAATGGGTTTAAATACTTGGAAATTGCATTTTCAAAAAAAATATTAAAAAAATAATTCCTTAATTTCGACGGAATAAGCTATTTTCGACTGATATTCCATCGGATTTATAAGCCCAGATTAATTTCCAAATAATTTATTATTTTTATTTTTCCATCGGAAATACCTTAGTTTCGGGGGAAGATTCCGTCGAGAATGGAGGTTAAATATATTTCATGTAATTTATTTTTTCATTGAAGATAAGCTATAAACGAGAGAAAATTCCATCAAAAATAATTTGGTGTTATCCTCGACGGAAGTTCTCCCTCGTAATTAATCAGTCCAAGATAGAGTACTTGCGACAGAATTGTTCCCTCGAAATAAGTTCGTCGAAGATACGATATATCCGACGAAAATCTGTCAGTAATATATCAGTCGAAGATAACATAAGTTCGACGGAATTTACGAAAGACTTTATCTTTGACGTGTATATATACGACCGAATTTTCAACGGAATAGTCCCTCAAAAATAAGCTAGTTCAGACGGAATAGTCTTATGTTTGAGGGAAAATTCAGTAAGAATTAGGGTTTTTTCTTGTAGTATTCTTTCAAAGAAAACACTTCAAAAGGGAAAAGAACCATTAAATTTTGTAATATAGAGTCTACATAAGTTGAAGCTGTAGAAACTCTTCCTTTAGTTTTGGAGATTGGTTTCACATTGTATTTATATGATACTTTTTATGTTCCCAGTATGACACAATTTAATCCATGTATCTAAACTTGACGTTGATGATTTTTCGTTTAAGTTTAGGAATAATAAAATTATTATTTATCATTACTAGATAAGTTAAATTTTTTTTTATTGGTTTTGGCTCTTTAGAGGGGAACCTCTATAAGTTAAATTTGGATAATGTCTTTGCCGAATCCTTGTTAACAATGAATGTGACAGAAAGTACCTCTAAAAGTGGAAATAAAAGAAAACTAGATAATGAGAATTCTTCAAAATTGTGGCATCAATGCTTAGGCCATATTTAAAAAGACAGAATGCAACGTCTTATAAATGATGGAATTCTTCATTCACTAGATTTTTTTGATCATGACTATTGCATTGAATGTATAAAAGAAAATTTTATTAAAGGAAGTAAGAAAGGAGCCACTAGAAGTGGTGCACTTCTTGAGGTGATTCACATTGATATATGTGGACTATTTTCTTATGGAATTGGTGGACAAAAATCTTTTATTATGTTCATTGATGATTATTCTCGTTATACTTATGTCTACCTGATTAATGAAAAATCTAAATCACTAAATATGTTTAAAATTTTCAAGGTTGAAGTTAGAAATCAACTTGACCGAAAAAATAAAGTAGTGAGATCAGATAGAGACGGAGAATATTATGGTAAACACTACGATATAAGTTATAGACCTAGCCCATTTGCCTTATGTTGTCAAGAAAATGGCATCGTCAGTCAGTATATAATGCCTGGTACAATGTAACAGAAAGGTGTCGCAGAGAGGCAAAATCGTACCTTTATAGATATGGTACGTAGTATGTTACACAATTCCAACTTACCGATATTTTTTTGGACTGAGACATTAAAGACAGTTGTTCATATTTTAAATTGGGTTCCTAGAAAATTTGTCCCTAACACTCCTTATGAAATTTGGACAGGTAGGAAACCTAGTTTAAAATACTCATGGGTGTGGGGCTGTTTTGCCGAGGCTACGATTTTTAATCCACAAATAAAGAAATTAAACTCTAAAACCATTAGTTGTTATTTCATTGGATATCCTGATAGATCTAAGGGTTTTCGATTTTAGTGTCCCCCACTTACCACTATAATTGTTGAGACTAGGCATGTAGAGTTTTTAGAGAATGACGATTTAAGTGGGAGTGGTGAGCCTAGAAAATTGATCTTGAAGAAAAAAAGATTTAGGTTTGTAATCATGTAATTCAAGAATGTGAGGCACAACAACCTCCTATTGAGGTGAATAATGCCCCTGAGATAGCTGAGCCACCATCTAATGTTGAACCCCACATTATCAAAAATTATATTCCTTTAATTGTGCAGCCTTTTAGTAGGTCCGAAAGACCTAGAAAGCCTGTTAATTTTGATGATTTTATAACCTATCTTAATGAGATTGACTGTGATTCAAGTAAGATTAATGATTGAATCTCCTATAAAGAGGCCATTACGAGTGCTCAATCAACTCAATGCCTTGAAGCCATGGATGATGAGTTAAAATCAATAGAGCTTAATAACATTTGAAATCTTGAAGAATTACCAAAAGGTGATAAACCTATTGGTTGCAATTGGGTCTATAAGATCAAATTAGATCCTAAAGGGAATGCTGAAAGGTATAAAACTCGATTGGTTGCTAAAGGTTTCACTCAAAAGAAATGTGTGGATTATAATGAAACTTTCTCTCCAGTATCCAGGAAAGATTCTTTTAGAATAGTCATAGCTGCTCATTATGATTTAGAGTTACATTATATGGATGTTAAAACTGCATTACTTAATGGTAACTTGCATGAGAATGTTTATATGACACAACCAAAAGGTTTTATGGTTAAAGGAAAGGAAAATATGGTATGTAGACTTAAGAAGTCCATCTATGGGTTAAAACATGCTTATCAACGATGGTATCTTAAGTTTCACGAGGTGATGAGTAATTTTGATTTTAAGAAAAATATAGTGGATCAATGCATATACTTGAAGGTTAGTGGGAGTAAATTTGTTATTCTTATTTTGTATGTTGATGATATACTATTTACAAGTAATAACTTAGATATGTTTCATGAGACCAAACATTTCCTTGCTGGATAGTTTAATATAAAGGATCTCGGTGAAGCGTCTTATGTTATAGGTATTGATATTCACCGAGATAGGTCTCGCGGAATATTAGGATTGCCCTAAAGAGCTTATATTGGCAAAGTTCTTAACAAATATAACATGTAAAATTGATCACCTACTGTCGCCCCTTTTGTTAAGGATAACAAATTTGGCTCATATCAATGTCATAAGAATCAACTTTAATGTGATCAAGTGAATCTTATTCCCTATGCTTTTGTGATTATGAGTCTTATGTACGCTCAAGTTTGTACACGTCCAGATATAACGTATGTAACTGGCATGCTTGGACCTTATCACTCAACTCCAGGTTTGGATCATTAGAAAACTTCCAAAGAGGTTTTACGCTACTTATAGCTCAATAAGGATTTTATGCTTACATTTAGAAAAACAGATAACCTTGAAGTTGTTGGTTATTCTTATTTTGATTTTCTAATTGTAAAGACGAAATCATTCTACATCAGGGTACATCTTTTTACTTTCAGGAGGCCTTATTTTGTGGAGAAGTCATAAGCATGAGTTAACTACCACTTACACGATGATGGCAGAATATGTGGTTTATTATCATGCTACTTGTGAAGACGTATTATTGAGGAACCTTATTTCAGGACTTAAGGTTGTAGATTCCATTTCAAGGCCATTGAAAGTATTTTGTGATAATGATTCTGCTGTTAGTTTTTCCAACAGCACCAGTTCTAGTGCTGCTGGACTATACCTCAACACTAAGTACTTATTTGTCAAGAAAAAAATTGAAGATCAAAGCATTGTCATTAAATATATTAGTACGCATGATATGTTGGTGGACCCACTTACGAAAGGCTTACCACCCAAGCTCTTTTTAGAGCATGTTGCCGACATGAGTTTAACTAGTAGTATTAATTAGTGAGTTATTTTGATGTAAAAAAACATTTTTGAGCTCGTTGGTTTGAACTTCACATTATGTTTATGGTCTGCTATTTATTCTCTTTATTGTGCACACTTGAAAACTTCAGAGCAAATGTTGGTCGTTTTAACAATCAATATATGCGTGCAAGAATACACGGCCAACAAGTAATAAAGTGAAAGTAAAGTATCGTTCCCACGAGGAATTATTAATAAAAATTACCAAATACTAACTCTTAACCAAACTAATTTTATTCAAACAATCAATTTAAGGTTTTGAATTAAATTATTTAATTAAACTAGTTCTAAGAATTAAAAATCAGATAATGGAGATTTAAGATCACAACTTCACTTATTGCTTCACTTAAATTAATATACTTCTTATCAATTATGCTCACTATTCTGAATTGTTAATTAAGAACACATTAATAAATATGACCATCTCTCAATGCATCATACTCAAATCAACTTAAATCCACAGATGATAGAATTAAGAAGAACACCTTAATTAACTAATTCACTATATCTCTATGTGAATTACAATTAAAGAGGATTTTAAGCACACGTTCTCTACCAGATTACATGCGTTGTATAGGTATATTTCTATCCTAGATATAAATCATGAATTCCAACGCCATGCAGAAAACACAATCACATGCTATTATGACCAGATCTAAATCTATAATTCGTTTCTCAATTTTATGTAGATTATCACGATAATTGTTAGCTAGGCAATTAAGAAATTAATTCCAAATCACAAGAGCCAATCCTAAAAGAAATCACAATAATTAACAGAGAAATATATTAAAATAAACTACGCAATAAGATTCATTGAAATCTTAAACAAGAGATTTAGTTCATTGTCATTGAATTAAAATCAAGAATCCATAATTAAATAAACATTAAATGAAAAAAATAGAAGTAAAAGAAGAAGATAGAATCCATTGTCTACAAATCTCATGTTCCCTCTTGCTCCTGCTCTTGATCTTCAATGGCCTCCAAGTTGCTTTAATCTCCAATCTAATCCCGACTAGGGTTATGACCTAATCTCTACTCTAATATAATGGATTAAGCTCTCTAATCGTTGCAAATTCTCCTCCTTTTATATCCCTCTTCGTGTGTCTTTTAGCCCTCCTTAAAGTCCTTGAACCAATTAGCCAAACAAATCCTTCTTTAACTCAATTTCTAAAATCAGCCTCTCTTTCTTCCTGACACCCCCGCCCCGGCAGGCTTTTTGTACTAGGAATGCCCTCCCCGACGGGTGTACAGTACCATAAATTACAAAAATACCATTAAGCTCCACTTTTCATGTTTTGAACCTCCAAAGCCGTTTCCTACAATACAAACACAGAAACAAGTAAAATGACACTAAAAATACTTAAAGATAACAAAGAATTAAGCCTTAACGATGTCCAATTCATAGGTATAAAACCCACTCATCAGCAAACAGTTATGTTTTGGACCATATGGATGAGTTTAATTTATTACCACTTATGTCAATTATATTTATACCAGTTATGCTTAATGTTAATCTTTGTTCTAATGAACGTACTAATTGTGTAACTAATGTGGATCTTGTGTTGATAGTGACACAACAAAGATTGTATCAATTTGCATCGGTAGTTTTATTTGAACATGATGTAGACATTAAATTAATACTTGGTCAAATTAATGATTGTAAGTGTTATGTTTTGTATATAAATAGTATTTCGGCCAAGTGGGAGAATGTTAGAATATTTTATTTTCTTATGTGGGGGCCTCTACTATTTATGGAATTTTGGGCTTACATATTGTATTAATTTAATCACTTTAGTTATGTGTTTGGTAATTATGTGGCTCATAAATATTATTACTAATATTAATGGGGTCCTAGGGTTTCATAATCTTGATGAACGATTTTGACCCTTAGGTATTCTATAGATAAAACAATTAGGGTTTGGTCCCAATGGTCGTCTCAAAAACTTTATACACACCTATACATATATCATAAGATTGAGAGAGATAATTGAAGATTTTCACTTAAGCGGAGCGGAAGCGTGATACATACAAGAGGACTTCTCTCAATTCATGTAAGTACCTAATTAATTAAAGTTTTTATTCTATGTAATAGCATGTTTCGATATAATTATGCATCAACAATATTTTCTATGGATTAAAATTTAACGAATAGGATCTCTACCCTCCATAACACAGATGAACGATTGAGATTTAAAAACTTCACTCAGTGTCTGCTAGAATGTCTAGCGGACTGAGAATTGCAACTATTATGGGGAACATAGTCCCCATAACTGCAATCATAACACTAGTCTTTAATCAGTCTGCTAAAAATTCTAGCGAACGACTCAAATAATAGCAACATGTAATCAACAACTACAACCAGCTACAACATTGAAGCAAAGTTGAACAACAACAATATAACTAAATTGGGCCCCATGGTTTTTCCTACTATACAAGCAATACTATATGACGAGTCTCTTTAATTCCTACCACAAGTCAAATACGTGCATTGAAGCAAAGTTCAACAGCAACATTATAAAGTTCACTTGAATGACCCAATAAAATTCAGAGAATTAATAAAATATATTAATTAATAATTAAATAACTAAAACCTAGTTATACTTCATTACGTCTAATAAGTTGTGGGAATAGAACAGAAACAAAAGAAAGAGATGGAAGGAGAACGAGGCTGAAATTACAAGGGTTTGAAAACAAGATTATTAAAGCTTTATTCACCATATCAAAGAAGACAAAAATTTAGGATCACAAATATTCTTACAATAATATTCATTGGATCATTTCATAGCATAAACCTTAATCTTAATAACACTGTAGATAAAATATTATCTAAAAAATACACCAAATCAAGTACAATATAAAAAACTGAAACTAGGCTGTAACTATTGCTTGAATGTTGTTATTGCTGGCTGTAGCTGTTGGTTGTATGTTATCGAGTCGTCCGCTAGTATATCTAGCGGAGTGATTAAAGACTTGGTGTTATGGTTATTGTTATGGGGGTATATTCGTTACAATAGTTGCAATTCTCAGTTCGCTAGGCATTCTAGCGGACACTGAGTGAAGTTTTTAAATCTCAATCGTTCCTCTTTGTAAAGGATGGTAGAGATCCTATCTGCCAAATTTTTATCCCTAAAAAATACGTTTTATGGATCATTACCTATATAGATATATATTATTGTAATTTTGTCTATATGTTTATCTGCATATGTATTGCAGGGTTGCAACGACAACTTTGATGTAAGAGTTTAAAGAGAACCTTCAACAAACTCTAAATTGTCTTTTTATCCTTCGTGGAAGTTTCCTTTTTTAATGGGTTATGGCCCATTAATTAGGCCCAAGTCTTGATCTTTGCCCCTTGTGACCTAATCAAAATTGGGCCTCACAAATTCTTTAACCATTTCTAAAAACCTTGTATTTAATTAAGGAAGATTTATATATTCTATTACATTTTTTAAAAAAATTATAACAATAATGCCCTCATAAAATTTTTAACCAACTAATACACTTCTATATTTATTTATAATACTAGTGTAACTAGGATTCCTTAATTTAGGGAATTAGTATTCAATTAAAATTCCTTAATTTAAGGATTAGTTATATCCATGGCCTCTTCTCTCTCTCCTTATCTATAACAACTGCAATCATCACCTTCCTTCTTCATTCAATGTATTCATTCTATATATATATATATATATATATATATATATATATATATATATATATATATATATATATATATATATATATATATATATAATTCCCACGCGCATGCAGATATCATTAGCGACTATCTTAGTAATAAGAGTTGATTGAAGATTGAGAACGAAGAAGGGTATGGTCTCTAAAAGCTGGGTTGGAAGAACTTGTGCTCCACGACAATCCCACATTCGCGGAAATGGGTTCATACTACTGATTTCAATTTGTCTTGGAATCCCAGGCAGAGATTTGTAGTTAGGAATTTGAAGTTATATATTTTTTGCATACAAAATTTAATTAATTGATTTAGATTCCTCCCGTTGCGGCTTAGGTCTCTCGTTGCGGCTTTAGCTTTTCATCAAATCTTTGAAGGCATGAGTGGAAGTTAGGTCTAATTTGACGGTGGAGCACAAAAAGTGGATTGAGGAGGGTATGAAGATTCAGGCGGTGGTGGTGGTGGCGGTGGATACTGGATGATGGTAACCAAACCTTCATATCAAGGTAACTAAACTGTCATATCAAAGTAACCAATCAACCTCCACACTTAAAGTTTTTTCTTAGTACAGTTGGTTACCAAATCTTCAGATCAAGGTAAGCAAACATTCATATCAAAGTAACAAAATCTTCATACCAAAGTAACTAATTCGCAACAATTTTTTCATAGTGCAGTTGGTAGCCAAACCTTCAGACCAAGGTAACCAATTCAATTTTATTAAGTTACCAATTTTGTTTGAATGTGATGCAGTTGGTAGTCAACCATTCATACAAAGGTAACCATTTTATTATTTATGAGTAACAAAATAGTTATAAATTTTTTTTTCAGAACATTAATAGTTACATTTATTTATTTTTAAATTTTTTGTAGGGCGAATCTTCTTCTTATTCTTATTCGCATTTTGGACAACGAAAATTCGCGGCGGTGTAGCGGCGGACTATTATTTCAAGTGTATGTGAGGGAGATGAAGATTTGAATTTGAGTATTTAAATTTGAATTATTATTTTGAATTTGAATTTATTTTTGTTGTTAGATCCAAATATTTGAATTTGAATTATAGCAGTTATTTGTCCTTGATTTTAGGTTTCCTTATTAATGTGAATTGTACTATTTGTGTAATAATTACCTTTTTTTTGTAATTATTTGGTTGATGCATTTTTTTAGTAATTACTTTCTATTTGTTGTATACTTATGTAAAGGGCCCTAATTAATGAGTAAAATATAAAAGTCACCCATGTACTAAAAGGGTATTTGGATATTGTGTCCCCTTTTTTAGTCAATGCAAAACGAACCTTATACTATCTGAAACTTTGGATTGTGAAACCTATTGTGCCATGTGGCGTTGATTTGTACACATGACATCTTAACATATCAATTTAACACCTTTGGGCTAAAAATATATATTCTCCCAATATTTGTAATTAATACCTTATACTTCCAACACAAACAAAACATTGATTATCAACTAAGTTAAGAATTAATATTATTTTTTAGAAATTATTACTAACACTAATAGTATTAGTACAACTTTATTAATTATTAGTAATATTTTTAATAAGTTGTTAGTAATTACTTATTAGTTATTAATACTTCTCTTTAACATGATGTTGTCTACTTGGATAAATACTTATAATATATTATCTTAATAACATTACTTATTAGATATAAGTATATATTAATGGTATTAGTAACATTAATATTATAATGACATTATTGTTATAATCTACATTAATATTAAAAAAATGAATCTTATTTTATTTTATAATTTTTTAACAAAAATAATAATTGAAGTAATGTTTGCTAATAAGAATAATTTATGATAATAACAATAATAAAATACTTATAAGAAATAAATAATTTAATCTTGTGACCACATATTTTGTAAAAATAATAAGTACTTTATTTATTCAATATATTTAAATGATTTTTTAGATTTCTTCTTTTACAATAAGTAACGAAGTTAGAGATGTAGAATTAGTAGAATAAAAAACAATAAATTTTTTTTAAGATGGCTCGTATTCACGGTCTTGAGTCTTCTCACCCGTTACTATAGGAGAAACTAGACAGAGAGAAAGAAAATTTGAATTTATCTCTTCTTTTCGTTAAAAGTATCTTATTTTTTCATTAGCATTGATGTATATTAATAATATTAATATTTAAAGTATATTAATATTATTAATAACATTAATATATCCTAATATCTAATAAGTAATATTTTTAAGATAATATATTTTTATATTTAGCTAAAAAACGAAATCATGTTAAAGCGAATTACTAATAGCTAATAAGTAATTAATAACAACGTATTAATAATATTACTAATAACTAATAAGTTGTATTAATATTATTATTGTTAGTAATAATTTTCTAAGAGATAACATTAATATTCTTAACTTTAGTTGATAATCAAATGTTTTGTTAGTTTTTGTAATATGAAGTTTTAGGCTCAGATCTTGAGTGAATAGATATTTTTAGCTCAAATGTGTTAAATTGACATGTTAACATGTCATGTGTATAAGTTAACGCCACATGGCACGATAGGGTTCACATTCCAAATTTTTAAATGGTAAAGATTTCGTTTTGCATTAACTAAAAAAGGGACGCAATATCAAAATACCCCTATATAAGTGTGTAAACGAGTCGAATCAAAGTGAACAGAGAGATACTCGAATTCGACTCAAAACGTTAAATTCATACTCGAATTCGATCCGACTCGAATCGAATTATATTCAAACTTTTCGCGAGCTTCAAATTCAAGTTCGAATTCGAATCTCCATATAATAACACTACAAGAAAAAGGCTTATTATTGGCGACCGCATATCAGAGTGGGTCGCTGATAATGGTCGCATATAATTTGGTCATTGTTTTCACACCAACGACCACTTTTAGCGACCAAAATGTTTGCAACCGCCCTATAGCGACCGACTCCGTCGCTAAGCTGAGTCAGCGTGAGTCAGATTGCATCGGTGATGTGACCCACGTGTCCGTGACCAACAGTAGCAACCGTCGCGGTCACTAACATCCTGGGGTCATAAAAGGTCGCTGATATTAATTAGCGACCGGATGAGGTCGCAAATTTACAATGTTTTTTTAAAAAAAAATGGTTGTTTGGCGGATTTCGCAAAAAAAATAATACTATACATGCATTATATCCCAAAACACAATAGTGTGTGTGTGTATATATATATATATATATATATATATATATATAAACTAACACAATATATATAAACATCCATGCACGTATAAACATAAACAAATATCGTCCGACTAAAATTTATATACAAATTAAATGTCATAATGTACAATATAAACTCCGTACATTCAGTCAGTAAAAAAAGAATAAAAAAATGTAGAACAAGAGAAGAGGACATGATACAACTGTCATCGCAGTATCAATAATAACTTTAGATGAGGCTAGCTATAACAAAAGAATAAAAACGAGGCAAGCCATATAAAGAGTAAGCAAGTCATCCGAGAATAATAAAGTTTGTAATGAAGATAAATTAGGCAAATGTAACCCTATGGATCATAGTTTAATGAAACAAGTACAGTTTTTGCATATATATAGAAATTAGTTGTCATACAATTGAGTTTAGATTATGGATTTATTTACTTTTTTCTGGTAAAACTGACTTGGTTTCTTCATCATACTTTCTTAAGTGTCATGTCTAAAGTAGAAATTAAATATAAAGTATACAAAACTAAACATAAATTTAAACAGTGACAAGATTACCTCAGCATCATGATCCTGTTGTTGTGTTGCTCTCGCCATTGCATAAGTTAACTCCTCAGGACACAGAGATTGCAAATACCCACCAATAGTAAGAAGAAGATTACGATCTTGATAGTCGGTCGTCACGATAAAGTTTGTCCATATTAATCCTTGAGAAATGTAAGCTAGTTGTGGCCCACCTCTCCATGAAATCGGGAAACATTCTCGGTTTTAAAGCCCTAGACCTTTCAACTATTACTTATATTTTTGTAAAATCAACTGTCATAGAGTGAAGGGTTACCAACTGAGACATTTTTTACTCATAGTCTTACCTGACTCAAGGTTTGCATGTACTAAATGTGCAGTAGAAATTGTACCCAACGTATCATTGATCAAATAATTAATCAACAAAAGAGCTTTTGAATTTCTTGCAAAATCAGACTTATTGAGAAATATGATAGACAAAAGGAAAGTTGCAAGAAATTCAATAGTTCCCAATAAGTGATTCACTATACTATACTTCCTCTTGAATAATTAAATAGGAACAATTAATTTTTTTACTAAAACGATGGATTAACACTTATTGTCCAGACTGGACTTCCACCGGGACTGTAGGTGTAGCAGCGGACGGCAGACCAAAGATACCGAGGTTAGTCCCTCAGAGTCTTCGATGAGGCACATCTATAATTATTTAAAAAATTGATTCAATAAACAAAAACTAATGCAGGTTGAGATATATTTAAATCCTATATAAGACAACTCACTAGCTCCTGAAGACGAACCTTCATCATGGCTAGCGTCTCCCGATCCGAATTGTTTACCACCGCGACGACCTCCACCGCTATGTCTAGCAATGAATATGCTACTGGAATAACCATATAAATGTATATGAATTTAAATGTAAATTATTTAAATATATGAATATATATACGAAAGGATCAAGGGCGTATCCCCTGATTCTACATACCTTGTATACCCCCTTTAGCGACGGATAGGGCGACGGTTCAATTCGTCGCTATAGGTTTGGTCCGTCGCTATATGTTATCCATCGTTAAAAGCAAAGACGACGGTTCTCTAATATAGCGACAGAACGAACCGTCGCCCAGTCCGTCGCTAAAGGGGGATGAACATGGTATGTAAAATAAAGGGGTGAGCCCTTCTAATGGACTATATATATATATATTACTATTGCAATTTTTACTTATTTCAAATAAGTTTAGATTACGTACGTCATCAAACCCGTCAGTTTCAACATCATTATAATTCTTAGATTCATTATATTCCTCATCCTCAGTTTCGAGATCAATTTCGTCATCGTTCTCATCCTCAACGAATATGTAGTTATTCACGACGACGTATTCCTCTACATCCTCATCACCAGGTACGTCAACTACATCATTTTTCATCATATCTTCATCATTTAGAACTACTTGAATAGGATTACTAACATCTTCTTGCAGCACCTCATCCATCCCAAACATATTATCATCATTAGATGCACGTGTTTTAGTTGTGACTATTGACGTAGACACCCAAAATTTTACTTTCTTTAGACCAACATTTTAGGAGGGTAAAAGCGTAAATATGCCCCATAGACAACCCTGAGGCAAAACAAAAAGCAAGTCTATCCCATAGATAACCCCAAGGATAGACAAGGCATGAGTCTGCCCAAAGACAACCCTGAGGCAAAACAAGACACTGGTCTATCTCGGAGACAACCCCGAGGACCTACAAGGCACGAGCTTGCCCCAGAGACAACCCTGAGGTAAGAATGGACACAAGTCTACCTCGGAGACAACCCCGAGGATAGATAAGGCATAAGACAACCCCAGAGACATCCCGGAGGGCAAACAAGCAGCAGCTTCCCCTGGAGACCACCCCGAGTGAAAACCAGGCACCAGATCACCTCGAAAACAACCCTGAGACCAGACAAAGACCTTAGGTCACCCCGTAGATGACTTCGGGGGAAACCTAAGTGCAAGAGCACCCAATGCACCACTTTTTCCGAACGGGGGTCATAAAGCTGAGGAAAAGGCCACCAGAAGCCTCAATATCAACTCCCAATCTACGAAATGCCCGAGACAAGTTGACGACCAACAAAAAATGGAGGATGCCTTTCAGCTATGATCATCATCTTTTTGGCATCCCGAATCAGTCGAAAGCAGCCACATTTAATAGCCTTTAGCAGAACCTTTTTGAGATTTTTTGGTACAGAGGTCCACTTTCTCTGAGGGACGACCAAAGGACTAAACTGCAACCCTACAGGACCCACATAGGCCAGAAGTAGTTTTACCTAATTCTGGGCACAGATATACATATGCTTGTCCCCCAAATCCATAAAAGGAGGGCAACAACTCACAAATAGGAGAGTTATGCAATTTGCATCAAAAGCTTGGATTGTAGAAAGAGAAATAGCTCGGGTCTAAGCATACTAACTCATATATTGCACTGATTCTTTCAAATATACACTCGATATTACTCCTATGGCATTGTAGTATCAATCCACAGTGATCAGAAGCTCGTTCTTCATCCTCCAAGGTGAAATAAGCGATATTTTGTGCAGTTTACTTTCTATATAGTTAAAATTGTTAGATTCATTACTTTACAATATAGATCTAGCATGATTTAGCTTCCAAGAGGTTCTTGAGATTCAAATCTTGAACTTGTATGCTATAGACCGTCTTAGATATGGGTCAGATCTAGCCGCTTCAAACATAAAAATTCGATGTCGGGTTCCGTAAAACCTTAGATTTATATTTAACGTTGAACAAGATCCAATTCATTCGTAGAATGGATTCCAACTGATGGGTCACCTTGTAGCGAATATCGAGTATTATAAATGCTTTTAAATTTATAAATGTGAGCATAGGAATCCTGGGGTTGAGGTCCCATTATCGGATCTTGACTAGATTTCAACGATGGACATTCTTTCTTTCGAATATAGTATTAAACTACGTAAATCCATGTATATGTAAATATTTGATCTTAAAACGACTTCTCGGGGTTCGTCCCGAGAGAACGAATTTAAGATCCCGTGGTAGTGAAAACCTTTAACTACAGGGTTTCGAATCTATTTATGCTGCTTTTATGCCCGGATATGATTCGACCCTATTTAATACATGCATTGCCACCAAAAAGGTTTTCAAAATAAATAATAAAGAGCTTTTATAATAAAAGAAAGTATCAAATGTCCTCGATTACTATTCAGGAAAATGATTTAAAAATTATATTTTTCAAAAATATCATTTGAAATGTATATTTTGTCTAAAAATGAACTTTTCGTTAAATGAAATCCTACATACATAGGTACAAAAGAGGAACAACACTACTTTGAAAGCAAAAGTCGACCATAAACGCAAATAAAGCAATGAACTTTCCCAATAAAATAGCATAACTGATGAGCGGGTTTTATACCTACGAATTGGACATCGTTAAGACTTAATTCTTTGTTAACTTTAAGTATTTTTGTGCGATTTTACTTGTTTTTGTGTTTGTGTTGTAGGAAACGACTTCGAAAGGTCAAAACATGAAAAATGGAGCTTAGTGGAATTTTTGTAATTTTTGGAAAAGTACCTCCGCCGAGGCGGGGGTTTCCTAGTGTAAAAATCCCGCCGAGGCAGGCTTGTTGGGAAGAAAAATAAGTTTTTTAGAAGTTGAGTTCAAGGAGGATTAGTTTGAGCTGTTTGTTTCAAGGACTTTAAGGACTCTAAAAGACACATGATGAGGCATTTAAAAAGAGGAAAATTACAAGGATTAATGGGAGGGTTCCATTAGATTAAATTTTCATTAGATTAGGACAAAACCCTAGTTTTTATTAGATTTGGAGATTGAAACAACTTGGAGACCATTGAAGATTCAAAGCGCAAGAGTAAGAAGGGAGCATCAAATATACAGATAACAGATTCTATCTTCTTCTCTACTCTTATTTTTGTCTTTCAATATTTATTCAATTGTGGATTCTTGGTTTTAATTCAATTATCATGAACTAAATTCTTGTTTAAGATTACAATGGAGCTTCTCTATTAATTATTGTGATTATTCTTGGATTATCTATTATGGTTTGTGATGAATTGCTTAATTTCCTAGCTAACAATTACCGTGATAATCTATATGAACTCGAGAGATGGATTATAGATTTAGATATGATTATAATAGCATGTTATTGTGTTTTCTGCATGGCGTTTAAATTCATAATTTATGTCTAGGATAGAGATATACATATACATTGTACGTAATCTGATAAAGAAATTTTGCTTAAAATCCTCTTTAATTGTAATTCACATAGAGATATGATCATATTTATTTATGTGTTCTTGGTTAACAATTCAGAATAGTGAGTACAATTGATAAGAAGTGTTTTAACTTAAGTGAGGCAATAAGTGAAGTTATGATCTTAAATCTCCATAATCTGATTTTTAACTAGTGGTAATTAGAATTAGTTTAATTAAATAATTTAATTTATAACCTTAAATTGATTATTTAAATAAAATTAATTTGATTAATAGTTAGTATTTGATAATTTGTATTAATAATTTCTCGTGGAAACGATATTGTACTTAAACTTTATTACTGTTGACCACGTATACTTGCGTGTTGTGCGTAATTAGATTTTACACAAACAATAACAATGCGAGACTGGATCAATCTAGATTAATAAAAGGATGTATCAAAGGACCTTGATTTCTATTTGACGAAGGATTTGAAAACATGTTTGCTAAAACATCATTTTGATATACTTTGTTTAAAATTATATTTTTCAATAAATCAAATATTTTTTGCATATGTCCAAATAGGTACAACACTACTTTCAAATGCAAAAGTCGTTCATATATGCAAATCAAACTTATAACAAATAATATAATCAAAGCACACCCACACACACACACATGCACATACACTTTATGCTTTGGAAAATTAACAAGGCGCGGTAACCGTATTTTTCACGAAAGTCGGGGTATGCCTAACACCTTCCCCTCGCTTAATCAAGCCCCTGAATTCTTCGAATCTCGGGTTTCAAAACCAGTCTTATCTTAAAGAGTCGTATATTGGGTCACATTTTTAAAACCTTTCAAACCCGGATGTGTTGGTACATCCATTGCAAATAAATAACAACTACTGACTCTGACATTTGACCCAATCATTAAAATCAAAAATCTTTTCAAATCCTTGACATTTAAATGTCGGTCTCTTCCTGAAATTCACCCTTTAAAATAAAGTAATCAAACAAAAAGACAAAAGGGTAAATAAACAAGGAAAATAATAGATAAAAATGGAATAAGCGGAATAAACAACGAACACATATCTATCTTAAAATCTCGGCGTCAACAAGTGGCGACTCTGCTGGGGGCATAGAGGGCATAAGCCGCATGTAATTTTGTTATTTTCATTTTCATCTTGCATATCTTATGAAAAATCTCTGTGTGTGATAAAGGATTTATATTAGTGCATCGCACAATATCATCATTTGTATAATGGTGAGACATGATGTATAAATGTATGTTCAGCAGTACCTCCATTATGTGGCAATCCCATCGGTTGTTTATTACTGGACTCTAAGGTGGCATTCCCCTGTGAGGCTCAGGAAAGGCACCACTTAGATCCGCTCAAATTGAAAGATGAGGCATATCCATCAAGTAAATTGCGAAGATCCAAGATAGGTCAGCTTCAAAAAATCAAACGAACAGGAAGTTTTCTCCATGCCCTGTTACTCTTTCATATGTATAAATGTTATACATATTTACTCGCATCCTATATCTTACTATCCTGCCATTAAAACAACTGACTTCGATTTTGCAGGAAAAGATTAAAAGTACATCAAAACCCGATACATAACATATCATGCATCCACATTTTTTACCAATATCCAAACTAGCCTATGTAAATGTTTATGTTCAAGATTAGTCCTGAAACATAATCTCAAGCCAAGAAGGCATCACCGCCACTTGTTAAGATGATTGAAAGTAGCGCCTTGGAATCTATATCCGTATCTCGGGAGGAATTTGAGGATTTCAAGAGACAGATCGCAGAGATAGCTGATCTATTAAAAGAGTAGAGTAAAATAGCTCTAGAGCCGAAAATGTAAACTCAATATCAGCTCAGAAAGACATTCAAACGTCCAACGAAGAGGGTGGTCTTTAAATACCCTAATATTAGCTCCCACAATAAGACCCCCGACAAAAGTCCAGCGAAGAAAATCATACACCTTCGAGAAGACAGAGAAACTGGGGATATCCAAAGCAAAGTCAGACAGATGGAGGAGGCTATCTGATCCATCAAAGGGACCGGCTCCTACGACAGTGTAAACTTTTTTAACCTCTGAATATTTCCAAGGGCCAAATACCCAGATAAATTCCAAGTTCCGGAGTTTGAAAAATATACTGACTAGGAGACCCCTATATTCATCTAAAGGTGTACATTGGAGAGCTCGGTTCATACGCCGACAATGAAAGCCTTCGGATGTAAATATTTTAAAAGAGTCTTACTAGAGAAGCTCGGACTTTGTATGCTATACTGGACAACTCAAAGGTCTATAGTTGGGAGTAACTGGCCCATGCCTTCCTGAATCAGTACAACTTTCGATCCCAGATGGCCCCAGACCGCTACCAGATCACAAAAATAAAGAAGCAAGGTAACTGTGAGCTAGTTCTCGATTTAGATTTCTTAGGGATTTTCAGGGGTTCCGATATGGACAGTGGTGGTTTGTTTGAAGTTGGGTTTGGTTTTACCTTCAACCCATCCTTTGATCTTCTCGGGCACCTCATTATCATCTATTTCTTCTTGCTCAATCCCCATCAAGTCAAAGTCTAATTCTACATCAAAGTCGTAGTCACTATTTAGATTTGGCAATTCATCGACAAGACTAAACAGACCCAACTTTGGAGACCTAAAAACAAACGTTTTTGCTTAATATATGAATCTGTTTAAAATACAAAAGGCGTCAGTAATAAACATAACAAAAGTAAGCAACTAGTAACAAAAAATAGAATGTAAGTGATGCAGTAATATCTCCACTTCTGGCCTGATAGACCATCTCCGCCCTTTTACCCTTTTCGGACGATGCATGATGTGATTCTCTAATAGCCAAGAGTCAGGTCATTGCTGACGACAATGATGGAGGGTTCATTTTTATCATTCTCCTCGATGATGGCCATAACTGAATCCTCTTCGGGGTTAACGCTTGTTCCTAAAACATCAACCCTAGCCCATTCTATTAAAAGGAATGCAGGATGACCTTCTGACTATTCCTCTTTTTTGGCATTACTAGTCATACCCTCGGTATGTGCCAGATAAAATATCTTTGCAAATTAATTTTGAACTTCCTGGAGGAACTGTTCACTCGACACTTTCTTTTCCTCGATAGGAATCAACACTTCATTGGTCGGATTGTCCTTTGGCATCAGCAGGCTGGACAATGTGGCAGAAATCTTTCCCAAAGGCTCTTTAAAGCCTGTATCAGTGAGATCATGATTACAAATATATGAAAATATATTATTAAAAAGTTCAACGAGTGGTTCAATAATATTGATTAACTTGTTTTTGTAGTGTGGTTAATTGAATTTTTTTGTTTTGTTTTAGAGTCAAGGGAAAATCAAACACTTTTGATTCATTTTTTAAGAGAAATCAACCAAATCATATTGACACATCTCTGGTTACCCTTGAGCCTAATGTTCAAACATCTCTACTTACCCCTAAACAAGAATAACATTCTCTAAAATCACCAAGAATTGAAGGTATTATATATAGTTACGGTAGTACAACGCTAAACCAAAACAATAAGAATCAATAAACAAAAGTAAAATGTAAAGTCAAAAATAAGAGAAGAAGAGAAAGCTTAATTTGTGAGAAACAAAGCAACTGCATAACCAACCCTTGCATGATTTTTAAAATCGCAAATTAGTTTTGCCCATAAGTTGCAATTGTTTTCGTGTCGCTATTAACAATTCTTTTCCAAAAAAATGCTACTAACAATTTTATTCATGCATGTTTGTCTTATTAATTAAATTCTTTTAAATTATTAAAGTAATGTCCCTTGTAATTTTGCTTAAAGTTCATTTCATTTTCAATGTCTGTTTTAAAATCGGGAAGGAAATGTTGAGATTTGATTCAAATTTGTCGTTTATTGTTATTGACTTGGTCATTTTCTGTTGCTTATTTTTAGTCAAAGTTTGTTTTTTGGTTTTCAATAAGATCATGTTACATGATCCTTTAGTTTGTTATCTGTTCCAGATTTTTCTCTCTTTAGTTGAGCTTAATAGGAGTTCAATTATCATTGTAAGCATATAAAAGGCCTGTTCCGTTCAGAAATAAAGATTAAGCAACAAGCATTATTTTTTAGCATAAGATTTATCTTATTGTTCTGTTTTTTATTCCTTTCTATATTCTAACAAATTGGTATCAAAGTCAGGTTCTTTCATCTGGTAGTTACTATCATGGCCGCCAATGGTACCTCCACGAACACATCTCAACCTTTTATTCCTATTTTCAAAGGTGAATGTTACGAGTTTTGGAGCATCAAGATAAAAACTATATTTAGATTATATGAGCTTTGGGACTTGGTTGAGAATGGATACGAAGATGACGACAGAGAAACCAAAAAAAGGGATGCAAAAGCTTTGTTCTTCATTCATAAAGCGTTGCATGACACCATTTTTTCCAGAATAGCAGCACCAGAGACCACAAAAGAAGCTTGGATGATTTTAAAAAATGAGTTTCAAGGTTCATCAAAGGTAATTACCGTGAAACTCTAATCTCTTTGTCATGAATTTGAAACTTTATTTATGAAAGACAATGAATCAGTCCAAGATTTTTTATCTAGAGCTACTGCAATTGTTAGTCAAATGAGGTCATATGGTGAAGAAATTTTTGATAAAACTATTGTTGCCAAAGTTTTAAGGAGTCTGACTAAAAAAATTGATCATGTTGTTGCTGCGATCGACGAATCTAAAGACTTGTCTGTTTTTTCATTTGATGAACTAATAGGTTCTTTGCTAGCTCATGAAACAAGACTAAATAGATCAGTTGAGTCAAATGAGGAGAAGGCATTTCAAGTGAAGGGGGGAACACCTTTTCAAGCGGAAAGAACTACAGGAAGAGGATGAGGAAAAAAAAATCCGTGGCAAAGACACTTTTCATGGTCGGAGCAGAGGTCGATTTGATGGGAAATCTGAGCATAAAAATGGTTTGTGGTGCAACTATTGCGGCCGTTCT
This sequence comes from Panax japonicus, assembly GCA_020205505.1. Lineage (NCBI taxonomy): Eukaryota > Viridiplantae > Streptophyta > Magnoliopsida > Apiales > Araliaceae > Panax > Panax japonicus. Next base: position 63,222,523 of record CM035101.1, on the reverse strand, counting down.
GGACATACATAGGATTTCTATCGAAACAGAGGTAAAGGATTCTGGTGCACCTTTTTTAATCGGTCTTGACACACAAATGATTTTTGCCGTAGTAAACAAAATCAAGCAAGCTATGCTGAGGAAAACGAAGAGGATAATAAACTATTTATGGCCTATTGCGATGTTAACGATGATGAAAGTCATGTTTGGTTTGTGGAAAGAGGTTTCTCTAACCATATGTCAGGAACAACATCAATGTTCAAAGAAATTGATGAATCTCAAAGGAATAACATTAGACTTGGAGACAATAAGCAAATTTAGGTTGAAGGGAAAGGTACAATAGCTGTCAAAACCAATCATGGTCAGGTTAGACTTCTTCACAATGTTTTCTTTGTCCCAAGTTTAGCACATAACTTGTTGAGTGTTGGGAAATTGATGAACACTGGATATTCAATTTTTTTGATGATGGCTCATGTGCCATTAGAGATAAAAAAAATATGGTCAAGTTTTGGTAAATGTACGCATGACAGAAAATAAAATGCTTCCACTTGAAGTATCTAAAGTTGAAAATAAGGCCTTAGTTGTTATTGAAAAGGATGAATCTAAATTATGGCATTTACGTTATAGGAATTTAAATATTGGTGACTTGAAGTTATTAAGTCAAAAAGAGATGGTGTTGGGACTGCCTAAAATTGATGCTCTTGAGAATGTGTGTGAAGGGTGTACTTATGGAAAACAAAGTAAAAAATCATTTCCTACAGGAAAATCATGGAGGATTACAACTTGTCTTGAATTAGTTCATGCTGACCAATGTGGACCTATGAATACTGAGTCATTAAGTGGAAGTAAATATTTTCTGCTATTTATTGATGATTATAGTCAAATGAGTTAGGTGTATTTTATGAAAAACAAGTTAGAATCTTTTGAATGCTTTATCAAGTTAAAGGCTTTTGTTGAGAAACAAAGTGAAAGGTGTATTAAAGTCCTCCACACAGATATGGGTGGTGAATTTTTATCTCACAGATTTAACACTTTTTGTGAAGAAAATGGAATTCGTAGAGATTTAACGCCACCATATACCCCGGAGAAAAATTGTGTAGCCAACGAAAGAATCGTACTGCGGTGGAGATGGCTAGAATGGCGAAGAGACTTCCAAATGATTTCTGGGCAGAAGCAATCACTACTGCAGTGTACTTGTTGAATATTTCTCCCACAAAAGTTGTATTGCATCGGAGACCTTATGAAGCTTGGAAGGGTATAAAGCCTCAGGTAAGCCATCTTAAAATCTTTGGTTGCATTGCATATACTATGTTACCTTCCCAAGAACGTGGTAAGCTTAATGAGAAGTCCCTCAAATGTATTTTTATTGGTTATTGTGCTCAATCAAAAGCATATCTATTATATAACCCTGTTGTTGGAAAAGTGATTATTAGCAGAAATGTAATATATATTTGACGAAGCTGGTGAATGGAATTGGGAGGTGGACAACGAAATTGCACAAATTCAAGTTTTAGCAAAAAGTACAGGTCCTACATGTGAAGTACAAGAAAGCTCAGCAACTTCACTCCAGTCAACTCCAATAAGCATCCATTCAACTCCAACAAACAGTCCTTCATCTACTTCAAAAGAGTCTTCAGAACAGACTCCACCACAAAAATTTAGATAGTTGGCTGAAATCAATGAATGTACCTTTGCTTTTTTTACTTCAGATCCTACGACTTTTGTAGAAGCTATCAAAAGTAAAGAATGGAATAAAGCAATGAAGAAAGAGATGATGGCAATAGAGAATAATGAAACTTGGGAATTACGAGAGCTTCTAGAAGGTAAAACTGCTATTGGATTAAAGTGGATTTTCAAAACAAAGTTTTATACTAATGGAAGTATACAAAAGTACAAGGCGCGACTAGTAGCAAAAGGGTATTCACATCTAGAAGGTATTTATTTTACCGAAACTTTTTCTCCTATCGTTCGATTTTAAACTGTGAGAATTACTTTAGCTTTAGCTGGTCAATTTAAATGGAATGTTTATCAGTTTGATGTTAAGTCAGCTTTCCTTAATGGTGACTTGAAAGAAAAGGTGTATGTCACACAGCCTGTAGGATTTATTGTCAATAGAAAGGAGGAGAAAGTGTACAAATTGAAGAAAGCTTTATATGAACTTAAACAGGCTCCGCGAGCATGGTACACTAAAATTGATTCATTTTTTCGAGAGAATGAATTTGTTAGAAGTGAAAATGAACATACTCTTTATTTGATGAGGAATGGGAACCATGATTTTCTGGTAGTTTGCATTATGTCGATGACATGATTTATACAGGTTCTTCAAGTTCTCTTCTTAGAGAATTTAAATTATGTATTATGTGGAAGTTTGAAATGACAGATTTAGGAAAGCTGCACTATTTTTTCGGTATGGAAGTGAAGCAAGGAACGAATGGAATTTTTTTTGTCACAAAGAAATATGCATCAGATCTTTTAAAGAGGTTTCATATGCTTTATTTTAAGGTTGCAACCACTCCAATGAACACGAATGAAAAGCTTCAACATGAAGATGGAACAACTAATACTGATGGTAAATGCTTCAGGAGTTTAGTTGGTGGTTTGATTTTTTTGACACATAGTCGACCCGACATTGTTTTCTCTGTTGGCGTGGTCTTAAGGTTTATGCATAGTCCAACGAAGCATCATTTGGGATCAGCTAAAAGGATCTTACATTATGTTGCGGGAACAATGGATTATGGAAATTGGTATTCACAAGTTAGCACTTTTAAATTATTTGGATTTACTGAGAGTGATTGGGCAGGTTCTTTGGATGATCGAAGAAGTACTTCGGGAAGTATTTTTACTCTCGGGTCTGGCGCAATCACTTGGAGCTCAAAAAAACAAGCAACAACTGGATTATCATCTTCGGAAGCCGAATATGTAGCAGCTGCTTCTTCAGTGTGTCAAGCATTATGGTTAAGAAGACTATTAGCGGATCTGTCATAGGAGTATGAATGAGCTACTGATATTCTTTGCGATAATAAGGCAGCAATCTCAATGACCAAAAATCCAGTCTATCACGGAAGATCCAAGCACATAGACATACGCCATCATTTCATTCGAGAGGTGGTAGCTAATGGACAAATATATCTTAAGTTTTGCAAAACAGATGAGCAGGTTGCAGATATTTTTATGAAGGCACTTTCTCAAGCTAAACATGATTACTTCATAGATCAACTTGGTGTACGCAATTTTGAATCAAGGGGGAGTGTTGAGATTTGATACAAATTTGTTGTTTACTGTTATTGACTTGGTCATTTTCTGTTGCTTGTTTTTAGTCAAAGTTTGTTTTTGTTTTTCAATAAGATCATGTTACATGATCCTTAAGGGTTGTTATCTGTTCCAGATTTCTCTCTCTTTAGTTGAGCTTAATAAGAGTTCAATTATCATTATTGTAAGCCTATAAAAGGCCTGTTCCGTTCAGAAATAAAGATTAAGCAACAAGTATTATTTTTTTAGCATAAGATTTCTCTTATTGTTCTGTTTTTTATTCCTATCTATATTCCAACAGGAAAAAACTAAAATAATATATATGCGACACTTTTGAAGTTGCAGTGAAGATTTTTTTTTTTTTTAATTTTAATTCCTACTGTAGTGGCTTTTTGAAAGCTTTCACTATAATAAAGTCAATCTCCTTCTCACCTAATATCTATGAAATCTTTGATCTATTTGGCTTTACATAACATTCATCACATTTGTATATAATCCTTGATTTGAAACATAGAAACTAATTAAGAGCAATAAATACATGACTAAAAAGATTCTAGGAAGTACCCAATTCACATATACTACTCCACATCCTAGCTAGCAAGAAATTATCCTGGATTATTATAGGAAGTAGCCAATTCACATCTACTATTCCAAATCCTAGCTAGCAAGAAATTATGTTGGTTTTTAAGAGAGCTGACATTCTTGTTGAATAAGTTAAGACATTGCACACTCAGTTCTAATATCATTGAGTAACCAACTCATCTAAAAGTTTAAGCTTGTAGATCTATGGAGAGTCCAACATTATATATTATACTAACAGTAATCGACTACTCTGAAATATTATTAGTCAAGAGTACGTTGACCATTTTCTCAAAATTAATATATGATGATCCAGCTGGAGGAGTGATGGCTCCTTCTGCCAATTTCTTCCACTCCATGGCCTTTTCCTTCATCTTTTTCCCCTTCACTCCCACCATTAACTCCTTCACAAGGCTCTCAACTTCATCTCTCTTAGCATCGCTGTTGATCTCCATCCCTATTCCCCAGCGAGTGCAACAATACCAACAATTCGTCTGTTGATCTGCAAAAAATGGCCAACAAAGCATAGGCACGCCACAAGTTATACTTTCAAGAGTGGAATTCCAACCATTATGAGTTAAAAATCCTCCAATTGACGGGTGGCGAAGAACTTGTTCTTGTGAGCACCAACTTGCAAATAGGCCCCTTTCTTTGATTGCTTCCACTGAATCCAGTGGAAGAACGGCGGTGTCTCCGTTGACAAGGTCAGGCCTTATAATCCATAGAAATGTCTGATTGCTATTAGCAAGTCCCCAAGAAAACTCAACTAGTTGGTCAGGTGACATGATAGCGGTGCTTCCAAAATTCACATAAACCACCGAGTTAGGTTCCTTGGAGTCCAACCATGCTAGACATGATTGTTGTTCATCTTTCCATAGATTCAATTCGATGGAATTTGTACTGCTTTTGTGGATATTATTCAGCTGATGGTGAATCGGACCGATAGAATAGATTTTTGAAGGGAGGAAAGATGATAGTGCATCTAATACTTCATGCTCTAAGGTGTCATATGTGTTGAGTATAATTTGTGGAGAAGATTTATAGTATTTATCAATATCAGCCAAGCCAAAATTAATCATGGGATCATTTGGATTTGTTGTCCTGATAAATGAGGGAAGATCTTTCAATCGTATACCTTTCATGCCTGGAATCCAATCTACGACAGTGTCCAAATATCCATTTGTTAAATAACTACTATCTGCACGTTCAAGAAAAGAAATTGCGCGCATTAATCTCAAAGTTGTCACTAGCTATAAATATCGTGTATATATATATATATATGTATGGATCCATTTGTTCATCAGAATTTTCTTTATTCCTATTTTGAACTTACCCTTTTTCTTGGTTTCAATTTGTAGTTGTAAATTTTAATATTAAAAAAACCATACAGAAAGGCATTGCAAATATTGAATGAAAGTGTATGTTATACTAGTACAATGTCGAAGCATGCATCCAGCATCAAACTGATCAAAACTAATGAAAGAGTGGAGTAGCTAATCAGTGTGACATATGATGATCAAAACTAATGTGGATTAAATTTGTAGTTTATCAATATTTAGAAGGGATGATATTTTATAAATTGTTAGATACTCTGGAGTCTGGACCACCACGTGACCATTTTCAATGATCTTGGGCCAGCTAAGTAATATCGTGTATATATAATGATCTTGTGTTTTTAAAAAATGAAATTTATCTTTTTTATTTGTCTTTTATAAATTGCAAGGAAGCATTGATGACGTAATTTATCATATTACTCTTTCATCTTTTTTAATGAAATTTTAAAAAGTAATATTTAGATTTTATATTCATCATTACTTCTTAGCTTGTGTGTTTTCTCCTAAAAGGTCAAGTAAAAAGGAACCAATAGAGTATATACAAGGCTATGAGGCTCTGCGGATCTCCATGTAAATATTTACTCTCTGTTTTTAAATAATAGTCGTTTAAGGTTTTTGCGCGTGGATTAAGAAAGTCGTTTAATACTATCATTTAACAATTAAAATTTGTTTGAACTTTCATCACTACCATTTTATGGGAAGTTGAAAAATATTAATACAAGGGATGTAATTTATTGGGACAATGAGAGAAGGTATGAGTGATATAGAAAAGTAAATAATTTATTCTCCTAGAAAGTTATAAACGACAAATAAATTAGAACAAATTTTTTCTTTTAAAACGACAATCTTTTAGAAACGAAGGGAGTAGTAACTTGTCCTTTTATAGAATACACAATGATTATGAAACTAGTGCATGAGTATGAAACTAATTAAAGTCGAATATATCTATGTCAATTTATCTATGTGTACAATCTTTTGTGGTCGAGACACAACTATGAACGCTAGTTAATTGGTTGTTATTATAATTTCTGGTTGGGACACAACTAGTTATTCTGATGTTTAATTCCTTTTTGTGTCTCGCTAACTAGAAGAATCTTAATCAATTACTAGTATATAGTACAAGTATCCGGATATTCTCTATTTTAATTTAAAATGGAGTCTTTATTTAAATGTTTAAATTTAAAATTATTAGATTTAGGGCCTAGAAGTCACCATTTAAAGGTTATTTATTTTAAATTTAAATTTAAGATGGTAACTTTTAAATCTTTGATTTAATAATTTTAAATTTAAACATTTAAATGAAGATTCCATTTCAAATTGAAACGTAGAGAATCCAAATCCTTATTAGTGGGCCTATTATATTAGCCTTAAATCTTTGGAATTAGGATCTTTGAACCCGGTAACAACTGCTTTGAACTTAACTTTATTCCCAAATAGTAATTGTAATAATTTGAAACGTTAGGGATATCAGTCATTTAATTATTTGAATTGGTATTTATAAATGTGATATTTTTGTAAGTTGTATCTCACATTTATGTGATTTATGCGAGACTCATTTACTATTTATATGAGAGGAATTTTATGATCGAATTATTATAAAAATATCAAATTCCTATAATTATGTATTTATAGTATGCTACGTACCTTTAAGAGGTGTAAAACCCTTTTCAATTAGTTGACCATAGTTCAATAAACACATGAAGCTGCAGGCACTGGCAGTCCAGAAAAGAACTTTTGGAATCCCTAGTTCTTCCGCAGCTTTGAGTGTGAAACCCATTACAAAATCAGAGACTATGCAAGTGACCGGAGGAATATCCGGCGACGACAAGGGGTTGTTGAGCTTGAGTAGGAGTTCCCTGAAGGGAGCCAAGCAGTTTTTGCTGGTGGAGTCAAAGAGGAGAGGGATATCTTCAGTTGCCCGGGCATTGGACGGAGGGAGTCCGTCAGGAATGGTTTCGAACCGGAATGTGGGGAGGCGGTCGAGGGCGTGGGGGCCTCTGGTTTTGAGAAGCACTTGGTGGTTGAACTCTGTGTTGACAAAAGTTATGTGAAAGCCTCTATGGTGAAAGAGCTTTGCTAATTTTAGGGTAGGGTTTATGTGGCCTTGAGTTGGAAATGGGACACAAACTGCATGAGGCCTAGAGTTTTCTGCTTTTCCGAAGGAACCCATTATCTCTGTGTGTTTGTAAATGATGAGGTTCTTAGTGCAGTTTTATAGTCCAGCCAGCAAGAGATGGAATCAGATATTTATGAACCATGGTTAAAAGAGACCGACTAGAGTTAAATGTTATTATTAAAGTATTTTACTCTTATGAAGATATGACATATGATTGGAATATCCATAATACTTGGATTGACTGGTGATCCTACTGTTTTGAATACTTATTGTCTATAGGAAATTAAGAATTGTACTACTATTTTTTTGGTGGGATTTTTTGAGGCCCCTATATATAACTATATATTTTATTATTGATATTTTAACTAACTTGATGAGTCCATCCGTCCGTATTCTTAAAATTTATTTATCCGTCCATTTTAATTAATAAAGGATAGAAACATAAAAAGGAAAGGAATGGAATATAAAAGGAAAAACCCGACAGTCCTTAATTAGTTTTCATGAGAATGAAATGAACGCATGGCACATAAATATAATTAGTAGACAAGGCACGTAGATTTCTAGAAGGGTTAGGTCAGGTGAAGCTTTCAATGATACTATTCTCTCCGTTCAATAATATTTGGGGTAATATTAAAAATTAAACAGTTAATTTTTAATTAATTAAAATTCTCATATAATAAATATTAAAAAATAAAAATATTTTTTTAAAATGACATTTAAAAAGTAGCGGAGGGAGTAATATTGTTGAGCTATCCTATTCAAATTAATGAATGAAATAGGGTACTTGACATATGCATTAATTGGGATGGCCAAGAAACACTTTCACTCCAATTCAAATGATGTTCATCTGTTGGTGGTCCTAAAGAAAAACCCATTACCCGTTACCTATTATAAGTGAGTGAGACAGGAGTGTCTAAGGAGACTGGGTAATTAATTGCTACTCTAATTGGATGAAAAAAAAACGATAATAATTTGATAAAAAAAGATACTGTATATTGATAAAATAATGACTGCCTTTATATCTCAGCCTTGCTGTTATACAACTCTTTTATATATATATATATATATATATATATATATATATATATATATATATATATATATTTTTTTTTTTTATATATATTCTTTAGTTCTGGTTATGTGACAGTTTTTTTAGGGAACAAATAATGAAGAAAATATTTATTTTTACCCACCCTCCCCCTCCCCCTCCCCCCCCCCCCCCCCTTCCCCCTTCCCCCCTTCCCCCTTCCCCCTTCCCCCTTCCCCTCTTTGCGTGAGGGTTAATATTTATTGAACTTTTATTTATTAAATTTGTATCAAAATCTGAACTCAGTAGACTGACTCAAACACAAATGAATGAATACACATCTAAAAGAATTAGTAGTAGTACCTTTTTACATTAATGACTGATATATATGTAGTCAATAATTGAATATTGGTGGGGTTTTAGAGATGAATACGAAAATAATGCAATAATGCACCGGTGGAATTTTCATTACAGTGATAATAATGCAGTGTAAATTTAAATATTGTAGTACATTAATTTACGTTGAAATAAAATTTTCAAGGACAAGATTTAAATATAATATTCTCCTAAAACTAACTTGGCTGTCTCCATTTGCAATTGTCAGTCCATATCAGTCAATAACTTCTTGGAGGCAGATATTTTTTTGCAGTTTAAAATTTGGAAGTGGTCCGACAAATCTATATATAATATAATAAACACTGTTTATAGAAGGGTTGATAATGACTTCATTGATTAAAATATAGTAAAAAAAAGTCGATCAAACATATATTTATTTATTTACTATTTTGGAAAAATCAAGAACACCTTGACTGAATCTAAATATAAAGCGGGAGCACCCGCTTAATTGGTCTGGTAGACTTGGCAAAATCGGCCCAGGCCCGCGGGCCGGGCCAACCCGTCCGTAAAAAATTAGGGTGTGGGCTTCACTTATTTGGCCCATCAAAATTTGAGCCGTTTTGACCCGGTCCAATTTTAACCCGGCCCAATGATAGCCCGGCCCGTGGGCGCCCAGCCCGCCCTGCTTTTAAAAAATCTCTATCTGAATCCTCTGATTTGTGATCTCTAAATTCTAATCTTTATCTCCTTAACTGGCTAAGCCGCTAACTGCTAAGGCATAAAAAGTAAATACAAGACAGATCTAGGCTATGTATTATTAGTCACTATATATCCAGAGAGAGAGAATGAGAGCCGAAAAGATCTGGCTCTTCATCACTCTCGGTCTCTCGCTCTTCAATTCTTCATCAAATGAAACTGTCGACCACACTCTCGCTCTTCATCAAATGAAACCGTCGACCACACTCTCGCTCTTCATCAAATGAAACCTCGCATCGTGTAAGTTCTCAGAATCTCATTTCTCTCTAAAATTATTTCCTCATCTCTTTCGCTAACGAGTTTATTCGTTTCATGCTAGGTGCTACTCATGCTTTTTAGGCTGCTAATCTAGGACTTTCCCGAATATCTGATTTTCGATCTTTTCATAGAATATTTTTGACAGAATTAAGGTCGATGGAATGTATTCAGTCGACTTTAATTCAAAATTGACTGAATATTCGGTTGACATTAAGTCATTCGGTCTTACTTTATCCTCGACGCACATCAGTCGGAGTTAAGCCCTCCTCCTTGGCGCGAAGGTTTCCTGCCGGCGCGAATATAAAGTCGACGGAATATGGGTTATCCTCGACGAAACCTTTAGTCGGAATTATGTTAAACTCGACCGAATTAGACTCGACGGAATTCCGTCGAGAATAAGTTTTAAAATCTAATTAGCGGCATCTTCTTTAGCGCCTCCCTCATTTCATTTCTCTCTTTCTCTCTCATCACTCCCTCACTCCCTCACTCCTTCACTCTCTCTCTGCACTCCCTCTGCTCCGGCAACCACCCCTCCCCCCCCCCCTCCGGCGAAGACCCCTCCTCTCTCCGGCGACCACCCCTCCTCCCTCCGGCAGCCTTCTCCTCCCCTCCGGCAGTGGTTAGTAGTTTCTCAAGTGAGGTAATTTAGGGGGTATTTTGTTATTTGGGATATATATATATATATATATATATATATATATATATGAAATTGATGTTGAGGCTAATTATAATATTGTTCAAATTGGGTTTGGAATTGTGAGACCCCAATTTTTTGAATAAAGATGAATTTTCTATAATTATCATTTTTGGAATATTATGGAATGAATTTGATATAATGTTATAATTGTGGGTAATATTAATAAATTTTACAAAGTACGCAAGTTGTTATATAATATTCGATTGGTCGGGGAATATTCATTTTAACAGGGAATATTTGTACAACGGCACAATCATTGGTGGACCCCACAACGGAATTATTGTCAGATTGAGAAAATGATAAAAATACTTTATGAAAATAACGACAGAAGTTTTACCGTTAACTGTTGAAACACCCTATGTTAAAAGTACAATAATACGCGTAGTTACACAATAGCACACGGTATTGATTATTGATGCTTACGTGAGAAGTCATTCAGTTTTGTTCAATTATTGTTATAGTAATTATTGCATAGTATCTCACGTTATTTGATTCAATTATTGTCGATATTTTTATATATTATTAAATCAATAATTGAGACAACAAAGTTATTAATATTATTATTTGTAATATTAACGATGTCTAGAGGTTCTGTAAATGAGAGGTTTGGTCACCTAATTGCGCGCCAATAGGGAGAAATCCTTATTAGAAAGCCCCCTCTTTCCTGGGAACGACCTGGTCGATTAATATTGTGAATTATAATAAAGGTGATAAATGTTATTAGAATTATTAATGTGATTTTTATGAGGTATTTGTGTAAGTTTTGCTTATTTTATGAATCTCTATTTACCCATTTTCTAAAATAATCAGTAGAAAATTATTTAAAAGTGGGGCCCATATGTGTTGAAAATGGGGGGAGAAAGAGTATACGTATGGGATAGGGAAGATATATATATATATATATATATATATATATATATATGTGTGTGTGTGTGTGTGTGTGTGTGTGTAATGAGTATGTGGTGGGAGAAAAGGATAGGTGAAAATGATATGTTGATGTCTTGTGTTGGAAAGGAGAGAGGTATTTTATATATTTATATATGTTAGTGGATTTTGGTGGAGTATTAAAATGATGAGGGAAGTTTTTGTTTTATTATATATATATATATATATATATATATTGTTAGTGGTGTGTGAGTGGTGGGGTGTGTGAATGTATATATATGTTATCTAGTGTGTGTGTGTGTGTGTGTCGGAAGTGGAGAAAAAATGGTAGTAGATATATATATATAAATGGTGGAAAAAGGGAGTATTGTATATATATATATATATATATATATATATATATATATATATATATATATATATATATATTATATTCTTGCTTTGTTCCTATTGGTTGGGTGATTGAAAATGTGCATCGGTGAGTTAGAAAATGTTCTCATCCTTGATTGCATAATTATTGCGTCTGTGATATTTTCCTTACACAGCGCCCTTCCATTCTCCTATAAATAGGATGCTTAGTTAGAATTGAAAATCACACCAGAAATCCAGAGAAATTCTTCTTCTATAATCTTGAGCGTATTTTTAGAGTTTTAGAAAGCTTTGAGCGTAGGAAGTTTTCTTCAAGAATAACCTCGCCCTACCAGTCGGAATACTCTTCTTTTACGGTAAGAGATATTATTTGTTGTACCTGTAAGGGGTATTATTTCTTTTGTATTCATGAAGAGAACTTCTGTTATTTCATTCTTTATTATTCTGTTGGAATAACCAGTATATGCGGACTACCCTATACTTGGTGACATTCTTCTATTATTCTGTCTTTATTATTATTCTGTTGGAATATCATGTCTGTGCGTTTTACGCCGGACCTGATTCCGTCTTTATTATTCTGTCGGTGCGAATTTCGCCTGACCTGATTTCGTCTTTATTATTGAATTCTTATATCATTGTCATCATCCTCATGTTTATATTATGTTGAAAGTCATCTGTGGCCTGTAGTGCATAGATGAACTTGGTATGATTATGACCAGGGATTATTCGGTATAATCATGACGGTAATGTTACAAATGATGTGGTAAAAGTCCTCATTGTCCCGTAGTGCATTGATGGACAGTTGTTGGCATGATCATGACCATTGATGAATACACGAATATCCTTGGTTGTGGTGCATGGATAATTTGTGGTTGTGATACTAATGAATATCCTTGGCCGTAGTGCAGGGATGATGTGGATTATTTATTAAACTGAGTCTCAGCGATAAAAGTCATGAAAAACCTTTTAAATCATAGAAGATAGTAGATTTTATTCTCTACTTGACTATTTTAATGGATTGCTTGTTCCGCTGTAGTTAAACTTGATGTTTGTTATATTTTATCAGTTTAACACTGTTGAAGGCTAATGATAATTTATTCTGCATTATCTTAGTCATAATATTTCTTACTGGGCTAGTTGAGCTCACCCTTTTGCTTTCATTATTCTCTTCAGGAAATGAGAACGTAGCAGGGACTAGTCGGGGAACAGAGTGATGGTCCAGATAATAGCATTAGTAGTCCTCACTATTCTATGAAATAGTGTGATAATATATGTAATGAGGACCCCATTGAGTTTGTATATTATCTAGATGACAATATTTTTATTAAAACTCATAGCATATGTTTAGTCATATTTTACACGACTGTTGTATAATTAAGTTGTATTTGAATTTTGTACCATGTATTTGGTGACTCAGAATAGGTGATGTATACTGATTTTGGGGGGCGTCACAGTTGGTATCAAAGCTTAGGGATATGATCCCTGGCTAAGATGTGAGAATGGAACTAGGAGGGGAGAGACAGGTAATTCCTTCGCTAGTATGACCTACCTAAGTTTATTTGGTATTTAATTGGTTCGTCAGAATATAGAGATAATATGTTACATGTCAATTAACCTTTGTTTTGTGGCAGTATCTGAAAATGACATCCGAGAATGTTGAGAATAGAAATGGAGCACAGGCGACCGTTGATTCACCACATATCAATAATCAGGATAATGTGCATCAGGAAGGCGATAATCCTCATGCAAACAACAAAACTAACTAAATGATGAATGATGGAATGTTAAGAGGCTTTATGCAATTCATACAACAGCAGGCAAGAGCGGCTCCTGTCCAAAATGTAGGTAAAAATAGTGGAAACTCTCGTACGGTCACCACTAAACAGTTCAAGGAGCTGGGACCACCAGAGTTTATTAGAGAGCCAAAACCACTTAAGGCGGAAGCTTGGATAAAGTAGATCACCAAGATATTTGATGTCTTGGGATGCTCCGAGGAGTAAAATGCTCCGAGCCAAAACCACTTCCTGGCCTACCCCCAGAGCGTGAAATTGAATTTTGTATCGACCTTGAACCCGGTACAAAACCCATTTTCAAAGCCCCATATTGAATGGCTCCTATTGAACTTCAGGAGTTACAGACCTAATTGCAAGAATTGTTAAACATTGGTTTCATTCATCCTAGTACGTCTCCTTGGGGTGCTCCTGTTCTATTCGTGAAGAAGAAATATGGGAGTATGCGACTTTGTATTGATTATCGGGAGTTGAATCATGTCACCATCAAAAATAGGTACCCATTGCCACGTATTGAAGACCTGTTTGACCAGTTGCAAGGAGCCAAATTCTTTTCAAAGATTGATCTTCGTTCCGGATATCACCAATTGAAGATCAGAACCGATGAAATTCCAAAGACGGCTTTCAGAACTCGATATGGGCATTATGAATTCCTAGTCATGTCCTTTGGATTGACTAATGCTCCTGCTGCCTTCATGGATATGATGAACCAAGTATTCAAGGAATATTTGGATCACTTTGTGGTCGTCTTTATTGATGACATCCTTATTTATTCCAAAAGCCGTGAAGATCATGAGCAACACTTGAGGCTGACACTCCAAAAGCTTTGTGAATACGAGCTTTATGCCAAGTTGAAGAAATGTGAATTCTGGCTTGAGGAAGTAGCATTCCTTGGGCACGTAGTATCAAGTCATGGAATATCTGTTGACCCGGCAAAGATTGAAGCAATTCAAAGCTGGGAGCAACCTAAATCAATGACCGAGGTACGTAGCTTTCTCGGCTTAGCTGGTTATTATCAGAGATTCATGGAAGGATTTTCTCGAATAGATACTCCATTAACTCAGCTGACTCAGAAAGATACAAAGTTCGGTTGGAGCGAAGAATGTAAGAAGAGTTTTCAAGAACTCAAGAGGAGACTCATTTCAGCACCTGTTCTGACAATACCATCTGACTCGGAGGGATTTGTCATCTACAGTGATTCTTCGGGCAAAGGGTTGGGATGTGTTCTCATGCAACATGGGAAAGTCATAGCCTATGCCTCAAGATAACTCAAAGAATATGAGAGGAATTATCCTACCCATGACCTAGAGTTAGCAGCTGTTGTCTTCGCACTTAAAATTTGGAGGCATTATGTGACGACCCCAAAATAGGTCCATTCCATCCAACCCATTCTGAGTCGTCAAATACATGGTACAGAAAACAACTACAACCTTATTACAACAATTGTCATGCAAAATATAACAACACATATGTTGTGAGTTTTGATACTAAAATATACCAACTGTGACTCTGGACACCAACTTGGATAGCACGGCACCATGACACCTTACATAAAGGTACAGTCAAAAACTGTTTTAGAAATTAAAACCTTTGGGAAGTGCTCAAGGAAACCTTCGTACATGGGAGGTCATGCGTCTAGGTTATTATAGATATCATATGCCCACAAAATTATCCTTGGTTGACCCAATAGACCCCAAAGAAAAACGAGAAGATTACTATC
Source organism: Panax japonicus (assembly GCA_020205505.1). Lineage (NCBI taxonomy): Eukaryota > Viridiplantae > Streptophyta > Magnoliopsida > Apiales > Araliaceae > Panax > Panax japonicus. Next base: position 63,207,428 of record CM035101.1, on the reverse strand, counting down.
ATATTCTTCCCAATGGTTTGTCTCCACTTGACATATCATTATCTCCACCGTCTTTAATTGAGAATTATGCTTCAACCAAATTCCAAGATTATATAGGTAGTGCTCGTATATATACTCAGCAAGTGGATGAGCACATCCCTGTCTTATGATGATACGAGGTTGTATGTCATTAGACATCTTGTATGATAGTGGCAAAACACCCTTCCAACGTTGGATTTGCTTCACCCTATTTGATTCAACAAATATAACTACTAAATGATGACCACCGTTCTATTCCTCTGTTATCCCCGCTCGACCCAGCTACACTCGTATTACCTGAAAGGAATTGTGAAGTAAAAGGGTGAGCACAATTAGATCAGTAAAGAATATTGTGACTAAAGATAAATAAATTATCAGTAATAAATCAGAGATTTAGAAAATATGGTAGATGATAAAACTTTTCAACCATAGTTGCAGCGAACGAGCAATCCATTAGAAGAGTCAAATAGACCATAAAGTCTATTATCTTCTCCATATTAAAAGTCCACCAACAATGTTTTATCCCTGTAACATCAATCAACAGTTCATGTCCACAATCATGTGAATAACTCATAATCATAATTGTAGTTCTAAATTCCTTTTCGCATTCAGGACGAAGATAATTTTCATCACCTGTCTTTACCTGAAATATCAAAGATCATGGTTATACCAAATCATTGTTCCTGTTCATAATCATACTAATAAATTCATCTCTGCACTACGGGCCAAAGATATTCATCAATAGTTCATCTTTGCACTACAGGCCAAAGATATTCAACAACAGGTCATCTTTGCACTACGGGCCAAAGATATTCATCAACAATTTATCTTTGCACTACAGGCCAAAGATATTCCTCAACAGTTCATATTTGCACTACAGGCCAAATATATTCATCAACAGTTCATATTTTCACTACAGGCCAAATATATTAATATCTCAAAGAAATATATAATCATTTCAAAATTTATATAAACAATAATTATAACCATGTTGATCAATTCACCTTTGCACTTAAGCTAAAGATATTCAATTATAAATTCAATGGTCATGATCATACCAGTCACAGTTCAACTTTTCACTACTGGCCAAAGAGAACCCTAGTCATGATCATACCAATAATCTACACATCTTTATACTCCAGTGAAAGAGAATTTCAACATCAGGGTTATAAAAATGTTATATATAATAATAAAATCAATATAATCAATACATAGTTTTAATCTCCAGAGTAATATTCATAAATCAACTATAATTTGGTTAGAAAAAAAACCAATTTTGTAGTGAATAGTAATTCGTGAATAGTAACTCGCCGTGAATAGTAACTCGTGAATAGTAAATCGTAAATGGTAACTTGTGAATAGTAACTCATGAATAGTAACCCCGACATGAAAAAGTTCCAAATTTGATAAAAATTCAAACCAATATTTCGGCATATGATATTGAAGAAATAATATCATTTATGAAGAAAATAATCTCCCTTATTATCTCTTACCTCAAAAGAGCAATACTTCTAACTTGAATAACGCTGAACGAACTTACACCGTATAGCAATACTCAAGATATCAAAATACTCAAAAGAATACACTCGATAATATAGAGAGAGAAATAAAGAGAAAACTTCAGTTTCTGGTGTAATTTTCAATTATAATCTAAGCACCCTATTTATAGGAAAATGCTTAGAACAAAGCAGAAAATTTAATAAAATATTATTATATTTATATAAATTTCCTAAGTACACCAAGAATCTGAATTCAGAATGCATTCAACACCAGTGGGGCCCACCAACAATATAAAAAAAGTTTTTCTTAATAAAAATTATTTAAACTTCAAAAATCAATTATTCTGAAACTTCAATAATTCATAATAAATAGCCATTTTATCAGAAAATTCGAATCTCGCAAATTTTTATAGGAAATTCAATTATCTACAACTTTACAGAAGAAAGTTTTTTCAAATTCCAAACAGAAATTGACTGAAATCCATATACGGACGATTTTACAGGCTATAATCAAATTTCAGTCAAGAAATGGGGTCCACCGACACACAAAACATGTGTTAATTATTTAATGCAACAAAAATACTCTTCCTCCTCATATACTCATATATCACACATTCATTATAAAAATATCATCATTATTATATTATAATAATATAATAAAATATTATTTTATCAGAAAAGATAAAATATCAATTTTCAACAATTGTCACTTTAAAAATTTTCTCCATCTATATCCACATAAAATGAATATTTTCCTTATCATATAAATCAATAATTAATTATTCACAAATAATATTACAGAATCACAATATTGACAACCAGGCAGTTCCCAGGAAAGAGGGGGCTTTCCAATAAGAATTTCTCCTTACTAGCTCGCAATTAGGTGACCAAACCTCTCCTTAGACAGAACTTTCTAGACATTGCCAATAATGATATCTAATAATATTATTCAAATAATATGAATTATTGATTTGATAATGGAAAATACTGTGCAGTGACAATTATTAAAAAAAACAATAATATAAAATATCAACGCAGTAATTATTGAATCAAAAATAAAATATTGAACAATAATTACTGTAACAATTATTGAGTAGTGTCTTCTTATGTAAGAATCAATAATTGGTGCAATACTGTGTGATACTGTGCAACAACGCGTATTACTGTATTTTAACCACCGGGTATTCCAACAGTATTAACGGTAACAACTACGTCGTTATTAGTAAACAACTTATACTTGTCGTTTTCTTCATCTAATCGCTTTTCGTTATGGGGCCCACAAAAGGTTGCGTCGTCGTATGAATATTCCCTGATAGGAAGAATATTTCACGACCAAACGAATATTCCCCGACAACAATGAGTATTTTATAACCACTTGCTTAAAAAAAATCATATATCACCCTTAACTTTAAATTTTTATCAATTTAACCATTTACTGAATAGTAATTATAAGAAAAAATTGAATACATTTATTTTATAAAATTCGGGGTCTTACACATTACTTGTATGTGGAGAAGGTGGAGATCTTTACGGATCATAAAAGCCTCAAATATTTCCTCACTCAAAAGGAACTCAACATGCGACAACGACGTTGGCTTGAATTGTTGAAAGATTATGATCATACCATCCAATACCATCATGGAAAAGCGAACGTGGTAACTGACGCATTGAGTAGAAGATCATATACAAGTACGAGTGCGATGTTGTCAACACAAAGGCCCATTTTGTGTGACTTGCAAAGGATGAAGATAGAGTTAAATACTCCAGGGACCCATGTGATGATGGTGAATATACGAGTAGAACCGACTTTAATTGATAAAGTTAAAGCTGCTTAAGCTACAGACCTGGAGCTGATGCGTATGAGGAAGAAAGTGCAAGAAGGTGCTATGTCGGAAGTAAGAATTGATGGAGAAGGAATACTTCGAATCAACTCCAGACTTGGTGTTCCTAACGACCCTGATTTAAAGTATAAAATCATGATAGAGGCGCACAACACACCGTTTGCAATCCATCCTGGGAGTACCAAAATGTATCATGATATTCGTCATACATTTTGGTAGACAATATGAAGAGAGAGATAGCGATGTTTATCTCAAGGTGTCTAACTTGTCAACGAGTTAAAGCGGGGCATCAAGTACCAAAAGGTCCATTACAACCACTTAAAATTCCAGGATGGAAGTGGGAACACATTACCATGGAATTTGTTATTTGTCTTCCCAAGGTTTCTCAAGGCATTGATGCAGTTTGGGTCATTGTTGATAGATTGACCAAGTATGCTCACTTCTTACTAATACGAGAAACTTATACACTTGAACGTATTGCTCGTATGTACATAAACGAGATTGTAAGACTGCATGGTATGCCGGTATCCATAGTGTCTGATCGAGACCCAATATTCACTTCACGATTTTGGGTTAGTTTGCAGAAAGCTATGGGCACAGATTTATGATTTAGCTCGGCATATCATCCTCAGACGGACGGGCAATCGGAGAGAACTATTCAAACACTTGAAGATTTATTAAGACTCTGTGTCCTTAACTTCAAGGGAAGTTGGGATAAGTTCTTACAATTGGTGGAGTTTTCCTACAACAACAGTTATCAAACAAGTATTGACATGGCTCCATTTGAGGCGTTGTATGGAAGAAAGTGTCGTTCTCCAGTATGCTGGGATGAGGTGCGTGAAGCAACATTGTTGGGACCAGAGTTGGTACGAATGACTATGAAAAAGATTCAAACGATCCGATAACGTATAAAAACCTCACAAGATCGACAAAAGAGTTATGCTGATCTTCATCGAAAGGACATGGAATTCGATATAGGAGATCATGTGTTGTTATGTGATGCTCCATGGAAAGAAGTTACGAGATTTGGAAAGAGAGGAAAACTCAATCCTCGATTCATCAGCCCATTTTTAATCCTCGATCGAGTAGGAACTGTGGCCTATAGACTCGCTTTACCGCCAAGTATGTCTCGTGTTCATTACGTTTTTCACATATCCATGTTACATAAATATGTGGAAGACCCGAATCACATTATTGAGTTAGAACCGGATGAAATAGCAGAAGATTTAACGTATGAAGAGGTTCTTGTTCAAATCTTGGATAAGAAGGAACATATTCTACGCTCTAAGGTTATACCTCAAGTCAAAGTTTTGTGGAAAAACCTCGATGTTGAGGAAATGACCTGGGAGTAAGAATCTGAAATGAAATAAAGGTATCCTTACCTCTTCGATATACCAGGTACGTACCCTAATTTTGAGGACAAAATTTCATAAGAATGGGAGGTTGTGAGACCCCAACTTTTTGAATAAAGTTGAATTTTCTATAATTATCATTTTTGAATATTATGGAATATTCGTACAACGGCACAATCATTGGTGGACCCCACAACGGAATTATTGTCGGATTGAGAAAACGACAAAAATACTTTATGAAAATAACGGCGGAAGTTTTACCGTTAACTGTTGAAACACCCGGTGTTAAAAGTACAGTAATACGCGTAATTGCACAGTAGCACACGATTTCGATTATTGATGCTTACGTGAGAAGTCACTCAGTTTTGTTCAATTATTGCTATAGTAATTGTTGCATAGTATCTTGCGTTATTTGATTCAATTATTGTCGATATTTTTATATATTATTAAAACAATAATTAAGACGACAAAGTTATTAATATTATTATTTGCAATATTAACGATGTCTAGAGGTTCTGTCAAGGAGAGGTTTGGTCACCTAATTGTGCGCCAATAGGGAGAAATCCTTATTGGAAAGCCCCCTCTTTCCTAGGAACGACCTGATCGATTAATATTGTGAATTATAATAAAGGTGATAAATGTTGTTAAAATTATTGATGTGATTTTTGTGAGGTATTTGTGTAAGTTTTGCTTATTTTATGAATCTCCATTTACCCATTTTCCAAAATAATCAGTAGAAAATTATTTAAAAGTGTGGCCCACATGTGGCGCCACATGTGGGGCCCATATGTGTTGAAAATGATTTTGAAAATGGGGAGAGAAAGAGTATACGTATGGGATAGGGAAGATATATATATATATATATATATATATATATATATGTGTGTGTGTGTGTGTGTGTGTGTGTGTGTAATGAGTATGTGGTGGGAGAAAATGGTAGGTTGATGTCTTGTGTGGGAAATGAGGGAGGTATTTTATATATTTATATATGTTAGTGGATTTTGGTGGAGTATTGAAATGATGAGGGAAGTGTTTGTTTTATTATATATATATATATATATATATATATATATATATATATATATATATATATATATATTGTTAGTGGTGTGTGAGTGGTGGGGTGTGTGAATGTATATATATGTTATCTAATGTGTGTGTGTGTGTGTCGGAAGTGGAGAAAAAATGGTAGTGGGTATATATATAAATGGTGGAAAAAGGGAGTATTATATATATATATATATATATATGTTTATAGCATGTGTGATATATATATATATATATATATATTATATATTCTTGCTTTGTTCCTATTGGTTAGGTGATTGAAAATGTGCATCGGTGAGTTACAAAATGTTCTTATCCCTGATTGCATAATTATTGCGTCTGTGATATTTTCCTTACAAAGTGCCCTTCCATTCTCCTATAAATAGGATGCTTAGTTAGAATTGAAAACCACACCAGAAATCTAGAGAAATTCTTCTTCTATAATCTTGAGCGTATTTTTAGAGTTTTAGAAAGCTTTGAGCGTAGGAAGTTTTCTTCAAGAATAACCTCGCCCTACCAGTCAGAATACTCTTCTTTTACGGTAAGAGATATTATTTGTTGTACCTATAAGGGGTAATATTTCTTTTGTATTCATGAAGAGAACTTCTGTTATTCCATTCTTTATTATTATGCTGGAATAACCAGTATATGTGGACTACCCTATACTTGGTGACATTCTTCTATTATTCCGTCTTTATTATTATTCAGTTGGAATATCATGTCTGTGCATTTTACGCCGGACCTAGTTCCGTCTTTATTATTATTCTGTTGGAATATCCTGTCTGTGCGTTTTACGCCAGACCTGGTTCCGTCTTTATTATTCTATTGGAACATCCTGTCGGTGCGAATTTTTCCTGACCTGGTTCCGTTACTTATTATTCTGTTGGAATAACCTGTCTATGCGAAGTACCGCATGCATGGTGATTTCTTTTGTTATTCCATTCGTTATTATACTCAGTTGGTTAAAGTTTTGACTTCTATACTATATGAAATTTGAGAAATATCCTTGATATTTGCGCTTCATCAAGTATCTTTTCATGAAAATATTCTTCTGAGCATTCTTGAATTTTACTATACAAAAAAGTATCATTTTGACAATTTGGACGTTATTGGTTCCTGGACAAATTAAATCTTGAACTTGTTTTATTGAATTCTTATATCATTGTCATCATCCTCATGTTTATATTATGTTGAAAGTCTTCTGTGGCCTGTAGTGCATAGATGAACTTGGTATGATTATGACCAGGGATTATTCGGTATAATCATGACCGTAATGTTACAAATGATGTGGTAAAAGTCCTCATTGGCCCGTAGTGCATTGATGGACAGTTGTTGGCCTGATCATGGCCATTGATGAATACACGAATATCCTTGGCTGTGGTGTATGGATAATTTGTGGTTGTGATGCTAATGAATATCCTTGGTCGTAGTGCAGGGATGATGTGGATTATTTATTAAACTGAGTCTCAGCGATAAAAGTCATGAAAAACCTTTTAAATCATAGAAGATAGTAGATTTTATTCTCTACTTGACTCTTCTAATGGATTGCTTGTTCTGCTGCAGTTAAACTTGATGTTTGTTATATTTTATCAGTTTAACACTGTTGAAGGCTAATGATAATTTATTCTGCATTATCTTAGTTATAATATTTCTTACTGGGCTAGTTGAGCTCACCTTGTTACTTTTATTGTTCTCTTCAGAAAATAAGAACGTAGCAGGGACTAGTCGGGGAATAGAGTGATGGTCCAGATAATAGCATTAGTAGTCCTCACTATTCTATAAAATAGTGTGATAATATATATAATGAGGACCCCATTGAGTTTGTATATTATCTAGATGACAATATTTGTATTAAAACTCACAGCATATGTTTAGTCATATTTTACACGACTGTTGTATAATTAAGTTGTATTTGAATTTTATACCATGTATTTGGCGACTCAGAATAGGTGATGTATACCGATTTTGGGGGCGTCACAGGAATGCTGCAATTTGAGTTTCATATATATGTTGCAATTTTAGTTTAATATTTACTGCAATTTGGGTTTGATATTTATACTGCAATATCTGGTTTGATGATAATTATACTGCAATTTGGGTTTGATAAAATTTGAATTATGTTTAGGTATAGCTTAGCAGTAGGTATATTTGTTATTTTTGACGGAATTCTCGACCGAATATCTGTCAGAATTAATCAATTACAAAATTTGGAGGCACTATACCCGTGTATATATTCCTTATGTTTCCCAATATTAAAATAATATAAATAGAATGTTACTTCATTTTAATTTAATTTAATGTTACTTACTTCATTTTAATTAATTTAAATAATTAATATAATTAGTTTCTAATATTAAAATATACTAAGTAACATTTACTTATTTTAAAATAAAATAAAATAAAAAATATGATATAATATAATACAAATTCAATTTAATTAATTTAAGATAATAAATTTTAAATAAATTAAATATTATAATTTAATATAATACAAATAAATTTAAATTAAATTAAATTAAAATAAATAATTTTATTTAAAATAACATAAATAAAAATATGATTTAATTTAAGATAATACAAATTAAATTCAATTCAATAAAAATGGACTTAATTTAATTAAAAATAATATAATACAAAATAAATACAATAATATAAATTCAATTCAATTCAATAAAAATTGTACGGGGGTGCTATGTGCTGCCATATATGGCTGATTTTAATCTCTCTCTCAACAGTCTACTTGTCCCCTAACCTGCATTCCATCATTGCTCTACATGGCTATGTTATGGCTTCTATTTATCCCCCTGACACAATAGTCAGTTGGTTGCTATTAGACTGAGTTTAAGACACTCTACTTGGTGTTGGTTATGCTCCAAAATTCATAGTTTTGACATAGTCTCATATTGTCTATTTTGAAAACATTCTTTGTGTATATTAGCACATATTGACTTCGGTTTAGTAACTTAGTTGAGAAAAAGGGATGGACTCGCGCACATGAGGATGACTAAGGTATTGGGCTAGGCCAAACTTGGTTCTTGGACTTTTAGTTAGAAAATCTTAGTGCATGTGTACGCGCAGGCCAGTGGGGTGCTGATCCGGATGATTAAGCCTTGCGGGTGCACCTAGGTAGCCCACTGTTTTGCTTAAATCCCTAACTTTTATTACCAAGGTTCTTCTCCTTCTCCTTTGTTCTTCTGAGAAAAGAGACAGTGCTGTCTTATTCTTCTTCTCTGTTGAGCTCAACTGTACCGAAGGTTTATAACCAGTGAGGGTGGAATCACTTTTTAGGACAATAGCTTTGCTACGCCTCGACTTTCTTTGTATACCAGATAAGTTGTTCTAGTTCCAAACTCAGTTCCTTACCCCACCCCCACCCCCCAAAGTGGGCTGCCAAATTGTATAAGAAAAGAAATATATATGACTTTAATTTGGGCTTAGTATGCTCATCTCATATTTTAATAAAATAAGGAAGGCTTGCAAACTTGCATGAAAATTCATTTGGACCACTTATTTAACTTGGATTCTTTTTACACCTTTTTAAGTAAGACATGGGTCCAAAATTATTAAAATTTAAAATAGTATATTTGCAAGCTCACATAACCTATTTATTATGGTCTAATATTTAATATGGGCTCATATTACCTGGTAATATACATGGATTTTATCTAAGGACAATTACATTTTCTATTACATTTTAAAAAATAATTACAACAATAGTGCACTCATAAAATATTTACATAATTAATGCATTTAAAGTTTTATTAACAAAATTAGTGCATTCGTATCCCTTTAATTTAGTTGAGTGTTTTAATAGCTTGCAATTCAACACTTTCTCTCTCCTCCCTTCTAACCCCCTCCGCCGAACTCCTTTCCATAACCATCCATAACTAGCAACAGAGTTTTCTAGAATTTTATCTTCCAAAACATTAAATGCTTTAATATTTCTCTATCTTCTCAACAAACAGATATCAAAAAATCTATTATAAATTTTTTTATTTCATAGTGCAGTTGGTAGCCAAACCTTTATACAAATGTAACCAATTCAGTTTTATTGGGTTACCAATTAACTAAAATAAATTTATTATAGATTTTTTTCATGATGTAGTTGGTAGCCAAACCTTAATACAAAGGTAACCAATTCAGTTTTATTGGGTTACCAATTAATTATAAAAAATCTATTATAGAATTTTTTTTCCCATACTGCAGTTGGTAGCCAACTCTTAATACAAATGTAACCAACAAAAACTAAAATGGTTACCTTTGCATGAAAGTTTTGGCTACCAACAGCACTGAAATTTCTCTTGGTTACCTACAAAAACTAAAATGGTTACCTTTGTATAAATATTTGGCTACCAACTACACTAAAATTTATCTTTTCTTTTTTTAATTTCTGGACTAAATCAACCTTCGTCAAATTGGAAGTTATGTAAATGCTAATAATGAAAATAAAACACAAAGAAAAACATAAAAAAGAGCAAAAGGAATTAACAGAGAATGGAAATTTGCATAGATTTCTGGATAAAGATAACTTCTACAATAATGAGCTAAATATACTCCTCCTCTACAATACTGATAAAATACTAAAAACTACAAACACTAGGCATGATGAAATAGCGGTCCATGGCGGCTACATCTTCAAGATCTACAGATCTACATCTTCAAGGTGTTGAAACGGCGGCGACGACGAAGGAGGAGGACGAAGGGGACGAGAGAGGAGGCGGTAAGGGAGAGAAAGAGAATGAGCGGATGAGTGTTTCCCTAAATTAAGGACATTAATATTGTAAATAAATATGGGAAGATTATTATTTTTGTAATTATTTTGGTGATGCACTAATAGTGTAATTACTTATTAAATGTTGTATATTATTGTAAAGGACCCTTTTATCTATCACTTTTATTTAGGCTAGCAAAATATATAGCACTCACATCATCAAAAATAGAGGTTCCATGTAATTTAAATATCCATGGTAGTACACACAATTTACCTTATTTACCACTAAATAATATTTTTGAATGGAATTGATTATATCATAGTATAATTATTTTCTTGGACACATAAGTAGCTTAATATCAAGAATCTTTCTGAATTAAGCCATGTTAGTTTTCCTCTTCATTTTTGATATTTGAATATCATTATAATAATGTATACCATTCTTCCCTTCTTTTATCATTCATAATCTACTTAACAAATTATTAAGTATTAAATTATTATAATGCCACATCAATTAAATATAATTAAAAGAAAAAAAATTATACTCAAAATTTGACATTATAATAATTAGACCTGGCAAACGGGCGTGTCGGGCCTGGCCGGGCCGAGCGCGGGCCGGACCGTTTGTGAGGCTCGTGGCCCGGGTTGGGCCGACCCGGCCCTCGGGCTTCTTCCTTAATTTTTTTGGCAAAATCTTGATACACCAAAAATAGTAATAATAATAAATATTAATAATAAAATAATTTATAATAAACAATAATTCTAATTACTTACATTAACTACATATTTCAATCAATTAAAATTTTAATAATATTTTAATTTTAGATATTATTCTAAAGGCATGATTTGGGGATTAAATAAGTAGGGGGGTTGTATAATTAAGGGATAATGATTGATTTACTTTCCAAATGTACTACACTGTACATTGTAATATAACTATAAATAATAGTGGTCTTCTTCATTCTTTCTCATTGATTGCTTGTACACCTCCATCAAACTGAAATCTTCAAATTTTATATCTATATTAGTGTTACAGATTTCGGACTTGTAATCTAAAAAATTAGTGGTTGATTCGAATTATATATTGCTAGTAATTCAAAGTATATAATCAAATTTGATTTTTTAAAATTATACTTTAAAATTAATATAATTTATTTAACTTTTAAAAATAATAAATACTGTAATTAGTACTAATATATAGATAATTTTAAATTTTTATAATTATACTATCTAACATAAACTAATAATTATTAGTTTTATACTTTGAAATTGAAGAACTATTTAGAAAGTTCATGCAATTGTAATTGTTGTGAGCATGAGTAAAGATATATAGAGGATATATTGAGGGAATTAACATTTCTACCAATAAAATTAAAAGCGCTATCAATAGTTGTTGTAGTTCAGTTGGTTTGAACTCTTATTTATTTACACAAGTAGTAACATTTTATTTTAAAAAAAAAGTCAAAGGCCAGGCCGGGCCAAAATGGCCCAAGCTTTCGTGGGCTTAAAAAATACGGCCCAAAGCCCAGGTTTTGACAGGCACCTGGCAATAATTTGAATATTATATAGAATTTTCTAAGTCATTACAATAACACTAACATGGTGCCCTACTCCAATGTGGATGCTGATCAATTCAGTCAAACTATCACGGAATCCTTTATGATCAAAAGGAACTTCAGTACTAATTATCTGCAAAACCTTTCAAATTCAAAGCATGTATCTTCAAATTCTCCGCATGTTACTGAAAATTAGGTGCTTAAAAGCATTTTTCTAATATCTTAACACATCACAACAATTTTGAAAGTTACTAAGAACAATTAGAGGGGAGTTACTCTATAGATCATTGGACAATTGACTATTTTGTAATTAGAAATATAAATAAATAAATAACTAGATTTTGTCTACCTCAAAGGCCCTCAAAAAATTGTTGTCAGATTGCATAATTGAGAAACTTTTTAACATGAGGAATGAAGTAGTAGAGCACTATAAATGTGCATTTGTGTGTTGGGAAGGTAGTAAACAAACTTCTCTATTAACCATTAAAAGGACAATTATGCTAATCTTGCTCATGAGATCAAAAAATCAAGAAAAATATTTCTGCTATGCTACCATTAATGATGCATGCCTATGTGGAAAAAAAAATAAAAACCAACCGCAATATAGTCTTACCCTACACGGTTCTAATGCATTTGCAATTTAACTCTGGAATCTATATAAAAAAATGCATGTTTCCTCTCAGCTTAAGAGTAAAGTAACCATGAAATTGTACCAATTTCGGGTTGTCCTTTCATGCTCGAGATTAATTTACCAAAAAAGGGTGCAAATGCACGTGTTGTTTCATGCTTAAAACTAATGAACAAAAAGGGAAAGGCAAAAATGTTCTACTATCCTTTCATGCTCAAGGGTTAAAGCATTAAAGCAAAGAAAGCAAGACCAAGAAGTCCAATGACCATAAAAATAAGGTTCCTGATAAAGTAGTTGTAGAATGATAAATATGCATTTAATTAAGACACACAAAAGTCATCAGTATAATTTAATCATATTCATTGTTTAAGGTTCATGAGATTTATATACCTCATGCTTGAAAATTGGATGCGAAAAAAAGAGTCAAATTAATTCCCAAGGCAAAGAGAATAGTTAATTTTGCATGTGTGTGTACACATGCAAGCATGTTACCAGCAGAGTAATGTGCTATATTAGATGTAACACCTCATCACAATGCCCATTGTCATAGCAATCAAATGGTGCTGAGCTTGAGGTAAACAGGAAAGAACCTTCTCCATTCCAGTTGGACACTGCTTCTTTGCATATTGTTCCACTTCCAAACCAGTGACTTTAAGTTCATAAAGCATTTGTCTTCTACATCTCATTATGAACATCATAAAGACAACAAGCTTGCAACACATAAAAACAAGCAAGAGACGCACAAAAGATAAGAATATTTGTATTGAATCCCTCCAAGAAAAATTACGAAAGACAGCTAACATTATAGTACAATTCCCAAAATTTAAGCTAAAAATGAAACCAAAATTTTAGGGAGGTGTACTTACGAGAAATCCCAGGACCGTATCCATTCTGAAATTTCAAAAAAGAACACAAAAAAAATAAGTTTTCTAACTCTGTTTGAGGAAAAAAGTGTAAACAATAGCATCCACAAAATACATGAAGAAATCACAAAACTTACCCTGTCCAAATGATATCCTGACGCAGAAACCTATCAAAAGCAACCCAATGCGTTCAAAAAAAATTCAAAGAAACAAAAAAAAAAGACTGAAGTTGTTTTCTCAATTTTGCGTTGACCTGATAATGAACTGCAACATACATCCAACACTGAAGCGGTCTCTTCAAGCACATGCATAGCTTCATCAGGCTGGGTACTGTAAAGGCTGGAACTCCTTTCTGCATCATATGACGGACCAAGACAAAAAGGTAACTAAGAGCATAAAGATAATAATAAAAAAATTTACTATTGTGCATCACAGCATCAGTTGATGGATCAAGACAAAAGGTATCCAATAGGAACAAAAAAGTAAACACAAAAAAATAAAATTCACTGTGAAAACAAAATAAAACAAAAACAAAAATTGTTTGGGTATCAGATACAGTTCCTAATGCAAAAATTATATTTTTAAAAAAATAAGTGGGTGACAAATACCATGAAGATACCGGCCTTTTCTCCAGCAATTGTTCCTAGAGTGTTCCCTGCTCGTAAGGTATCAGAGATATCAAAGCAAACTTATTAGACTTGACTGCTTGAAAGAAATGTGACCTAATTAACTAAATAAAACACAGACCGAGATTGTTTGAACTTAAAACCAAAAAGATAAGGTTTAAACTGCTTTAGCTCTTTTTAGGCTGCCAAATGTTGAAAGCACCAAGATATATAACTAAAACTCTGTTAACTAAACCAAATATATTCTAGAATGATCAAGAATTATCTTAATTAATATTAGTACATGAGTACATGATACATGCATTTACATGAATGTATTTAAGTGTTAGGTTCATGTACATGTATTTGATCATTATTAGTGTGGTTCTGGAAGTATCCTAGGAGTCCTATAAATAACCTTGTACTTTGTTCATTTGAAGCAAGTGAAATCAAAGTGTTCTTATATTCTCCAAAGTTATATTTCATTTCCTCCTTAAAAATATATTCTCTTCCTAATTATTCCAACAAACTCTGGCGGCACAGGTAGTAACTGAAACTAAAACGGGAGCTGATGCTTTAAGCATGTAGCCTAAAAGAATGGTGATGGCCTAAAAGAACAAAGCCAGACAGTACCTTGAAAGGCTATCCACTGATTGAATACCATCTTCCATTTCCTCCGCATCCAGTTCTTCCTCCTCCTCTTCCTCCAAATCTCCCCAATGCTTAGTTTTATCCTCTGGTTCCTCCTGCTCAATAAGGAGATAGTTTAAGAAGTTAGTGTGTTTTTTTACTAACAGTCTGAGGACATAAACTTCTGTTAGATCTAACAAAAGACCATTTTTGTCTATAAGAATTTGTAAGAACAACTACCACAAGCATGGCGATGCTAATATACTAATTATGGAAACCAGGAGATCTGAAGTGAAAGTAGGAAATAGTTGAAGATAAAATACCTCATAGTTTGGTTGTTCTGGTTGCTGACCAAACACATCTCCATATAAAGGTCGACCGAGCTATGTTTAAACAAAAAGTAAACAAATAATCAAATTAAACAAAAGGTAAACAAATAAATGTAACTTCCTTTTTACCCCTGTGATAATTGAGCACAACCACATCCTGTAAACGTCCATACCATGCTTCCCTGTGATAATTAAGCACAACTACATTCATCTGTTTCAAGGAAATTTCGACAGCACATCCCCATGGTCTCCAAGTACACGAAATAAACTAAGAAAACTTAATATAAATATGCACTCAAAGAACATGTAGAGATAACAGCCGAAAAATCCTCAAAAAAAAATATACCCTATGAATTGGAACGGACCTAAGTGAGAGTCATAACATCCAGTAACAGTCCCAAACTGGGGACTATTCTACATTCACTTCTAATAAGTGAATATCGAACGGGTTTCTAAGTTCCAAAGTATAGTACATATATGATCCTTCCATTAACATGCAAATATGTTAACCGCCTTATTTGAGCTGACAAAAGGTTGTTCGACAATAGTTGCAAAGTGCAGAAACAACTTAAGTTGGCATCAGCATAGTATTACGCAAATTATGACCAAACTCATTGTGAAGAAATCATTAGCTGTCTTGGTTTCCTTCACAATCCGTCACTTCAAACTCTTTTTGGGACATTTATAAGTTCTTTTTATCCACTTAATCTTTGTACTTAAAGTATTACAACTGTTATCCTTTTAAAACAGAAAGATAATAAATTATAATGAATTATATACGAATGAGCAAAGTTGAGTAACTAATTAACTGGTCAATTCTATAACTTGAGATTAGGATTTCTTGGATGTTCTTAAGGTCTTGAGCGGGCAACTAATACCGCAACGAGGGCAAAGAACCGAAGGTGGAGAGTACTCTAAGCCGTCGCTTCGCGTAAAGAGTTGTCTTGTATCCATAAAATGTGAGGACGTGTTAGAGTATTTTCAAACTTACTTTCGTTGCACTCGTTGCAGTATTGGTTGCATGCTCAAGACCTCTAGAACTTCCAAGAATTCTAATCGTAAATTATACAATTGACCAGTTAATTAGTTGCTCTTTTTTGTTCATTCATATATAGTTCATCGTAATTTATGAACTTTCTATTTTAAAATGATAAAAGCTGTAATTTTTTGAAGTAGGAAGATTAATTGGGGAAGAGGAACTTATTAATGTCCCAAAATGCGTTTGCGGGGACGGATTGTGAAGACTGCCAAGGCAGCTAATGCTTTCTTCACAATGAGTTGGTTGGTAAGTTGCATAATACCATGCTGATGTCAACTTAAGTTGTTATTGCACCTTGCAACTACTGTCGAACAACCCCTAGTTAGCTCAACTAAGACGGTCAACATATTTACAGGTTAATGGAATGATATATGTACTACAAAATGTATAGTCGTAATTATTTAGTCATGTATTGAAGATTGAAGATAAAGTATTATTGAGTTTATTGAACATTATGGCAAACTAAGTAAATGTTTCTTAATTTATTTTACCAATGCAAAACTAAGTAAATGCTACCTAGTTTATAAAAACTGTTATTTGAATATATATATATATATATATATATATATATATATATATATATATATTCAATATATATATATATAGGAACTACTATTCAACATTTACTCATACTTGTCGAACGGATTTCTAGGTTTCAAAGTATAGTACGCATATGTATATATACATATAATACTTATTCAGTTTATTGAAGATTGTGGTAAACTAAGCAAATACTACTTCGTTTATTTTACCAATGCAAAACTATGTAAATACTACTTAGTTTATGAGAACTAATATTTGAATATATATGGGGACTACAGTTCGACATTCACACCTACTTGTCCAACGGGTTTCTAATTAAGTTCTAAAGTATATTATTTAATTTAGACACTTGCTCAGTTTATTTTTGTTGGGATGTGATTATTTGGGTCTAACCATGGTGCAGCACAGTCTATTTAATGGTTCGGATCTGGTGATGACCTATATGTATTTATTGTGACAATGGAAGTGTACGTCCTTATTAAAATAGGATTGTATTTCCTTATTTGGAGGGATAAGGAGTCCTTCTCCTAGTTGGATGCGGGTGGAGGTGACTTCTATATATACGGCTATAAGTTAGGGTTTGGAGAAAAAAAGAAGACAATATCATAGGGCACAAGAGATACAACACAAATACACAACTTGTACTCCCAATATTATTATAGTGGATTACTCTCTCTCCGTGGTTTTTTCCTAATTGGATTTTCACGTAAATTCTTCTGTTCATATTTTATATTTCTTTATTTATGTTTATGTGAATGTATTTCGTGAGTTTGATTTCACAACAATACAATCAACCGTTGGCGCAATTTTGGTCTACTTTTTTGGGTAATTTTTTCAGGCGTACAAAATTTGGCGTTAACAACAACAAAAAATAATAGTAAAATAAAATAACATAAAATCAAATCAAATATATTAAATTCAAAAATTTTAATTTAATAAAAAAATTAAAAAATTATATAATATATTACAAAATAAAATAAAATTAAACAAGACATAATAATAAATTTAATTTAATTTAATAAAATAAATTTAATTTAATTTAATAAAATAATTAAAAAATTATATAGTATAATATAGTACAAAATAAAATAAAATATAACACAATAATAAATAAAATATAATATAATAAAATAAATAATTTTAATT
The DNA here is from genome assembly GCA_020205505.1 of Panax japonicus. Lineage (NCBI taxonomy): Eukaryota > Viridiplantae > Streptophyta > Magnoliopsida > Apiales > Araliaceae > Panax > Panax japonicus. The sequence continues at coordinate 63,189,621 of CM035101.1, read as the reverse complement.
TAATAAAATTTTTAAAAAGTTATATACTATATTATAATATAATAAAAAATAAAATATAAGAAAATATAATAATAAACTAAGTAGCATTTGTAAGACCTCAACTTTTATGAATAAGGATTAATTTTTATTTAAATATTATTTTAAATAATAAGGTGTGAATTTGATATAATATTATAGTTGTTGATAATATTTATAAATTTTGCAAAGTAAGCAAGTTGTCATAAAATATTCGTTTAGTCGGGGAATATTCATTTTGTCATGGAATATTCGTACGACGACACAATCATTGGTGGATTCCACAACGAAATTATTGCCGGAGTTAAAAAACGACAGAAATAACTTTTTATAAAAATAACGGCAAAACATTTACCATTAACTGTTGAAATACCCGGTGATAGAAGTACAGTAATACGCGTGATTGCACAGTAACACACGTTATTGTACATTATCTTTGATTATTGATGCTTACGTGAGAAGTTACTCAGTTTTATTCAATTATTGCCACAATAATTGCTGCATAGTATATCACATTATTGATTCAATTATTGTCACAATATTTTATATTATTAAATCAATAATTGAGACGACAAAGTTATTCATATTATTATTTTCATTATTGACAATGTCTAGAAAGTCTTGTCGAGAAAATGTGTTTGACCATCTAATTGCGCGTCAATAAGGAGAAGTCCTTATCGGAAAGTCTCTTCTTTCCTGAGAATGATCTGGTTGTTAATATTGTGAGTTATAATATTATTAAAAATGTGTTTATATAGTGAAGCCAAGTGAATTAAGATAAATAGAGGGGTTTTTTATGAAGTATTTATTATAAATTTGTCTTATTACATGTACCCCAACTTACTCATTTTAGTTATCTCCGTTTTATTTTATTATATATATATATATATATATATATATATATATATATATATATATATATATATATATATATATATATATAATGTGTCTGATGTGTGTGTTAGTGTGTGTGCGTATGTGTGATGGTGTGTGTGGGAATATATATATATATATATATATATATATATATATATATATATATATTATAAATTTTGTTTTATTAGATTATAAATAGAATATATTATATTATATTTTAAGTTTTCATTTTATTAGAATATTGTATTGCACAGTAATGAATTGTAAAAATTAGATTTCTCGTCGAATTACTGTGTGTCCATGATTATTTTCTTAAATAGTTCCATATCATCTATATAATAAAACAGAACCCATTTTGAGTCTTTTATTTGACAAAGCACAAAGACGGTTCAGTTTGATTCTAACTTAATTCTTCCAACTTAATCTAAAGGCTTATATTTCTTCCCTCCTAAATCAAATTCAACAAAATTTTTCTCTCTCCTCTCTTCTTCACACACACAAACAAACAATAATAATAATAATAATAATAATAGTAATAATAATAATAATAATACTAATAATAATAATAATAATAATAATAATAATAATTAAGGCTGTAAAATGAACAAACAGTTCGGGCACGATTCATACTCGCTCGACTAAAAGTTTGATTCGAACTCGACTAGAAATATAAATGAGCCAAATATGAGCAAATTTTAAATTCGATAAATTACTCGAACCTCTTTAAATTGTAATTTTCTATTGATACTCGGATCATATTCGTTCGAAAAGTTCAAACTGCTCGAGCGCGATTCGGAATCGTGCTCGACTCGGTAGCTAAAGGAGCCTCAATCAAACCTTATTTTATACTCGATAAATTTTGTGAATCAAATCTGAGCAACTCAATACTCGGATCGAGTCGGTTCGTTTACACCCTTAATAATAATAGTACTACTACTAATAATAATAATAATAATTATTATTATTATTATTATAGTAAAAATAATAACAATAACAATAAAAATAATAATAATAATATTAATTATAATAATTATTATAATAATAATAATTATACTAATAATAACAATAATAATAGTAACAATAATAATAATAATAATAACAACAACGACAACAATAATAATAATAATAACAATAATACTAATTATTGTGGTGGTGTGGTGAATTATGATAATTGTTAATGATGATTGTAAGTTTTGTAGAAAATTTTAGATTTTTTTGGATATCTATTTTTAAAGGAAAATTAATTATTGTGGTAGTGTGGTAAATTATGATAATTGTTATGTCTGATTATAAATTTTAAGTTGAAAAGACTTTTTAGGTAATATAGTATTTTTTGAATTTTAATCTAATTTTTCGTTACGCCGTGTCTTCAGGCACGAGAAATTACTAGTTCTCCTATAAATAGGATGCTTAGTTTAGAAATAAAAATCACACCCAAAATCATAGAATTATTCTTCTATAATATTGAGCGTATTTCTTTTGAGTTTAAGGAAGCTATGAGTGTAGAAAATAGTATACGTTTTCTTCAAGAATATCTCCGCCATACCAGTCAGAAATACTCTCCTTTTAAGGTAAGGTATATTATTTTTGTTCAATATTCGTAAGAAATACTCCCCCCGTCCCATGATAAAAGTCCTTATTACTATTTTGGGTAGTCTCATGTTAAATGTCTATTTTCCTTTAATAACCAAATTTTTACACATATTTTTCTATTATACCCGTAGCATTAAATATCTCATACTTTTCTTATTCTAATTCTCTCTCCATATTTAATGACATTATTATGGACAATTTTGTCATTTCATTCATCTTCTTAATATGCGTGAAAAGTCCACAAGGACTTTTATCCTGGGACGGAGGGAGTAATATTTTCCTCCATACTCTGTAGTATGTAAGTAATATTATTTCATTTCATATTCCTAATTCTACACTCATTTTATTAAGTATTGCTTCTATACTCCTTGAAATTAGTAGAATATCATTGAAATTTGCGCTTCATCGAGTATCTTTTTACGAGAATATTTTTCTGAACATTCTTGTTAAAGTTTAATCTTTTCATGTTAGGGTACTATTCACGAAGAACTATTCACGGGGTACTACTATTCACTCGGGTAATATTTACCCGGGGTACTATTCATGACAAAAATTAATTTTTTTTCTGTCCATATTATTTTTGATACATGAATATTATTCTTGAATTTTACTCCACAAAGCAGTTATCATGTTGACAATTTGGACATTCTTGAACTCTGGATAAATTGAATTATAAATCTTTAAAATTTATCCTTGCTTTCACTTAATTGAATTCTTATATCATTGTCATCATCCTCATGTTTATATTGTGATGAAAGTCATCTTTGGCTCGTAATGCATAGATGGACTATTGATTGATATGATTATGACCAGGAATTATGTATCGGTATAATCATGACCTGTAATGTTACAAATGATGTAGTAAAAGTTCTCATTGGCTCGTAGTGCATTGATGGACAGTTGTTGGCATGATCATGACCATTGGTGATAATAACAAATATCCTTGGCCCGTAGTGCATGGATAATTCATGGATGTGATACTAACGAATATTCTTGGCCCATAGTGCATGGATAATTCGATGAAGTGGATTATTTATTGAGTTGTGTTACAGCGATAAAATATTGATGATGAACTTTTAAATCATAGAAGATAGTAGATATCATGCTCTACTTGACTCTTCTAATGGATTGATTGATCCGCTGCAGTTAAACTTGTTGTTCAGTGTATTCTAGCAGTTTTACATTGTTGAAGGCTAACGATAATTAATTATGTATTATCTTAGTCATAATATTCTTTACTGGCTAGTTGAGCTCACCCTTTGCTTTCATTATTCTCTTCAGGAAATGAGAACATAGTTGGGATTAGCCAGGGAATGGAGTGACGGTCCGAGATATTGGTTGTAGTAGTCCTCACTATTTTATAAAATAGTGTGATAATAATTGTAATGAGGACTCTATTTGAGTTTGGATATTGTTTACAAGACAATATTCGTGTTAAAACTCTCAGCTTATGTTTTGTCGTATTTTGCACGACAGTTGTATAATTAAGTTTGTATTTGAATTCTGTACCATGTATTTGGCGACTCAGAATGGGTTGTGTATACCTTTTTTGGGGGCATCACAACATTTTCTTAGTTGGGATGCAATTAAAATTGTTAACGCCCGATTTTGTATGCCTGGCGAAATCACCAAAATATCATGCCAAAATATCTCCAACGTTTGATGTATTGTTGTGAAACCAAACTCACGAAATACATTCACATAAACATAAATAAAAAGATATAAAATATGAACACAAAAATTTACGTGGAACCCCAATTGGGAAAAAATCACGGAGAGAGAGAGAAATCCACTAGAATAGTATTGAGAGTACAAGTTTTGTATTTATGTTGTATCTCTTGTGCCTTATGATATTGTCTTCTTCTTTCAACCCTAGCTTGTAGTCGCATATATAGAAGTCACCTCCACCCGCATCCAACTAGGAGAAGGACTCCGTATCCCTCCAAATAAGGAAATACAATCCTATTTTAATAAGGACTCTCCCACTGTCACAATAAATACATATGAGCCATCATCAAATCCGAATAATTAAATAGACTGGGCTTCACCATGGCTAGACCCAAATAATCACATCCCAACATTGCCCCCCAGTCTCTTATTTATAAGGAACTTATAAATGAGAGAGTATACAAATTTATCTAAACAAAATGACCATATTTGCCAAAGACAAAATATCACACCTGAACTCCATGTTCCGAACTAAAATTGTTGGATCCCCATATTGTCGCCTCTTGTTCACTCCTAATATAGATAAACAATTGCCCTTATTACTACTGAAGATATAAAGAACCAACCTTATACCAACCGAATCAACCTTATCTCAATCGAAGACATAAAGAAACAACCTTATACCAACCGAACCAGCCTTATTACTACCGAAGATATAATTAAAAATCATCCTTATACTAACCGAACCAACCTTATCACTATCGAAGATGTAAAGAACCAACCTTACACCAACTGAACCAACCTTATCACTACCGAAGATATAAAGAACCAACCTTATACCAATCGAACCAACCTTATTACTACCGAAGATATAAAAAACCATCCTTATACTAACCGAACCAACCTTATCACTACCGAAGATATAAAAACCATCCATATCACGACCGATAACACAGATAATCAAGCCAACCTTATCACAACCGAAGAATAATAAATAATGAAAATACTCATCCCGAAGAACTGTTCAACCTTATAACACCACCCAACCTTATAACGCCAAAATTGTCTTCCCAACCTGTTGGGAAGCTTTTGTCAGTTCAGAGGGAACAAAGCCACTTTTCGAAGAACGTTTGTCCAATCAGGGGGAACAAAGCCACTTCCGAAGAACGTTTGTCCGATCGGGGGAACAAAGTCACTTTTGAAGGATTTTTATCCGTTCGGCGGGAACAAATCCACATCTGAAGGGTGTTTGTCCGTTCGGGGGAACAAAACCACTTTCGATGGATGCTTGTTCGTTCGGGGGGACAAAGCCACTTCCGATGGACTTTTATCCATTTGGCGGGAACAAAACCATTTCCGAAGGATGTTTGTCCCACCTTATAACCCGTCCGACTTTATGCCGCCATAATATTCGTCCCGACCCCCGTGGGAGGCTTCGATCAGACTTTATATCCATCGAAAGTAAACATCGAAGACATAATGAAGCTGATGAGATATAGTCTGAAGCAAACTGTAATTATTCGAAGTGGGCTGTTGTTTCCCGAAGTAGACTTGCCCAAAAATATTTTCTCCTCCGCCGGCCAAAGACCATGTAAGACCACCAACGGGAGCGCCGAACATGTTGAGACCCCTTCGTTGATAGTTGTGCCATTGGCAGCAACAATAGCTGAGTCCAAAAACAAAGGCTAGCCAGAATAGTAGAAGTCCATTTTGATTTAAGGTTACTAGTTTCCACACAATTTTCTTTCCTTCTTGATGTATCAAACAATTTTGGGTTCTTCTTTGTCAGTTAAATCTGCTTTCTGCCGGTGAGTTCAGCAGGAACAAGAATTGGACAAGACCCTTTCACACTGCCGAGTTACAGTACGGGTTGTGATCTGCTTCCTAGCATTGGTCATTGTTGTTGAGGTTGGTCTCTTGAAATACTTCACTGTATTTTCCCCTTCCAAAAAGCTTCCGCCAATGAATAAGTTAGGAATAACATAACAGGGGGACTACCTTTTTGTTTTCACACAACTCTTCTAAAAACAAATCTATAACAATATTAATTAAAAAGAAATTAACTCAATCATAGAGTAATGGAGGCACGTGTGATAATTTGAGAGCATGCATTGATGAATTTAATAACTGGCATGTACTAAGATTAATGAAAAGACATGGAAGTGAGGAGAGAGAAAAAAGTCAACTGGATTCTAATCCCAAATCACAAACCAACCAAAACAAACTGCTACGAGTCAGTACAATTGTTTCTCTTTCTTTCCAAAGAGAATAGGCATATGGGTATCCCATGGGTATTATTATTACTTTAAATAAAAGGAAATTATGTAAATGAAGTAACATTAGAATTTTATTAGCAGAATTTCGTCATATATAAGCATGACATGATGTTGCAAAAAATAAATCCCCTAAGACATGTATTTGCTATATAAAATTTATATTTCAAGTAAAGTTGTAGCAATAATCATGTCGATTTTATAATTTAATAAAAAAGAACAACTTATCTTTTATGTAGGATCTCCTCTTCTTGGTTCTTTATATCTTCGGTAGTGATAAGGTTGGTTCGGTTGGTATAAAATTGGTTCTTTATATCTTCAATAGTGATGAGGTTGGTTCGGTTAGTATAAGGATGATTTTTATATCTTCGGTAGTAATAAGGTTGGTTCGGTTGGTATAAAGTTGGTTCTTTATATCTTCGATATAGTGATAATGTTGATTCGGTTGGTATAAGGTTGGTTCTTTAAATCTTCGGTGGTGATAAGGTTGGTTCAGTTGTGATAAGGTTGGTTCTTTATATCTTCAGTAATAATAAGGGTAATTATTTATCTATATTAGGAGTGAACAAGAGGAGTGAGGCGACAATACGGGGAACCACCAATTTTAGTTCGGCATATGAAATTCAGGTGTGATATTTTGTCTTCGGCAAATATGGTCGTTTTGTTGAGATAAATTTATATACTCTCATTTATAAGTTCCTTATAAATAAGAGACTGGGGGGGCAATGTTAGGATGTGATTAATTATTTGGGTCTAGCCATAGTGCAACCCAGTCTATTTAATGGTTCGGATTTGGTGATGGCCCATATGTATTTATTGTGACAGTGGAAGAGTCTTTATTAAAATAGGACTGTGTTTCCTTATTTAGAGGGATAAGTAGTCATTCTCCTAGTTGGATGCGGATGGAGGTAACTTCTATATATACGGCTACAAGCTAGGGTTTGGAGAAGATAGAAGACAATATCACAAGGCACAAGAGATACAACACAAGTACACAATTTGTACTCCCACTATTATTATAGTGGATTTCTCTCTCTCTCCGTGGTTTTTTTCCAATTGGGTTTCCACATAAATTCATGTGTTCATATTTTATATCTCTTTATTTATGTTTATGTGAATGTACGTATTTCGCGAGTTTGGTTTCACAACAATACAATCAACCGTTGGCGCGATTTTGGCCTACTATTTTGAATGATTTTGTCAGGCGTACAAAATTTGGCGTTAACAGTTGTATTATATTGTATTTTATTTTATTTTGTATTATATTATATTATATATTTTTTATAAATTTAATTTAATTTATTAAATTAAATTTTTTATATTTATTTATTATATTATATTTATTATTATTATTTATTATATTTTATATTATATTATATTATCTAATTTTTTATATTTATTTTGTTTAATAAAATAAAATAAATTTATTTTAATTTATTTTATAGTAAAAAACTAAGTAAATGCTACATAGTTTATTTTAGAATTGAGAAACTTAAATAATTCATAAATGTACTTGTAGGGCCCAAAAATTTTGCAATTAAAAAATTCTGCCAGAAATTCTGTCGGGAATATCAAATATCACTTTCATAAACAACACTAGGAATCCATATTAAAGATTCAATACACTGATATATATATATATATATATATATATATATATATATATATATGAACATACACTGTAATTGCCCAAAAACACTGTAATAAGCTGCAATTGCATAAAGAAAAGTAAATTGAAATAATTATCAGATGCACTTCATAGACCTGGAAAAAAAATAGGTTTGGGTTGGTTTTTTGGAACAAAAACCATATTAACTATATTTAATATGGGTTATGTGGTTTTGACTTAAATGGATATGGGTCGAATCCAGGTCAACCTATTTTTCAAATTATAGTTTCACTACAATCTTAATTTCTACTATACTAAAAAGTCTTATTTTAATTTTTTAGACCCAAGTTTGAAACTAAAAATTTTAATTGATGTGACTAATTTGATTATTAAAAACATTAATTTTGTAAATTTTACATTAATAATTATTATGTTAATTAAAATTAATGAAATTATTGAGAATTTTATTACAATAATCAGTAAATATTATTTTTTGGAGATATATATAATTAATAAATATTATTTTTTAGGGGGGTGGGGAGTGGGAGTGGGGAAGGGAGGGGTGGGGTGGGCGGATGCACAGGGTGGGGGTGTTAACATAATCAATAAATATTATTTGGGGGGGGGGGGTGAGGGTGAGGGTGAGGGTGGGGTGGAGATGTTTACATAATTATTAAATATTACTAAAAGTGTTAACTTTATTATGGATTAATTCCATACATAGTGAAATAATTTTTATACATAATTACAAAAGTATGTACTATGTATATAATGTAATATGTAATATTTATATGTGTTATATAAGAATGTAGTGTAATAATGCATACATGATGATGTTTTAGCTCTACAAAGTGTGAAAAACTATTATAAACTAATATGGGTCAAAATTAGTTAAACTAGGTCTAACCCACATTTGTAATAATAATATGAGTTCACAACCAAACCAATCCATCATCTAAAATCAAGTTAACAAACCTAATAGATCCAAGTAGGTTTTGTTAACTATATGATTTTCAACTTAAATTGTCAAGTCTAACACTTCATAATATCAATGTTCTGAAGTTTCAAAAAATTCCAATTAATATGCAGTCCAAACTCAAAGGTTGTGAGACCCAATTTCAACAATACTACTACAATATTCATAATTTCACAAAGCTAGCAAGACAATTACAAATGAATAAAAATATACAATTTGCATATTTTTCAAATCAATAACAAATTTCAAATTCTACAAAAAAATATTCCCAATTTCAAATTATGCAATAATATGCACCAAATTTCAGATTCTACATTAATATCCCCAATTTCATCTTCTACAAAATGATATTCCCAATTTCAGAAGCATGAGCAAGTCAAATTTATTTCCCAATTTCTACAATATCAAAAATTCAAAACATTTAACAAATTTCAGCAACAATATATCAAAATTTCAGTAATCTCAAATTATCAAGCGGGTTCTAATTTCAACAAAACAACATTATCCAAATTTAAGTGAAAAAACTCGTATTAACACCCATATATATTAACCCTAAAAAATTTAGGAATTTCAGTACCCTCAAAACAAAAATTAACACTTATTTTAAATTATAGAAAGAGAAAGGATGATGAGCCGCCTAAGTCGTAACCTTGATGTTTGAGTTCGCTGAAAATAGCCTTAAATGGCAACGGTGGTGGTGGCGGGGGGGTATGAGACCGGGGGGAGTGAGAACGATGGTGGCGACGATGGTGGTCGGGGGGGAGATGAGAGATGTGAGGAGAAAAAGAGTGAGTTAGAGATGTGATGAGAGATAGAGAAAAATGAAAAAAGAAATGAGGCGCGGCTGGAGAGAAATTCCATCGGCAATACGTCCCTCAGAATTATAGTAACTTTGATGAAAATTCCCTCGAATATAGAAATTTTTTCGGAGAAATTAGCTAGGGTTCGCGTTAGAGGGAAGCTTGGCGCCAATGAGGGACTTCTATTTCTGATGGATTTTTGTCGCCATTGACTTATTTACGAGCGATGGATTATTCCGTCGATATTAAACAACTTTCAAGTCCGTCGAGATTAATTTCGTCGGGCTTAAAGGTTTTTCTTATAATATATGCTCGATCAACTATCTGGTTCTGATATTAAAAATCATCAGCGATCGCGAGCGGTCGCTGATTTTTAATGACGTGAATGTATTAGTGACCGTAGTTTGGTCGTCGTAACTTATACGGTCGCAGATAACCTCCCCGCCAACATTTGAGCCAAATTCATGGCGAAAAAATTAAATTAGCGAACGATCCGCGACCACATGCAGTCGATGATAATAACTAGCGACTGAATTAACTCACGACCACTAATAGAGGTCTCTACAAATTCAATTAGTTGCCGAAAACACCAGTCGCAGTTAAACCATTTTCTTGTAGTGTAACTAGCTGTATAATAAATATAATTATAAATTGAATTTGTTATTTTAGTTAAAAATGAAAAAATATATTTACTATTACATTTCATAAATATAAAATCATAATTATAATTAAAAATAAAATAAAATAATAATAATTAATTAACCTAATTTGATTTAATTTTGTATATATTATAAAAAAATGTATCGAGTATCTAATCGAATTTGTATCAAATGAGTATGTATCGAATCACAATTGAGAATTCAAATAGTTTGAATTTTAAACAAGTCGAGTATAATCTGCTCAGATTCTACTCATATTTTTATTTGAACTATTTTTTAATCTCATATTTGGATCATATTATTAACGAATTCGAATCTCGCTTTGGCTTGTTTACAACCTTACCCTTATAGTACACACTACAACAAAAAGACTTATCAATGACCGCATATCAGCGACCGCATATGGTCGCAGATGAGTATCCGCGACCGAATGTGGTCGCTGATAGTAGTCGCAGATAATCTGGTCGCTGGATGGACTTCAGCGACCAATAATAGCGACCGACTTCTCAGCGACCGTAGTTAGCGACCGAATCCATCGCTATTATGACTCATGCTGAGTCATTTATCAGCTGTGATGTGGCACATATGTCAACGACCGGCAATAGTAACCGAATCGGTCGCTAGTTTCAAAGTAGCTATCATTGACAACGTTTTAGTTTTAGCGACCGCATGCGATCGCTGATCTTTTTTTTATATAATATTTTTCCTGCTTTATTGATTTCCCAAAAATAAACTAATTTGTACCTGCTTTCTATCCCAAGACACAGTAGTATATATAAGCATCCATCCATGATAACTACCATATGATAAACATTCATCCATGATAACTACTATATGATAAACATCCATTGTAAACCAACACAATACAATCGTAAACATCAATATAATATAATCGTAAACCAATACAATTGTCCAAAGAATCAATCTAAAAGAGTACAAGGCTTTAAAAATCTAAAAAATAAATCTAGCAAGGCTTTAAAAATCTAACATATATGACTAGTCTAGCTCTTCATGGAACATCCAAATTAGTACCCTGTAATTAACAAAAGAATAAAACATATATGTTACATGTGTTGATACTGCTATGACTTGGGAATTAAAAGCTAAACAATAGACAACGTAGTGAAACATATAAGTAAGACAGTGACAGTAACAATATCGATATATATACCTGGTCGCCACCCTGATGTTGTGATGCTGCTGCTGCCGCCGCCACTGCCTCTGCCAACTCATTGGGACTAAGAGAATGTAGATGCCCACCAAGTATACGAAGAAGATCACGATTCTGGCAGATCGCTCTCACACAGTCAGCAGGAGTATGATAGGCTGATGACTGTGTAGACTGGGTAGCAGAGCTGCCTGTGCCACTGATGGTCGGGCGTCATTTTTGTCCTTGGCCTTTAACATAGTTTTTCTTCACGATGGACGCCCTCTCCCATAATTCTTGATCAATCGACAGATGCGGGGTGCCTTCAAGATAGTGCTCGTTCATTAAGCCCTTATAAGTGTAATGTCAGAAGATCAACAATTAAATAGTTAAAAATAAATAAAAAAAATGCTAAAAAGGTCGTCACAATTTATAAACAACATATTAGTATAAAGTTAACTTATTACCGTTATCTGAACAGCATCAGGCAGACCAACACGGGTGGCCACATACACATCCAACCAATTGATAGGTTAACCTTGAGACTCAGACTCCTACAGTTCATGTTCTCATATTAATATGTAAACATATGATATTTTAGCTACAAAACAAGACTGTAAACATAAAAACAAATAACTAAGCCAATAAGCTTGCTATATATACGTACCCTAGGAGCAATATGATGCAGCTGTGATATACTGACGCCCTTGTACGTGCCTTTCGCCTTTTCGCCTTCAGATACACCTGAGGATCTGTTCGAGGCGTCAGTCTTGCGTCTCTTGACCCAGCTCTCAGCTCTTCAGTGGTCACACATCTGCACCCATATTGGTTTATCAAGCTGATCCCGAAATGCTATAGGCATGAGTCTCTCCATGAACACATGACAGTCATGACTCTTCATCCCTTACAATTTCCCACCCGTAACACACCTTGTAATGTTTGACGCATATCCATCTGGTAGTTTCAGAGACTTAACCCATGTGTACACATCTTCAACTTGATTTTTTGACAATGTGTACCTTGCATGCGGTTTGATAATCTTACCATTAGGAGATTCATAAAGTTCTAATCCGGGACGCTTACAAATATTTTTCATGTCCAAACTTGCCTTATCATTATCTTTTGTCTTCCCCGTAACATTCATCACGGTGTTAAACACATTGTCAAACACATTCTTCTCAATATGCATCACATCTAAATTATGACGAATCAAATTTGTAGACCAATAAGGCAATTCCCAAAAGATGCTTCTCCGAACCCAGTTATGAGATTCTCTAAACCCATTGATTATATTTATCGCATCAATCTTACCAAATGGGATAACCGACAATCTCATCACACGATCTCGCATCTCCGTTCCCGACAATCGCGGTGCAGGCATATCATTATCTATTTTCCCTTTCCTAAAGTGTTCTCTATTTCTTCAAAACGAGTGATCTACCGGCAGCAAGAACCGACAATGACAGTCAAACCAGCAAGGCTTTCGACCTTTTGATAGATTGAAAGACTTTGTATGCTTCATACAATACGGACAAGCCAACTTCCCATGTGTACTCCATCCAGCTAACATACCATATGCTGGGAAGTCACTTATAGTCCACATAACCGCTGCCCTAAGGTTGAAATTTGTTTTTGTTACAACATCCCAAGTCTGTACTCCATCCTCCCACAATACCTTCAACTCGTCTATAAGAGGTCTCAAGTAAACATCTAAGTTCTTTCCAGTACTCTTAGGACCAGGAACAACGAGTGAAAGAAACAAGTATGGCTGTTTCATACACATCCAAGGAGACAAGTTGTACGGAGTAACAATCACATGCCAATATGAGTACAGAATAGTTGAGTGGCCAAACGGATTGAAACCATCGGTGGACAATCCAAGCCTCACATTTCTAGGCTCCACTGCAAACCCAGGATGTGCTAAGTTAAAATATTTCTAAGCCTGTCCATCTACGGAATGATTTAGTTCTCCCTCTTTAGATGGAGATTTCGTATGCCAACTCATATGTTCAGCTGTTCTTGAAGACATGTACAATCTTTTTAGCCGATGTGTTATTGGAAAATACCTTAGAATCTTAAACGGTATACTTGAATTTTTTGTAGTCACACCCTCTTTATTAGGCCTAAACCGATCATGACTGCAAAACGTGCACCTTGTCATCTGTTCATTTTACTTATAAAACAACATGCAATCGTTAGGACATGCATCGATCTTTTGGTATTCAAGACCCAACTTCTTTACCATTTTTTACAAAAGTAATAGTTACTAGGTAATTTCTCACCGTCAGGCAACATACTCTTAATGACCTTCAAGAGCGACTTAAAACACTCATGGCTCATGTTGTGGTCAGCCTTGATTTTAAGTAATCTCGCCACTACAGACAATGTAGTGTGTTTGGTGCAACCATGCCACAATAGCTCGCTACCCTCGTCTAACAACTTAAAGAAGTCTTTGACATCAGATTTCATAGGTTGCTCTCTGCCTTGTTCCCAATCAAAATCTAGCCCTGCAATATGATGAACCATTTAATTCATATGATGAGTACTACTGCCCGAATTGTGTACTTCTGTGATGCCATCATCTCTTCTCTGCCAATGTGCCCACCAGCATTCTTCGTGTTTTTTCATGAACCCGAAAACAAGTAAATGATAGTTTATCATGTCTCTGTCCATATAATTTACATTTTATACTTCAAACATGGACATTGTATCTGCGACTGACCATTCATACATTCCGGGTGACTATACGCATACTCCAAAAACACTTGGCAACCAGCTCTAAATTCAGCTGTAGCACCTATCTGGGCACTTGACTTTCATCGTGCCATCCAACTACGGTCTGAATAGTGGTCCATGATTCCACGGTACCTACTACAGACAACATTATAAATGTTAGCATATGACTTGAGCATACTTGTAACCATATGACTTGAGCATTCTTGTAAGCATATGATTAACATTTAAATATACTTGTAAGCATATGACTTGAGCAACATATGGACTAGTGTTTGATAGGTATGTAGGAAAATTTTATAATTTAGAGTTTGTTTGATAGGCATGTAGGAAAATTTAGAGTTCAGATATGCTCTTGGTCCATATCTGAACGCAACTAAAACTCTTCTATATAGGACATTTGGGATAGAAGAAGTGTGTCATTCATGTTAGAAACTAGTACTCTCTTAGTTGTCTCCATAACCTCTGATTAGACTGTGAGTTGGACTTGTGTTTCATTCAAAGTCAGGCGTAGATTTATGATTAGACTGTGAGTTGGACTTGTGTTTCATTCAAAGTGCAGGGAGTTTTTTCTATGTATGCTGCTGCTTGTATTTGAATTATATAAAATAATCATTGTACATTTAGTTTTTTAATGAATTTGATTGAATGTATATATGCTAGAGATGTTTATTATTCGTGTTTGATTTCATTACTCTTGAGTATTGATTTTTGAATTATAATCATGATTTAATATCTTTTTTTATAAATAAATTTAGTATTTATTTGAATTGTATAAAGTAAATATTATACAAATAAGTTTAATTTTTTTCAATAGATAAATTGATTAATTTTATATATTTACTAAATATTATATATAATATATAATAATAATTAATATGTTTAATTATTAATTATTTATTATATATTAATGACACCACTAAGTCATTAACTCAATAACGGTCCTACTCCTTGTCGGACATCTCATATAAAATAACAAGCACATGAAAAGAAGAGCTAAACAGACGTAAAGGAACCAAATGGTAAGCAAGAACCACTACTCCATATCCCGCTCCACACTCTTGAAAAAGGCACGTGCAGGGAGAAACCCAAATAATTCTTTTACTATGAAATTCCTTTTTGGAATATGTAAACCATAAAATTAGGAAATCAAGATGGATATACTCTTATCCACCTATATGAAACAAGAAGACATGAATATAAAACTGAGCAGAAAGACGTGTGACCATCAATCTATCTTTTCATCTTTACCAACTAGTGGGGTTTGATCTCTTAAATTTCACACCATAAATTTTGAACTTCTGTATATTGAAAGCATTTGCTCAGGAATAAATAAATCCATAATGTTTAAATATACTATAGCTGTCTTCCGACCATCTACCATCATTTCAAACTTTGACTGTGTATCTTCACCCATTAATTGACACTTGTATCACTTCTCTACCAACCTTTATAGTGTTAGGATACCAGAATACCATTAGCATTAAACTTTGAAAAAGAACAAGTTAACCACAGGTTAGTATAATATACTAAAGATATGGAGATATTGAAGAGTAGAAAACCTACAATCTGGATTTTATACATTGAAATCACTCAGTTTTATGACAACAAAGAATTCATGTCCAGTTTAATGAAATAGCAAAACTAATACTGAACAAATTTAGTCTAGGTACCCAAAATAGTTAAGCTATCAAATATTTTGTTGCATATAAAATACTTCACAGTCGTGAATAAGGTGTGCACATATGATTTTCTTACATGTGCAGGTAGCGGTGGCGTTGGCGGCGGCTGTGGTGGTGGTGATGGTGGCTGCGGTGGCGTCGGCGGCGGCTGTGGTGGTGGTGATGGACTTGTGTTTTAAGTGTTTGGGCTGGTTTAAATAAATGTAATATATGGTTGTATTAGCCCAATTTGAAATTATAGTCCATTGGATACTTCCTTTCTGTGGGTCCATGTGCAAAATTATGGTTCACATTACCTAATTAAATTAAATGCACAATTAAGGTTCCACGACCTCATTAAATGCGCAAATTAGGGTTCACATAACCTAATTAAATGAAGACGGATAAGTCAGAAATAAAGGAGCTAGACCCGGAAGAAGCCTCCACGGGTCCCGAGGCAGAAGGCTCGTGGAGGCGGCTCGTTTTGGGAATTGATTGAGGGATTGGATTGGTGGCTAGAAGGACAGGGCGATATAGGCATTATTCTAATGACTAAAGGGTATTTCTAGAATTTCCCTGACAGCATGTGCCTGGCACATGACCACTTTTTAGGAAACCCTATAAATACCTCGTCCATTCCATTGGGAAGGGGACCTCTCTTCAGACTCAAGACTTGGACTCTTGGAAGATAAAAGAACTCTTTTGGTAGCTTAAGGCTTGGATATTCCACCTAAAAGCACTAAAAGGATTGGAGCACTCTCTCAACTCGAAGGACTCAAGAAGGCTCTTAGAATCCCAATAACCCTAACACGGTTTTCGAATTCTAGGGGTTCTGCCACGCATCATTGGAGTAATCGCCCACATGTCGTTCTCCCCTCTTCAATCAATCAATCAATTTCATGCTCTTCGTGGATTTCTCTCCTCCTCAGCCAACACGAAATCCTAACAAGCAAGGTGCGATTTCCTTGCCCACATTTATTTGGCGACTCTGTTGGGGAGGCGTAGAATTCGTGATGGGTATGCCCACAACTCGAAGTGGGAGAACAACAAGAAGAGCTTCACCAACAAACTGTATTACCTCACTGGGTCCAGTTCCAAGGCAAGCACGTCAAGTTTTCCAAGGTGTGCATCTAAATCTCAATCAACCCATCCTTGAAGACACATCGGAAGAAAGTTCAACATCATCATACATGGTTGAGCAACAACCAGCGAATGTCAGGCAGACATGCGTGGGAAGGCAAAGCGAGGAAGAAAGTGGAGAGCAGACAAATGCTGTGCAACTGGAGATACTCAAGGCGTTGAAGGAAACACGGGAAGGACAAGGGATGATGATGGCTATGATGCTAGAGATGCTGAAGAAGCAAGAGGAAATGGGAAATTTCCGTCAGCAGTTGATGCAGATCTCTGCCTTCAAGGCCATGTTCCCAGACAATTCACTGAGAGAACAAGCAGGAGTGGAGGAAAACAACAATGATATAGTAACAATAAGGAGAATCAGAATGCACCTCCATTGGTGGAGAATTCGTCCGTTCCCATCGTCCACTTAGAACCTCAGAAAAATGGCGACGTGCCACAACTCAGTCAGCCTCAGACAAACATCATTCTGATTACTATCCCCGTATTTTCACAAGTACAGAAGCCAACCATCCCAAGCCTCGTTCAACGAACCAGCCCACAAGCACCACCGATACATAATTTACATGATGCCAGTATACATCAGCCAATTTCTGTACCACAGAGAGTCCATACCATGAGCCAATATGTGAAAAAGGATGATATGATCGATGTGATCAATCAACTTCATAAGAAGACATCCCGACCTTCAGAGTTAGACTTTACTCCACCTTACTCGGCACATATTCGGAGACAACCCTACCCGACAGGGTATATTAAGCATCCCCCATAATTTCCAAAATACAATGGGGAGAAAGGAAATGCCAGAGAACACATTGCCAGGTTCGTGGAGTCGATGTCTCCATGGTTAGGATATGATGAAAGGAACAATCACAATTTGTTGATGATGGAATTCAACAAGACTTTGATGGATAATGCCTTCAGTTGGTACTACAACTTGGAGAAGGGATCAGTCCATGGTTGGGATGATCTAAAATTGTAATTTTTTAAGAAATTTTTCTATGTACAGAAATAGGCAACCATCGTAGAGCTCATGCGATTCAAGCAGAAGCCAAACGAGGAGTTGTCAGATTACGTGGATAGGTTCAGGGCCCAAGCACATAAGTGTGTAGAGTAAATTGAAGAAAAGAACTTGGTTAGTATATGCAACAATGGTGCTTTAGACGCCTTCAAGCCCCACCTCATTACCAAGGCGTGTGATTCATTTGCGACCCACTCATCTTTTGCACAAGACTTGGGGGGAATCATAACATTTCCCACCAGCCATGCGATGGATACATGGAAGAGCAAGAGGACAATAACTGTGGCTTTGGTGGATTCTCACTCAAAACCACAAGGGGGCAAAAAGGAGAAGAATGAGAAATTTGAATTAAGCAGAGAAAAGTATGGAGACAAGTATACCAGAATGCTAGTTCTAGAGGCTATCACATGCAGTGAGAAGGTGTTCAGGAGCCTGTACGAACAATGAGTCGAGCACGGAGTGGTGAAACCTCCAAGGCCCCGGTTGGTTGTAACGAAAGAAATGAAAAGAAGACCAGACTTCCGTGTATACCACCAATACGCAGGACATTCCACGATAGACTGTTACAGTCTGCGGAGGATATACCATAAAAAACTGGCGGCCGGGGAGATTGAACTAGGAGAAGAAATGTGAAACACTATCACCCATGGTGCAGTCCCGGAAGTCAAGAACTCCAATAATGGCTCCACGCACCATCAAAAAAACTCTGAACTACAGACGAATTAAAAATCCACCCAAGATGGTGGTCCGCCAAAAATGGTGGTTTAAGCCCTCATGGGTATCCCTTGCCAAGCAATTGGATGACCAAGGGAGGAGGCACAAGAATTATAAAAAAAAAACCACCCAAGATGGTGGTCCACTCTAAATGGTGGTCAAGTCCTCGTAGACTGTAATTGCCAAAAAATTGGACGACCCAAGTGACGAGGCACCCGATTTCAAGTCATTGTAGACTGCACTTGCCAAGAAATTGGACGACCCAAGTGACGAGGCACCTAATTTCAAGTCCTCGTAGACTGTATTTGCTAAGAAATTGGATGACCCAAGTGACGAGATACCCGATTTCAAGTCCTCGTAGACTGCACTTGCCAAGAAAATGGACGACCCAAGTGACGAGGCACCCGAATGTTACACTTTATCATAAAAAGTGAATGAGGCACCTGACTATAAGTCCTCAGATCCAAAAAGTTATACTTTCAACTTTAAAAAAAGTAATTGAGGTGCCTGAGTATAAGCCCTCAACCCCGAAAAAGTTACACTTTATCTCTAAAAGTGGTGAACGTTATGCTTTCGCCGATAAAAGCAAGATTTATTATATGAAACAATATGCTTTTTGTTAAAAGCAATTTGATTATCAATAAATTTGTCAAACTTTCACTTATACTTGATTATTTCTTCTTATTTATAAAAAAAGAGGAAAATATAGATTCAAGTGTTAGTTTGTATGAAATATATGCACATGATTATTTGATACAGGAAATTGAAAAAAAAACTACGAACGTTTATGATCTAAAGGCCATGACCTGTCGAATTGAAGAAAGAGGAATACCTAAAGCTTGGTCTTCGTGGCTATAAGTCCTTCGAGGCTATCAGCAGGTCTGTGAAGCTATCAACAGGTCTTCAAGGCTATCTTCTGGTCTTCGATGCTATCAAGTCTTCAAGGCTATCAGGTCTTCGATGCTATCAGTCCTTCGAAGCTATCAGCAGGTCTTCGAGGCTATCAACAGGTCTTCGAGGCTATCAAGCCTTCGAGGCTTTCAGGCCTTCATGGACTTCTTGGTTCTCAATGACTTCTTGATTCTAAAGAAAAGAGAAATTCCAAGAGAGGGTAAGAAAAATTAGATCGAGGATTTTTAAAATATCCCAGGAGAGCTTCTCTAAGGTTCGTCCTTCAAGGGTTTGCTCCCCTGGAATCAAGACTTCAACACTTATAATATTTTATGCGATCATCTCACCAAAGGCGTGACTCACGCGCAGGGGGCAAATGCTTTCCGATAGATGGCATAGACATCCTCCAAAGTAAAGCTGCAGTCACCCCAAGTAGCGATGAATGTGCATATAGAAGAACACAATGGTCCTATTGGATACGAATGTTTTTACATAGTTGGATGCAAGAAGAATGTCAGCTATCCACATAATCAGCATTCCCAAGTAGCTCATCGATCCAATTTTCTATTTTTGAAGGTGGTTAGTTGAATCAGACAAGAAGTCATCCCAACCTCCACAAGCCCCTGAATATAGAAACAAGCCTTCCTTCTCTGGTAGAGGAAAAGTTGAATGGTCATAAGTCTGGACTTGCTTCCAAAAGATGTCGAAAAGACCAAAGGATGGGAGCCCTTCCCCAATCATTGAGAAACAGGGCCTCCTTGGTTGTTCCAAAGTCTGCAGAATATTCAACGGGGAGGGCTTGCAAGATAAAAGAATTCATTATAAGGGATCTAGAAAGCAAAAAAAGGATGTCAAGTAAAGTATTTGAGCTAGAAGTAATCACCGTGGCAAAGAGGAATGTCCGAGAATTAAGCTTCAAAACACCTGAAAAGAAGAAGAAACAATGTCAAAAAGTGCTAGGAGTCACAATTATGGAAGAAAAAAATTCCTGAAAATTTTTGAAAAAACTTCGAACGGCCAAAAGGCATCCTTCAGAGCCTTTTTTGGACTTATAACGGCATACATCATGGCTGTTGGCAATGACTTTTGTAGGACTCGTCGATACGGTCATTTTGAAATATTACGAGCCCTAAAACTCCAAACGGATCAAAAGTTAAACTCCAAATAGTAACTTCTCGTCCGGATCAAAACCAAGATATGATCAAGGTGATGGGGCTCGGAAGCACATGAAGACTACAATTGCCTGAAGAAAAAAAGAGAGAAATAGAGGAAACAAGTCAAGAAAAATAGAAGAAGGAATGAAGCTCCAAGGCTCGGGTTTCCCATAGGGTTCGGCCCTATAGGGTTCAACCCCTAGGGTTCGGCCCTATAGAAAGGAATTCTCATTGTTACCTCTCGCCCGAGTTAAAGAACGTCTCCTTGATGCTCACTTGATGAAGAAGAAAGAAAATTTAAAATGTAGCAAGACAAAACGTGAAAACTTGAATGGCTTGGGAGATGCATACATGAATACATGTATAGCCCTAAAGTATGCTTGCAACGAAAAAGGAAGCAATCACTCTTTTTCCATAAAGGGAATGAGTCAAGCTGATTTCCAAAAGATAAGTATCTTTGAATTTATTTCTAAATAGAAATATATAAAGATATTATTTTCTAAATATGAAAAAAAAGCTTTGATTTTCTCCCAATAAAGGGAAATTTTGAAAATTAAGTTTTTCCTTCTAAATAATATTAATATTGATAAGGAATGATATTGTCTTCAAAATCAAATAAAGAAAATTTTTATTTCCAAAATAAAATTAAGATTAGATTAGATTTGATTTGATAAAAAAGAAATATTTAGTTTACCGAAAGAAAGATTTTATTAGATTGAATTTTATTTGGTAATATTTGATGATCTTCCTTGTCTTAATTTCCAGAAAAAAAATAAGGAAGCAAATATTGGGCAAACTATGGAAAGATTTTCAAAAGATTTTTCAGTATGGAAGTATTCTTGCACGATCGCCTATTTGGGAATGCGACTCTCGCGCAGGGGGCAAATGTGGGCCCATGTGCAAAATTAGGTTTCACATGACCTAATTAAATTAAATGCACAATTAGGGTTCCACGACCTCATTAAATGCGCAAATTAGGGTTCGCATAACCTAATTAAATGAAAACGGATAAGTCAAAAATAAAGGGGCTAGACCCGAAAAAAGCCTCCACGGGTCCTGAGGCAGAAGGATCGTGGAGGCGGCTCGTTTTGGAAATTGATTGAGGGATTGGATTGGTGACTAGAAGGACAGAGCAATATGGGCATTATTCTAATGACTAAAGGGTATTTCTGGAATTTCCCTAACAGCATGTGCCTGGCACATGACCACTTTTCAGGAAACCCTATAAATACATCTTCCATTCCATTGGGAAGGGGACCTCTCTTCAGACTCAAGACTTGGACTCTTGGAAGATCAAAGAACTCTTTTGGTAGCTTAAGGCTTCGATATTCCACCTAAAAACACTAAAAGGATTGGAGCGTACTCTCTCAACTCGAAGGACTCAAGAATGCTCTTGGAATCCCAATAACCCTAACATGGTTTTCGAATTCTAGGGGTTCTGCCACGCGTCATTGGAGTAATCGTCCACCTGTCGTTCTCCCCTGTTCAATCAATCAATCAATCAATTCCATGCACTTTGTGGATTTCTCTCCTCCTCAGTCAACACGAAACCATAAACAAGCAAGGCGCGATTTCCTTGCCCATACTTTCAAATCTAGGATTGCTGGAAAGATTTGTTTTACTATAATGTGTAATATTATTTGAAAAGGAGTCGTATAAGGAAACTGATTTGATATGCAAGCTGACTTGTTATTGAAATTAGATCAAACTCTATCAGGTATATTCTTCATTCGTCTCTTTGAGCTATTTTGATTTGATTAGGATATTATATATGTGATATCTAATATATTATATCTCAATTCTTCTTTGCTTTCTACTGTCTGCATCATAAGAAAAGTAGAATTTACTCTAAAGCAGACATTATTTTTCGGTATTGAAACAAGAAATTAAAAATTAGTCATTGTTAAACATGTTTTAATTTAGACACCTATTCAGCCCCATCTAAGTGTTCACATACACTTCTAAATTTCAATGTTGAAAATAATTTGTATCAATGTCATATTTACAATTGTATAATATATTAAAAATAAATAGATAAACAAGTTGACATTAATGTTTTACATGATTTTTCTTTTGTTTTATTGTGAGATTCATGAATGCATGTATATATTGAAATGAAATTATAATTATACATTTGAATGCATGTATATATAGAAATGAAATTATAATTATATATTTGTTGTATTGAACATGTATTATTATTATTATTATATTTAAAAATTATAAGATAATGATGAAATTACCCCTAAAATAACTAACCAAATTAACTTGAATATAAGAAGGCTTGTGTGCATCAGTGGCAAAGGGATGATGTTCATCGCTTTCTTTTTTTGCCTTTTGTCTTTCCGCTAGGAATGTGCATGTATACATTCTACCTCCCCAACTTTAACACAAATGGAAATAGAAGGCGAAAAGGTAGTATGATTGATACATTAATATTCAAGAGAATTAATTAACTATATAAACATGTATTATTATTATTATTATTATTATATAATTTTTTATTTGAAAATTGTAAACTAATGATTAAATTGCCATCGAGACGACCAACCAAATTAATTTTCCTTCTCTTAGCTTGTTATACATTTGTATTGATTGATAGACGTTTTGGAGAAAAACACACATTTTAAAGTCTTCATTAATAGCAATAATAATTTTAGTATGACTTTTCAACTTTGCCCTTTATTAGTGCAACTCTTTTTCATTAATTATTATTTCTGTAAAAATTTTTTGGAAAGCTAGAGTTAATTGGATTAATTTGAGTAGGTAAATTTTTACTCCAATGGAAAACGTCTAAAATTGTGGAAGAAAAAAAAATAAAGCTAAAATGTAGTTGTTTATGAATAAATAATGCTATTATCACATAATGGTATCTCACATAATTCTCGCATACACAAATATGCATATTTGTGGCCCTCACATGTCAGGCAAGGACTCATAATATACATATATGTGTGGTCCGGATCTTAAGCTTACTTATTATCTAACATACATTGCATACCTCCCTTTAGCGACGATCAGTCGCTATAGGTTCAGTCTATCGTTATATGTTGTTCGTCGATATATGTTATTCGTCGCTAAAAGTTAAAATAACGATTTTATATATATATATATATATATATATATATATATATATATATATATATATATATATATATATATATATATATATATAACGACGATCGAATCGTCGTCCACTCCGTCACTAAATGAGGATATGCAAAATATGTTAGATAATACTGTACCCAGCTCACAATACATCCACCAACAAAAGCCTACGTGCCTTGAGGACAACAGGTTTACCAAAGTCAAGGTTTCCTTCAAATTACCCAACTTTACACCTTTACCCTACCTACCCGCAATCCCTCGCGTCAACTTCAAAACTCCCCAAAGAATCCCAACCGCACATATCCTTCTCCTATACAAAACCCCTCAACACCAAATATTCATCATCTTACTTAACCTACATTTTCCCAACCAATAACCGTCATAACTACCTTTCTTTCCCTTCCCATCCTTATGGAGTCAGTCGCCTCCAACTCATCCCCACCACCCCACCACCAGCGCCACCACCGCTTCAATCCCACACAACCCCTGTCCGAACGCGTAATCCGTGCCCTCCGTCACCGCCTCCTCCTCCTCCACCGCTCCGACTCCACCTTTTACGTCTTAGGCGCCACCGGAAACGTCTACACCATCACCTTATCCTCCACCCCTTCATGTTCTTGCCCGGACCGCACCACCCCATGCAAACACATTCTCTTCATCTACATTCGAGTCCTAAACATTTCCATTGACGACACGTGCCTTTGGAGGAGAACTCTCCGGCCATGCCAACTCAACCGTCTACTAAATACCCCTACGTCTAGCCAAGCCCTAGCCGGGGCAAGTACTAGGGCAAAGTTTCATCAACTATATTTTCAAGATCGGTTTGATAACAATAATAATAATACTCGGCCTATTTTGAATTTAGAAGACGGAACTTTATGTCCGATTTGTCTCGAAGAATTGAAAAGGGAAGAAAAATTGGTTGCTTGCGCGACGTGTAGAAATTTGTTGCATGAAGAGTGTTTGATGGCGTGGAAGAGAAGTAGCCGGAGACGGTCGACGAGCTGCGTGATTTGCCGAGCAAGGTGGAGATCAATAAGGGAGAGAGAAGATCAAGAGAGGTATTTGAATCTGTCGGCTTATGTTAGGGAGGATGATATGGCGGAGGGTGATGGTCACTGCGGGAGTTAGGGTTTCAAGCTGAAATATTTAGGGTTATAATGATAGATGTATAGAGCTGAAAAAATAGGGCAAGGTACATGATTGTTCAGTTGTATATACATGCTAAATAATTTGAATTTCTGATAAGAAAAGGAAACAAAAAAAACCAATGGATTGTTTGCATAAATTTTTGTTTTTGTTTTTGTGTTTTACCTAAAAATCGCCCCCAAATAAAGAAAGCGTCTACCGAATTCAGATTTATTTATTTAAAGACATAATTTAAAAGACTAAAGTTGTGTCCCGTGCCTCCGGCACTGTATGAACGGTGGGATTTATACCAAACTTTGAACGGCCCAGATTATTTATTGAGTAAGCGGGAAATTCAAAATCATTTATATTTTATTAGATTGATTTGAAATTTCTCTACTACCACAAAATCTGATTACATAGTGGTAAAATTCTAGTTTAGAAAATCATAATCCGTTCCATCATCTCGTCATCCGCCATTCTTCATGTCAACAGAAAATTATTCCATCCATTTGTACCATTATTGACTTAAAAAAGCACAACCTTGGCGAAACTTTCAACTACCGTAATATACTCACTACAGTAGAACATTTATAAATTAATACCGTTGGGACAATTTTTTTTTATTAATTTAGAGAGTTATAATTTAATCGATAAATTAATAATTTATTAATTTAAAGAGTGTTTTTCTATTCGATGAACATAAATTTAATTATATTAAAATTATTTCATTTTATTGTTGTTTATATCATACTTTTTTTGATGCAATGTATCATACTTATTAAATTAATGTATCATACTTGTGAGGATGATACAATATCTTTCACTACAAGAAAAAGCCTTAATTCCGTGAGAGAATATTCTATCGTAAATAGAGTAAGTTCGACGGAATTATCCGTCGAAAATAGTTCCCTCGAATATAAGTTATTTTCGACCGAATTCCGTCGAACATACACCCAGAAAAATGGCGCCAATGTTCCTGCAGCGCCAACTCTATTTTCAAGGGAATGGTAATTAAGCCCGGCGGAATATCCGTCGAAGATAACTTAATTTCGAGGGAATTAATTCCGAGGAAATGTTCCGTCGGAAATAGCCTTTAAACCTAAAATCAGTTCATTTCTCCCAGCCGCCTCAGTGTTATCTCTCACTATCTCTCTCAGCTCGCTCTCATCTTTCTATGTCCCTCGTCTCTCTCTGTTCCGGCGACCACCTCTCCTCCCTTCGACGACCACGTCTCCTTTTAACTTCTTCTTTTCCGGCAGCCTCTTCCCCTCCGGCAGCTCCTTCTCCTCCCTTCTAACAGTGGTTAGCAGTTTCTCCTACCCATTTACTTCTCTATTTTTTTGCTAGCATATAATTGTTGGTGTAATTTGATATATGATTACTTTGTGAATATATATATTGTTGCTAAAAAGTATGAAATTAGTCTGAATTTGGTTGTTGGTATAGTATATAATTGTTCCCCCTCCGGCATTGGTTTTTCCCCTCCGGCAGTGCTCTAGCATATAGTTTTTGCTTCTCTATTTTTTTGCTAGCACATAATTTGGTCTATTTTGTTGCCATGAACTGAATTGCAGATTGTTGGTTGTTGGTATCGAAGAATACAACAGATTATATCAAATAACAAGCAATATATTATATCAATTGAATAATTTGTAAAACTTTAACTTGCTTACCAGATTAACCATACGATGTTGATTATATACAGAACGTGGCTCGTAGGTAGTGTTGGGATCTCCTTCGTGTCGACAGTGGTGCAAGTGTCGTCGTGTAAGTTTTTGTACCACTTGAAGTACGTATCCGTAGGGATAGTTTTTGCAACCTCCTGGACTTCTTCCTCGAAACTTTCCATATATAGCTCCTACTCATCAATGTATTTTCTTCTCATTTGTATATAATCCGGTGGCTCAAATGAATGTTCTATGGGTTGTCTCAAAGCATCATTTCTCTCGGTCGGGGATAGAATGCCTTGGATATACCTATATTGCCTCATTACTCGAACGGACATTTGATACTTGACAATATCAAAATGAATCAATAGGACTCGACCGGATCCTGCCAATCTAGCCTCATAGTTATAGTACCTAGCTCCAATCATCATCCCATCGCTGTTTTGACCGTCATACTACCTTCCACTGAGGTTGCCTGCCCGATAGAAAGATAGATTGCGATGGGGATCATTTCGCCTATTACCAAATAGTTGTTTAGCAGAGTACACCCATGTTGTTGCTCTAGAACCCAAAATAAAGAATTTGGCCTATGGTTAGGCCTTCTAACCAAAAAATGCCTGTATGCCCAAATTTACATAATTATAAATAATTACTCTCTCTCATAGATGTTGTGTACAGACCCCGATATAAATATGATAAACATGCAGCACCCCATGCATATGTGGTAATCTTATTTGAATTATAAATAAAATATATATACCTAGGGTTTACAATATTTTTTTACCTTGTGGGAAATACCCCCCCCCCTCGCATAGCCAAAAGACATATACATATGCCTCTGTATACATACCAACCACATCTCTACTTGCATTGTCTGGGCACTTCAAAAAATTTTGATGCAACCAAACTAAGGAAATACCACTTCTTTTTTTGACATTATTCCATTCCCCAGTCCATTCATCCCCAAAAATTTCCCTAAAATAATTTAATAGAGCATCAAATGAAAGACAAGTTAAGGGCTTACCCAATATTGGCAAACGAAAAATGAAATGAACATCCTCCAATGTTACTGTTATTTTACCACATTTCATATGAAATGTATTTGTCTCTGACCGCCATCTCTCAATTAGGGCATATATAAGATTGGCATATGTTCTCGTTACTACTGGCGGATAACTAAACCCCTTAAACCCCCACATCTATAATAATTTTTTTTGTAGGATGGTCAGTTCCCATTTATCATATATAATTGAAGTCAATTGACTTGAAATCAGTGTACCCCTTTCAATCGCATCCCACACATTCTCCGAAACATGCTTTTCTTGAGCATAAAGGACATTGCGATCAATGGGTTCAGGCAACTAATTGTCCATATTTACCTAAAAATATCAACAACAATAAAACTATCATTCAATGTCTAAATATATAAAAGACCAAAAATAATACAAAACAACAACAATAATAGTTCATACATGTAAGTTTATTTACATTTTATAACAAAATGACCATTTTTGTGAAAAAATAACCAACAACAACAATAAAACATTTAACACAATTTATGTATATATAATACTAAAAAATATACATACTAATATTTTATATATAGAAAATACCCAATTCATAATTTGTATACATAGATACATACATACCACCCAATTTGTATACATACATAAAATAATACTAAATTTATCATTTATATACCATGTTTTAATATACCAAAAATTATCAAAATATTTAGCAAAAAACTATCATTCAATGTCTATTTTGTTTTGAAAGATATTTACAAAAAAAATTATGTTGAGAGATACTTACTTTACTTTACTTTAGAATCGATTAACCGGTTGAAGTTGAGATTGATGTAACAAATTCGAAGCAATCGCAGCAGCAAACCCTTCTCTTTGTGCAGCGCCTTCTGTCTGTAGTAGCAAATGCAAGCAGTATGCATCAATTAGTTTAGATCTGGAAACCGCTTGTTCGTTACTCCCTCTTGCGGCTAGGCCAAATCCCCAAACCACTCTTAATTTAATTAATTTTATATACTAGCCGCTAGAGGGAGTAGTGACCAATCAAAATATCGTTTTGACTGACCACTACTCCCTCTAGCAGCTGGGCCCTCATCTTAGCCATTCGATCTAATTTTGGACGGCTGGATAGTTGAAATAGTGTCCAGAACTAACGTTTTTCGTGGATCATTTTCCTTTAGATAATTATATATATATATATATATATGACATTAATGTTTTTATGACTTCTATTTTATTTTATTGTGAGATTCATGCATACATGCATGCATATATGTCAAACTATAATTATATATATTCATTAAATTTGAACATGTATTATTATAATTATGTAATTTGTATTTCAGAATTATAAGTTGATGTTTAGATTATATATATGATATTAATGCTCTTTATGACTTATTTTTTACTTTATTGTGAGATTCATACATGCATGTATATATATATCAAATTATAATTGTATATATTTATTGAATTTGAATATGTATTATTATAAGTTAATGTCTAAATTACCCTTAAAATAATTGAATCAAATAACGTGAGATACTATGCAGCAATTACTGTAACAATAATTGAACAAAACTGAGTGACTTCTCACGTAAGCATCAATAATCAATATTGTGTGATACTATGCAACCACGCGTATTACTGTACTTTTAACACTGGGTGTTTCAACAGTTAACGGCAAAACTTCCGCCGTTATTTTTATAAAGTATTTTTGTCATTTTCTCAATCCGACAATAATTCCTTTGTGGGGTCCACCAATGATTGTGTCGTTGTACGAATATTCCCTGCTAAAACGAATATTCCCCGACCAATCGAATATTATATAACAACTTGCGTACTTTGCAAAATTTATAAATATTACCCATAACTATAACATTATATCAAATTCATTCCATAATATTCAAAAATGATATTTATAGAAAATTCATCTTTATTCATAAAAGTTGGCATCTTACAAAAATAATAATAAATAATTATCCTAATTTGATTTAATTTTTTTGTATGTGAGTCCAAGTGCAAATTAGGGTTCACATGTGATCTAAATAATAAAATAAAAAAGACAAAAAAATTGAAAATAAATGAGCGAGTCTCGAGAGAAGCCTCTGCGTGTCCTGAGGCAGAAGACTCATGGAGGCGACTCATTTTATGAATTGATTGAGGGATTGGATTGGTGGCTAGAAGGACAGGACGATCTGGGCATTACTCTGGTGACTAAGGGTATTTCTAGAATTTCCCCCGGGGTCGCATGTCAGGCACATGACCACTTTCCAGGAAAATCTATAAATACCCCCTTCCATTCCATTGAGGATGAGGGAGTTTTGGATAAACTAATGACTTAAAGATTCTCTCTCAAACTGAAGCACACACTAAGACTTTCTTGATCCTGGATATTTTAGAAAGGCTCTTGGATCTTAGGAGTTCTGCCACATGTTACTTGGGTAATCACCTACCTATTCTTCTCCCTCTTCAATCAATCAATTTCGTACTGTTCATTGATTTCTTGCCTCCTTAACCAACACAAAATCCTAACCCTAACAAGGTACAATTTCTTTGCCCATATTTCTTTGGCGACTCTGCTAGAGAGGTGTAAAATTCGTGAAGGGTATGCCAACAACTCAAAGCGGGATAACTATAGGAAGAGTTTCACCGACAAACAAGCATTACTTCGTCGGATCCAGTACCAAGGCAAGCAAATCAAGATTTCTAAAACGCGAAACTGGATCTCGATCAACCCATTCTTGAAGATGCTTCAGAAGAAAGTTCAACATCACCATATATGGCTGATCAACAACAAACAAATGTTAGGCAGACATGCACGGGAAGGCAATGCGAGGAAGTAAGTGGAGAACAGACAACCATAAATGTTGTGCTACTAGAGATGCACAAGACATTGAAGGAAGTATGAGAATGACAGGGAATGATGATGACTATGATACTGGAAATGCAGAGGAAGTGGGGAATTTTCGCCAGAAGTTGATGCAAAACCCCACTTTTAAGACCATGTTCCCAGGCAGTTCACATAGGGAATGAGCAGGAGTGGAGGACAATAACAACAAAGAGAATATGATTGCACCTCCATTAATAGAGAATTAAGTCGATTCTAATCATCAACTTGGAACCCCAAAATAATGGTGAAGTACCACAACTCAGATTTGAAGCTAATCAGCCTCAACCAAACATCACCCCGACCACACTCTCATCATTTTCACAAGTGCAAATACCGACTATCCCAAGTCACGCCCAACAAACAATCCAAAAAGTACAACCAACGCAAGCTTTGAATGATTTAAGTGTGCATCAGTCGATCTTCTTACCATATAAAATTCCAATGTAGCAATATATTTACACCCCAAAGAGAACATACCATGAGCCAATACGTGACAAAGGATAATATGATTGATGTGATCAATCAACTTCTCAAGTAGACATCTCGACCTTTGGAGTTAGATTTTACTCCACCTTACCTAGCACACATTCGAAGACAACCTTACCTAGTAGGGTATATTAGGCATCCCTTGCGGTTTCCAAAATACAATAGGGAGAAAGGTAACGCCAATGAGCATATTTTTGGGTTTATGGAGTTGATGTCTTTATGGTTGGGTTATGATGAAGTGAATAATTATATCATATTGATGAGAGAATTCAACAAGACTTTAACTGATAGTGCCTTCAATTGGTACTATAATTTGGAGAAATGGTCAGTCCATGATTGGGATGATCTAAAATTAAAATTTTTAAGAAATTTTCCTATGTGAAGAAACAAGTAACCATTGTAGAGCTCATGTGATTCATGCAAAAGCTGAACGAGGAGCTGTCAGATTATATGGATAGTTTTAAGGCTCAGGCACAGAAGTGTGCAGAGCCAATTAAAGAAAAAAACTTGATGAGCATATGTAACAATGGTGTTTTAGATACCTTTAAGCCCCATCTCATTACAAAAGCCTGCGATTCATTTGCATTTCTCTCATCTTTTGCACAAGACTTGGGAGGAATCATGAAATTTCCCATCAGCCATGCGAAAGTTACATGGAAGGGCAAGAGGATGAAAATTGTGGCTTTGACAGATTCTCAACCAAAACTACAAGGGGCAAGAGAGAGAATAATTAGAAAATTAAATTTTGAGCGGAGCAGAGGAAAATTCGGGGACAAGTATGCAAGAATGCCATTCCCCGAGGCTATTACATACAATGAGAAGGCATTCAGGAATTTTTACGAACAATGGGTAAAGCACGGAGTGTTGAAAACTTCAAGGCCCAAATTTGTTGTGACGAAAGAGATGAAAAGAAAATCGGACTTCTGTGTATACCACTAATACGTAGGACATTCCACTATGGATTGTTACAATCTTTGGAGGATATACTATGAGAAGCCAATGATAAGAGATATTTAAATGGGAAAAGGAAGCAGTGTGTATGACAAGCCACTGCTAAACCACAAAGGAAAAGAAATGTGCAACACTATTACCCATACTGAAGCACAAAAAGTGGAAATGATGGAAAATTTAAAAATGACAGAAGAAAGGGATGAAGGTGATCCAGGCTTGCAGGTGATGGTGTTAATGAATGGAGCCAAGTTCAGAATTTTTTTTGATCAAAAAGGATTGGCCAAGGAAGCAAGGATAGAGGAAACCAAGACAATAATTAAAGCTATTGAGATGCATGAGACCTGCATGGCCGTAAGTAGAGGATTTGTAAAGACGATGGAAGAAGAAAATAATATATCTTTTTCTAAAGCCGATAGAGAGATAAGATATCCACACAACATACCGCTGTATGTGACAACAATAATTAATGGCATAGAAGTGCAGAGGGCCTTCATTGATAATGGAGCATTTGTAAATATTATGCCATATACCGTGTTTAAACGGTTAGGCCTACCATAGAAAAAAATTATGAAGGAACAAACAAGCATCACATAGTTCGCTAACAAAGCATGAGAACCCTTAGATGCATTAAGGTGGATATGAAAGTAGGGAAGATCTAGGGACCTATGATGTTCCATGTGATCAATGTGGATGCAGCATATCACGTTTTGCTTGGAAGGGCTTGACAAAATTACTACGGGGTATTACATTCGGTCTTTCACCAATGTCTGAAAGCTATTTGGAAAGGTAGGGAAGTGAAGGAACCTGCAACAAGGAACCCCTTTGGACTTTGAGGAGGC
This sequence comes from Panax japonicus, assembly GCA_020205505.1. Classification (NCBI taxonomy): domain Eukaryota; kingdom Viridiplantae; phylum Streptophyta; class Magnoliopsida; order Apiales; family Araliaceae; genus Panax; species Panax japonicus. Next base: position 63,156,600 of record CM035101.1, on the reverse strand, counting down.
GCACATCATTGAAGCAATATTTTTTGATGATGTCGTTGAAGAGGGAGAGAACCTAGGAGCTTTCGTTTACACTCCAAAATTAAACCTTACTAAAACCCTATAAACACAAAGTATAGTATAGCAAAAATAAGAAGAAGAAATAATTAATATGAATAACCAATGAATTAAGGACTTCAGTTCAGTATCACATTTTCACAATAATGGATTAATCAAGTTATATAGTATTTACTCTTCAATTAGATTAATAACCCTAGATAACCGCAATTGACTAATTATCCAAAATTCTCCTTAAGTGTAAATCTAATGTGAGTACATCTCCAATAGAACCTTACTATCATACAACCTAGAACTATTAGTCTATATTTAACATAACAGTAGAATGAAGAATTAGAGAATTAGGTTATTCCAAGAACCAATCACACAATCAGGGATTATTTAACTTGTCTTCAGATAATCATAACAATACACAAAAGCTTATCCATAATCATGCATTACTAATTGCTACTTATGATCATATACAATATCATTTGCTTAATACTATATCTTAATCTAGCAGATATTATTAATCAAATCAATCTAACTGGACAAATCAAATCAATCAGATAAATAGCATACAATCAATTAAAATAGATTATCAGAATAAATCTCATGCAATAAGGATTAAATAAAGTAAACTTGATCAAACCGTTAGTTATGAATAAGGTTCAACATCCCTTAGAACTAAAATAGAGAAATTAGCCTGAAAAGCCTTTGATCCTCCAAAATTAGGGTTTGCAATCCACTATAAATGATAGAATATCCATAATCCTGACTATTACAATATATTTCTAATTTTAAAAAAAATCCTAAACCTAATTGAAATATCAATCAAAAGCAAGTAGGAATCTGCCAAAAAATGCTCTGAAAAATTTCCAAAATCTAAACTTTCACGACGAATTCGTTGGGGTAAATTCATTTGTACTACTAGATTCGCCAAGGAAAATTGGGATAAAGATGAATCGGCTGGGGTGAGTTCTGAGGGCACTAGGGCGTATTCGAACAGAGAGGTATTTTTTGGGATGAATTTCCTGGGCTAATTGGATTAATCACATGCACGACGGTATGTGAACAGAGAGGTATTAGCCACATGCACGACGGCATGTATATAAGGTCATTTCTAGGCACCCAAGACATAAACAAGAGAAATATACAAATTTCTAATATAATAATGCAAATTAAAGCAGTAAAAAGTTATATTCCATAAGAACATGGTTTAGCAACATGGCCCACAAGGTTAGCATGATTATGCAACATATAGTCACAATGAACTGATTTTGCTCCTATAGAATCCATCATGATTTATAAGTTATATTAAAACCTACTACACTTAAGCATAGAAGCATTCTTGAAGCATTAGGTTTCATATGTAAGCATTAACATAAACAAATATTCGTCATACTAGTCCATGAAAGAAAACTGAAAATGCCTTGTGGCTAAGTAGTCTTGTGTAATAAAATAGGAGAAAGAAGTCGTGTGGCTAAGTATTAGATGATATTGGTAGTACGAAAGAGGTACAATTAAAGATAAGTAATTAAGGATAAGTGCGATGAAACGACCCGGGTCAAATTCCAAGTGACTAGGTGTTACATGCCATGCGAGTTCTCTATTAGTATTCTACAAACAGTTGGCTTTTTTATGAAGAGCTCAGTGATAGGTTCTTAAGTTTCATACTAATGTATTGGAACTAGGTTATTTTACTAATACCCAATTGGGGAGGGGGGTGTTGTGGTATTTTTAGTTTATTCTCCTAATACTAAACTCAATTACCAAAAAATAGCCTTTCAATTATGTTATCACATTGTCAGTCCCACTCCCATTATTTCTTGTAATTTGCAATTCAATTTTTAGAGTTCAATTTGCAGCAGCGAAAATTACTTACAACCTCACTTTCCTAAATTATTATCATGTCAATCCAACACTACACTAATTAAATTAACTAACAGGAAAGTGCTTGTTAATCCAACACTGCACTAATTAAATCTAATTCAGAATATAATCTAATCTAACATAACATATAAATAGTAGAAATGTAATATTGGGAAAAAGAATGATACCAGTGCTCGGTGGTGGCGGCGGCTGGTCGGTGACGGCGGCGGTCCGGTGGTGGTTGCTACCCCTTTCTCCCTCTTCTACTTCTTCTCTTCTTCTCTTCTTCTCTTCTTCCCCTTTCTCCCTCTTCTCTATTCTGAGCTATCCCCGCTCTTTTTTTTTCCTCTATTCGCGATATATTATTCGGACACTTTCTATTGCATACATAGATATATCATGCCTTTTATTCTTAAATTCGAGTTTTCATTGCATATTCTTAGTTTATAGATAGACATGTAATATCTATATGTCTCATGTACGTAAATAATCATGATTAATATAATTTTTATTTATGTACCTAAATATTTTGGCAAAAAACACTTTTTCACCACTGTGGTTATAGTGTTTTAAGCAATTAACCACTGTGCTTTTAAAATATTCAATTGACCCACTGTGCTTTTTAAAAATATACAATCAAGCCATTCCGTCCAATTTGAGTAATAGACATTAGCAAATCTGCTTGGGTTACTGATGTGGCTTTTTGAAAAAGTTTGGGTTGCTTACGTGGCTTTTTGAAAAAAAATAAAAAATTATGTGGTATATGCTTGTTTAATGGATTTTCTTTATAATTTTTTCTTCTCAAACAAAAAAAAAATTAATAAAATCATTATGTGGTAAAAAAATTTTAAATAATAATAAAATTAAAATAAATATTTTAATTCATTTTTTATAATTTTTTCTTTTCCTTTCTTTTAATAATTATTTTTATTTTAAAAATTAATTCCAAATAATACAAATAATATATCAAATTTTTTGTATCAATGAGATCTATTACAATATTACATTAATTTCAACAAAAAAATAAAAATAAAAAATCATTACTAATGTGACAAAAATATTTAAAATAATAAAATTAAAATAAATATTTTAATTCATTTTCTATATAATTTTTTTCTCTTTACTCGTATTCATTTTCTCTTTTCTCATTCATCTTCAACCCATAAAATTATCGATTCTTCTTCATCTTCAACCCATAAAATCAATTCAAACCACTTATTTGATTCCATCAGAAAATATGGGTTGATTCACTTCTATGAAGTTACGCACATGGGCTAAGTTTATAGTGTTAATTTCTAAGTTTATAGTGTTAATTTTACTGTTAAGTTTATAGTGTTAAATCTCATCAGATTTTTAAAAACAAAAACCCACAAGTCCAAAAACTCTCAGATCTAGGTGTAGCAACATATGAGCTTGATGTGTTCTCAAATTTTCTTAACGGCATCGGTGCGAGAGGCTTCAGAGGTGCCCAAAAATTTTCCGAGAACAAGGGAGATCAATATTCCTACAGGTATTATGGTGCGAGAGGTTTTTCTTCCTTTGATTGTAGCCTTGGCGACAAAGGTGGTTGTGGGTGTAGCGACGACAACGGTGGATGTGGGAGTGTCGGCGAGGCTCTTCGCGGCGGCCATTAAAGCTGTGTCATTCTTGCTTTAAATTTCAAATTTTCTTCTTTCAATGGCAGAAAACCCTAAACTTATGTGCTTATGCTATGACAAGATTATAGGGTGTGCTGATTTTTTTTTTATCAACTGTGAAGAAGAATCCCAAATTTTGTATGTATGCTATGGGAAGATTACAGGACGATGATTTTGTTTTGATTGGCTGAGAAAAAGATGTTTACATAGAGTGAAGATTTGTTTTTATCTTATTATTTTAAGTTTATACATATTTTAACTTTTTTATTATTTTAATATTATACATATTATAAATATTTCCAACTCATTTTTTTAAAGTATATTTTTAAAAAATAATAAAATTAAAATAAATATTTTAATTCATTTTCTATATAATTTTATCTTTTCCTTTTATCTTTTCCTTACTTTTAATAATTATTTTTATTTTTAAAATTAATTCCAAATAAGATTAAAACTTTTTAATAACTAAACATAAAAACAAAAAACAAAAAACAAAATAAAATAAAATAAAAAAAGGATAAGCCAAAGATGAATATTTTGATTATTTGTATTATTTAGAATTAAAATAATTAAAAGAAAGGAAAAGAAAAAATTAAAAAAAATAATAATGAGGTTTTGATTGTATAATTAATTTTAATTTTTATGTCATTTGTTTAACTAATTTTTGCTAATTGTATCAAATTTTCTATTTTATGTTAATTATGTACTTAATTTTTTTATATCATTAAAATATACATTAGTATTAATTTTAAAAATAAAAATAATTATTAAAAGAAAGGAAAAGAGATGAGGAAAAGAATACAAATAAAGAAAATGAATTAAAATATTTATTTTAATTTTATTATTATTTTAAATTTTTTTTACCACATAATGATTTTAATAATTTTTTTTTGTTTGAGAAAAAAAATTATAAAGAAAATCCATTAAACAAGCATATACCACATAATTTTTTATATTTTTCAAAAAGCCACGTAATCAACCCAAGCTTTTTCAAAAAGCCACATCAGCAACCCAAACAGATTTGCTAACGTCTGTTACTCAAATTGAACGGAATGGCTTGATTGTACATTTTTAAAAAGCACAGTGCGTCAATTGAATATTTTAAAAGCACAGTGGCTAAATGATTAAAATACTACAACAACAGTGGAGAAAAAGTGTTTTTTACCTAAATATTTTATTTAACGAACTCTTGATTTCGTTTTCATAGCTTTTGCGTTATACTTTGAAAATCATTTGTTTTCAATGTATATCTTTTAATATTTTTTTTCGATATACTAATTTTTACGTGTTATACGCTTCAATATAGTTTTAGAAATGTTAACATATTACGTGTTTACCTTATAACATTTCATAGTCCGTTACACGGATATTTCTTATCTTAATACATAATCTCAAGTTTTCCTCGTGTATTTGTAATTTAAGTTTCCGATTTGAGCGTGTTTATAATTTATATAGATACTATAATTTTCCATGTATTTGTTTTAATCCATTTTAATGAGCTAAAATGTCAAAAACAAATATCGAGAAAACATCTCAAAATCAAAACAGCGTCTAGCTGTCACTGCTGCTGGTGCGGCTGCTTATGTTCTACTGGGCATCAGCTCCCATTTGTATGGGTATGGCACCCATTCCGCGAATTATTATTTTTCAAACTACAATTTCAATCCCGCTCAATTTTAAATATGTTATAGGTGGTATATTCACCTATTTGGGTCATTGTCGATAGATTAATCAAGTTTGCTTATTTTTTGTCTATACGAGAAACTTATTCACTTGAACATCTTGCTCGTATATATATAAATGAGATTGTGAGATTGCATTGTATGTCAGTATCCATAGTTTCTGATCGAGACCCAAGATTCGCTTCACGATTTTGGGTCAGCTTGCAGAAAGCTATGGGCACTGATTTACGTTTCAGTTCTTCATATCATCCCTAGAAGGATGGGCAATCACAAAGGACTATTCAAACTCTTAAAGATCTATTGAGGCTCTGCGTACTAGACTTCAAAGGAAGTTGGGATAAGTACTTTCCATTAGTGGAATTCTCCTACAAAAACAGTTATCAAACAAGTATATGCATGACTCCATTCAAGGCGTTGTATGGATTAAAGTGTCATTCTCCAGTATGTTGGGACGAGATGAGTGAAGCAACATTGTTAAGACCAAAATTGGTATGCATGACTACAGAAAATATTCAAATGATTCGACGATGTATACAAACAACACAAGATCAACAAAAGAGTTATGATGATCTTTGAATGGATGTGGAATTCAATATCGGAGATCATGTATTATTACGTGTTGCTCCATAGAAAGGAGTTACGAGATTTGAAAAGAGAGGAAAGCTCAATCATCGATTTATTGGTCCATTTGAAATTCTCTACCGAGTAGGAACTGTGGTTTATAGACTCGTCTTACCACCAAGTATGTCTCGTGTTCATAACCATTTTCACATATCCATGCTACGTAAATATGTGAAAGACCCAAACCACATTATTAAATTAGAACTAGATGAGATAGCGGAAGATTTAACAAATGAGGAGGTACATGTCAAGATCTTGGATAAGAAAGAGCAGATTCTACGTACGCTCAAAGGTTATACCTCAAGTCAAAGTTTTATGGAGAAACCATGATATTGAGAAAATAACCTGGGAGTTAGAATCTGAAATGAAAATAATTTATCCTCACATCTTCGACATACCAGGTACGTACATCAATTTTGAGGATAAAATTTCATAAGGAAGTGAGGTTGTAAGACCCCAACTTTTTATGAATAAAGATTTAATTTTCTCTAAATATTATTTTGAATAATAAATTATTGATTTGATATAATGCTATAGTTATATATGGGTGATATGTACAAATTTTACAAAGTAAGCAAGTTTGTAAGACCCCAACTTATTATAAATAAAATTAAATTTTCTCTAATTATTATTGTGAATAATAAGGTATTAATTTGATATAATTATCTGGTTATGGGTGAAATGTGCAATTTTTGTAAAATATGCAAGTGGTAATAAAATAATTATTATTGTCGGGAAATATTCATTTAGTCGTTGAATATTCTTGTTGTCGGGGAATATTCGTACGACGGCACAGTCATTTATGGGCCCCATAACAGAATAATTATCGGATGAAGAAAATGATAAGTTTGAGTTTTTATAAATAACGACGTAGTTGTTACCGTTAACACTGTTGGAATATCCGGTGGTTAAAATACAGTAATACGCGTGGATGCACAGTATTGATGAATAATTGATCCTTACGTAAGAAGGCACTACTCAATAATTGTTACAGTAGTTACTGGTCAATATTTTATTTTATTGATTCAATAATTTCTGCGTTGATATTTTATATTATTATTGTTTCAATAATTGTCACTGCACAGTATTTCCCATTATCAGATCAATAATTCATATTATTTGAATAATATTATTAGATAGCATTATTGACAATGTCTAGAAAGTTCCGTCAAGGAGAGGTTTGGTCACCTAATTGCGCGCCAGTAAGGAGAAATTCTTATTGGAAAGCCCCATCTTTCCTAGGAACGGCCTGATTGTCATAAATGTGATTCTGTAATATTATTTGTGAATAATTAATTATTGATTCATATGGTAAGGAAATATTTATTTTATGTGGATATAAATGTTAGATATATTTATTGTGGTTAAAAATGAAGGAGTTAATGATGATGTATTTTATCAGTATTTTTATCGGAATGGAGGTATTAAAAATTAAACTAGTGTTTTTGAGATATATTGTGTGAGTTATAATTTTTAATCCGACCGTTGGATCGTTGTAATTTTTGGATATGTTATACATATATAAGTTGAGTATATGTCCACAAATTTTGAACTGTTAAAAATTAACGTATGATTTGTTATGATTTTTAAGAGGTGACTGGTTCAGAAATTGTTGAAGTATCCGAATTTAGCATTTTGGTGAAAATTATAGATTTGAGTGGGCCCCACTTGTGGTTGGTGAAGAAATATGCTGAATTTTATTTCAAATGTGGTGGGTGGAAATAGTAGCAGGTAAAGCCATCAGGTTGCAGGTCAAGTCTGCTAACATTTTCCTATAAACAGAGGGCTAAGTTAGAATTGAAAATCACACCAGAAACATAAGCTTTCTCTCTCTATATTATCGAGCGTATTTTGTGAGTATTTAGATACTTTGTGAGTTTCTATTTTTTAGTACAAGTTTCTGTCAGTACTATATATAAAATTCAGTCAGAAGTACGGTTATTTTGATGTAAGGGATGGTATTTTCTTCATATATGATATTATTTATTCAATATCATTATGCCGAAGTATTGATCTAAATTTTTATCAAATTTGGAACTTTTTGTGCCGGGTTACTATTCACGTATACGGCACTATTCAGGAATACGACACTATTCACCGAAAAAAATGAAATTTTCTTCTTTTTGTCCAAGATGTCTATTATGGTTTCTATCTTTGATTGTATCCATGTTTTGATCTTTATTCTTGAATTTTGCTTCAAAATTGGTTATTATGGAGTATTATTGATCTTGGATAAACTGTTATACGAATCCCTACTATTGTCCTTCTGTCTCACTGGATTCATTTTTTTAAAATATTTTTCATCATCCTCAGTCCTAAATGATGGTGTTACTAAATATCTTTGGCCTGTAGTGCAAAGATAAATGATTAACTGATGAATATCTTTGGCCCGTAGTGCAAAGATGAACAGGTGTTGAGATGAACATGACCAACTAGTGATACAAATGAATATCTTTGGCCTGTAGTGCAAAGATGAATATTTGATTAAAGATGTATATTGATTGTTGTTACAGGGATAAAATATTGATGATGGACTTTTAAATCTTAGAAGATAATAGAACTCATTCTCTATTTGACTCTTCTAATGGATTGCTGTTTCCGCTGCAGTTGTTGATCTAAAACTTGCTGTCTATTATATTTTATCAGATTTTTTCCCTGTTGAAGACTAACGATAAATTGTTGTATATTATCTTAGTCATAATATTCTTTACTGGGCTAGTTGAGATCACCCTTTTCCTTTTTGTTCCATTTTTCTCAGGAGGTGAGAACATAACAGGAACTTGTCGGGGTACGGAGTGATGGTTCTAGAAAGATGTTTAGCAGTTCTCACTATTTCTGTAAAATAGTATTTGAATAATTGTAATGAGGACTTATTTGAGTGTAGATATTGTCTAGAAGACAATATTTGTATTTGAACTCACAGTATGTGTTGTCGTATTTTGCACGACAATTGTATTATTGAAGTTGTAGTCTGTTTTCTGTACCATGTATTTGGCGACTCGGAATGGGTGTTGTATACCTATTTTGGGGGCGTCACAGTTGGTATCAAAGCTTAGGGATATGGTCTCTGGCGGAGATCGGGAAATAGAACTAGGAGGGGAGAGATGAGTAAATCCTTTGCTAGTGTGTCCTATCTAAGCTTATTTGTTGGTCAGTCATAATATAGGGATATTATGTGATATGTTAATTTGTTTAATTAACCCTTGTTTTATGGCAGTATTTAAGAATGGCTGCTGAGAATGTTAACAATGGAATGTATGAGACTGTGGAACAACCTTTAGTTACAAACCAGGAGAACGTGCAACAGGAAGGCAATAATCCTCCTGTAAAGAACACTACCGAACAAATGATGAATGATGGGATGTTCAGAAGTTTTTTGCATTTTATGCAAAACCAAACGAGGGAAACTCGTGCACAGAATACGGGTGGAAATACTAGCAATGCGCGACTTGTCACAGCCAAGCAGTTCAAAGAGTTGGGACCACCAGATTTTAAGGGAAAGCCGGATCCGATCATGGCGGAAATGTGGGTCAAGCAAATTACCGAGATATTCGATGTCTTGGGATGCACGGAGGAACAGAAGGTTCCATTCGCCACCTTCATTTTCCGTGGTGAGGCAGACTACTGGTGGGAGTCTGTGAAGCGTACCCAGCCAGCCGCACTCAGCATGTCTTGGGAATCATTTCAAAAACTATTCAATGACAAGTACTTTCCTGAAAGTATTCGTCATATGAAGGAGGTGGAGTTTATCAGACTGTAACAAAACAAAATGACGGTGTCCCAGTACGAGGCGAAGTTTGCAGAGTTATCCAGGTTTGCACCTCATTTGGTCGAAAATGAGGAACGAATGACAAGGATGTTTTTGAGAGGTCTACAGCCCGAGATTTGGCAATATCTTATATCTCATAAATTTTCTTTATATACAGATGTTGTAAACAGGGATCAATTATTAGAGCGAGATAATGAGTATATGCAACCGAGGGACCACAACTAGGGTCATATCTGTGACAGCATTCATCAGAGCGATGATAACCAACGAGGAGGGAAAAATATGAACAAAGGCGGTAACCACTCAGGTGGTTATCGTGGCCATGATAATAGGAGAGGTGAGTCAAGTGTAAATTTCAGAAAGAGGAGATTCAACAATGACGGGAAGACATCAGCAGCAGCACCAGCACCAACAACAAATTCTAGGTGAGGAGAACGACAGTCAGTTAGATGTTACAAATGCGGGAAAGAAAGACACATCAGCCCAAATTGTCCACAACAATCCAAGGTATGTTACAACTATGGAAAGGAAGGCCACATAGCTCGGGATTGTTCTGTAGCAAAACCAAGTTCAACGAGGATGGTGACTCCAAGGGCTGTCCCGGATAAGTCGAAATCAGCGATTCCTGGAAGAGCGTTTGTCGTGACTGGCCAAAACGCGAGGAAACCAAACGAGGTGATTACGGGTAAGCTAATATTGAACTCTTGCGAAGTTTATACCTTACTAGATACCGGTTCTACCCATTCTTTTATCTCTCCTGCTTGTGCTCAACGTTTAAACTTGACTCCAGAGAAATTAGACTTTGATTTATCAGTGGAGACTCCGTTGGGTGAAACTTTCGTTACATCCACAGTTTATAAATATTGCATGATCCAAGTTGGCACTATCAAATTACCTGTTGATCTTATCTCTTTAAAGATACTTTCTTTTGATGTGCTTTTAGGAATTGATTGGTTAACCACTCATTATGCCAAAATTGATTATTTTCGTAAGGTTGTTAGCTTTCATATTCCTAACCAACCTGTCATACGAATTCAAACAACTAAACCACTAAAATTAGTCACTATCATATCAAGCCATAAAGCTATTCGTTTATTAAAAAACAGATGTCAAGCTTTCTTAGCCCATGTTATGGATTTGAACAAAGACAAGTCAGATTTGAATAATATCTCTGTTGTTAGAGAATTTCCTGATGTATTTCATGAAGAACTTCTCGGTCTACCCCCAGAACGTGATGTTGAATTCTTTATTGACCTTGAGCCGGGTACAAAACCCATTTTCTAAAACCCCATATCGAATGGCTCCTATTGAACTTCAGGAGTTAAAAGTCTAACTACAGGAATTGTTAGACATAGGTTTCATTCGTCCTAGTACATCTCCTTGGGGTGCTCCTGTTTTATTCGTAAAGAAGAAAGACGGGAGTATGCGACTTTGTATTGACTACCGAGAATTAAACCATGTCACCATCAAGAATAGGTATCCGCTACCTCGCATTGATGACCTGTTCGACCAGTTGTAAGGAGCACAATTCTTTTCAAAGATCGACCTTCGTTCTGGATATCATCAGCTGAAGATTAAAACTGAGGATATTCCAAAGATTGCCTTCAGAACTCGGTACGGGCATTATGAATTCTTAGTCATATCTTTTGGATTGACTAATGCTCCTGCTACTTTCATGGATATGATGAACCGTGTATTCAAGGAATATTTGGATCAGTTTGTTGTTGTCTTTATTGATGACATCCTCATCTATTCCAAAAGTCGTGAAGATCATGAGCACCATTTGAAGCTGATACTTGAACAGGCTTCGTGAAAACAAGCTTTATGCCAAGCTGAAGAAATGTGAGTTCTAGCTTGAGGAAGTAGCATTCCTTGGGCACGTGGTGTCAAAACATGGAGTATCTGTTGACCCGATAAAGATTGAAGCAGTACAAAGTTGGGAGCAACCAAAGTCGGTGACCGAAGTGCGTAGCTTTTAGGGCTTAGCTGGTTATTATCGGAGATTCGTGGAAGGATTTTCTCGAATCGCTACTCCGTTAACTCAGTTGACTCGAAAAGATACAAAATTCGTATGGAGCGAGGAATGCGAGAAGAGTTTCCAAGAGCTCAAAAGGAGACTCATTTCGGCACCTATTCTGGCAATACCATCTGGTACGGATGGATTTGTTATATACAGCGATGCTTCAGGCAAAGGGTTAGGATGCGTTCTCATGCAACATGGAAAAGTCATAGCCTATGCCTCACGGCAACTCAAAGAATATGAGAGGAATTATCCTACTCATGATCTAGAGTTGGCAGCAGTCGTATTCGCGTTGAAAATTTGGAGACACTACTTGTATGGGGAGAAAGTGGAGATTTATACGGACCATAAAAGCCTCAAATATTTCTTCACCCAAAAAGAACTCAACATGCGGCAACGACGCTGGCTCGAGTTGTTGAAAGATTACGATAATACCATTCAATACCATCCTGGAAAAGCGAACGTAGTAGCTGATGCATTGAGTAGAAGATCATATGCGAGTATGAGTTCGATATTGTCAATGTAAAGGCCCATTCTGCATGACTTGCAAAGGATAGAGGTAGAATTAAAGACTCCAGGGACCCACATGATGATGGCGAATATACGAGTAGAACCGACTTTAATCGATAAAGTTAAAACTACTTAAGCTACGGACATGGAGCTGATACGTATGAAGAAGAAAGTGCAAGAAGGTGCTATTCCAGAAGCAAGAATCGATGAAGAAGGAATACTTAGATTCAACTCCAGACTTTGTGTTCCTAACGATTCTGACTTGAATCATAGAATCATGATGGAGGCACATAACACACCGTTTGCAATCTATCCTGGGAGTACTAAAATGTATCATGATATTCGACATACATTTTGGTGGAACAATATGAAGACAGAGATCGCAGAGTTTATCTCGAGGTGTTTAACATGTCAACGTGTAAAGGCAGAGCATCAAGTGCCAAAGGGTCCATTACAACCACTTGAGATTCTGAAATGGAAGTGGGAACACATTACTATGGATTTCGTTACTGGTCTTCCCAAGGTTTCTCAAGGCATAGATGTTATTTGGGTTATTGTTGATAGATTAACCAAGTCTGCCCATTTCTTGCCGATACGTGAGATTTATTCCCTTGAACGTCTTGCTAGTATGTACGTGAATAAGATTGTGAGATTGCATGGCATGCCAGTATCCATAGTTTCGGATCGTGACCCAAGATTCACTTCACGATTTTGGATTAGCTTGCAGAAAGCTATGGGCACGGATTTACAATTCAGTTTGGCATACCATCCTCAAATGGACGGACAATCAAAGAGGACTATTCAAACCCTTGAAGATCTATTAAGACTTTGTGTCCTAGATTTTAAAAGAAGTTGGGATAAGTACTTGCCACTGGTGGAATTCTCCTACAACAATAGTTATCAAGCAAGTATAGGCATGGCTCCATTTGAGGCGTTGTATGGATGAAAATGTCATTCTCCCGTATGCTGGGACGAGGTGGGAGAAGCAACGTTGTTGGGACTAGAATTAGTACGCATGACTACAGAAAAGATCCAAATGATTCGAAAACGTATACAAACGGCACAAGATCGACAAAAGAGTTATGCGGATCTTCATCGAAAAGATGTGGAATTTAATAATGGGGATCATGTATTGTTACGTGTTGTACCATGGAAGGGAGTTACAAGATTTGGGAAGAGAGAAAAGCTCAATCCACGATTTGTTGGTCCATTTGAGATTCTTGACCGAATAGGAAATGTGGCCTATAGACTCGCATTACCTCCAAGTATATCTCGTGTTCATAATGTTTTTCACATATCCATGCTTCGTTAATATGTGAAAGACCCGAACCATATTATTGTGTTATAACCAGACGAGATAGCTGAAGATTTAACATACGAAGAAGTACCTGTTAAGATCTTGGATAGGAAAGAGCATGTCCTACACACCAAGGTTATACCACGAGTTAAGGTTTTGTGGAGAAACCATGCTATTGAAGAAATGACCTGGGAGTTGGAATCAGAAATGAAAGCGAGGTATCCTCACCTTTTCGAAACACCAGGTACGTATGTCAATTTCAAAAACGAAATTTCATAAGGAGGGGAGGTTGTAAGAACCCAACTTATTATAAATAAAATTGAATTTCCTCTAATTATTATTGTGAATAATAAGGTATTAATTTGATATAATTCTCTGGTTATGGGTAAAATGTGCAAATTTTGCAAAATATGCAAGTGGTTATAAAATAATTATTGTTGTCGGGGAATATTCATTTGGTCGTGGAATATTCTTGTTGTCGGGGAATATTCGTACGACGGCGCAGTCATTTGTGGGCCCCATAATAGAATAATTATCGGATGAAGAAAATGACATGTTTGAGCTTTTATACATAACAACGTAGTTGTTACCGTTAGCACTATTGGAATACCTGATGGTTAAAATACAGTAATACGCGTGAATGCACAGTATTGATGAATTATTGTTCCTTACGTTAGAAGGCACTACTTAATAATTGTTACAGTAGTCACTGTTCAATATTTTATTTTATTGATTCAATAATTGCTGCGTTGATATTTTATATTATTGCTTTTTCAATAATTTTCACAGCTCAGTATTTCCCATTATCAGATCAATAATTCATATTATTTGAATAATATTATTAGATAACATTATTGACAATGTCTAGAAAGTTCTGTCAAGGAGAGGTTTGGTCACCTAATTGCGCGCCAGTAAGGAGAAATTCTTATTGGAAAGCCCCCTCTTTCCTAGGAACGGCCTGATTGTCATAAATGTGATTCTGTAATATTATTTGTGAATAATTAATTACTAATTCGTATGATAAAGAAATATTTATTTTATGTGGATATAAATGTTAGATATATTTATTGTAGTTAAAAATGAAGGAGTTAATGTTGAGGTGTTTTATCAGTATTTTTGTCGGAATTGAGGTATTAAAAATTAAACTAGTGTTTTTAAGATATATTGCGTGAGTTAAAATTTTTAATCCGACCGTTGGATCGTTGTAATTTTTGGATATGTTATACATATATAAGTTGAGTATATGTCCACAAATTTTAAACCGTTAAAAATTAACGTATGATTTGTTATGATTTTTAAGAGGTGACTGGTTCAAAAATTGTTTAAGTATCCGAATTTAACATTTTGGTGGAAAATTCTAGAATTGAGTGGGCCCCACTTATGGTTGGTGAATAAATATGCTGAATTTTATTTTAAATGTGGTGGGCGGGAATAGTAGCAGGTAAAGCCATCAGGTTGCAGGTCAAGTCTGCTAACATTTTCCTATAAACAGAGGGCTAAATTAGAATTGAAAATCACACCAGAAACATAAGCTTTCTCTCTCTATATTTTCGAGCGTATTTTGTGAGTATTTAGATACTTTGTGAGTTTCTATTTTTTAGTACAAGTTTCTGTCAGTACTATATCTAAAATTCAGTCAGAAGTACGGTTATTTTGATGTAAGGGATGGTATTTTCTTCATATATGATATTATTTATTCAATATCATTATGCCGAAGTATTGATCTAAATTTTTATCAAATTTGGAACTTTTTGTGCCGGGTTACTATTCACGTATACGGCACTATTCAGGAATACGACACTATTCACCGAAAAAAATGAAATTTTCTTCTTTTTGTCCAAGATGTCTATTATGGTTTCTATCTTTGATTGTATCCATGTTTTGATCTTTATTCTTGAATTTTGCTTCAAAATTGGTTATTATGGAGTATTATTGATCTTGGATAAACTGTTATACGAATCCCTACTATTTGTCCTTCTGTCTCACTGGATTCATTTTTTTAAAAATATTTTTCATCATCCTCAGTCCTAAATGATGATGTTACTAAATATCTTTGGCCTGTAGTGCAAAGATAAATGATTAACTGATGAATATCGTTGGCCCGTAGTACAAAGATGGACAGGTGTTGAGATGAACATGACCAACTGGTGATACAAATGAATATCTTTGGCCTGTAGTGGAAAGATGAATATTTGATTAAAGATGTATATTGATTGTTGTTACAGGGATAAAATATTGATGATGGACTTTTAAATCTTAGAAGATAGTAGAACTCATTCTCTACTTGACTCTTCTAATGGATTGTTGTTTCCGCTGCAATTGTTGATCTAAAACTTGCTGTCTATTATATTTTATCAGATTTGTTTCCTGTTGAAGACTAACGATAAATTGTTGTATATTATCTTAGTCATAATATTCTTTACTGGGCTAGTTGAGCTCACCATTTTCCTTTTTGTTACATTTTTATCAGGAAGTGAGAACATTGCAAGAACTAGTCGGGGTACGTAGTGATGGTTCTAGAAAGATGTTTAGCAGTTCTCACTATTTCTGTAAAATAGTGTTTGAATAATTTTAATGAGGACTTATTTGAGTGTGGATATTGTCTAGAAGACAATATTTATATTTGAACTCACAGTATGTGTTGTCATATTTTGCACGACAATTGTATTATTGAAGTTGTAGTTTGCTTTCTGTACCATGTATTTGGCGACTCAGAATGGGTGTTGTATACCTATTTTGGGGGCGTCACAAAGTTGTTATAATATATTCGTTTAGTCGGGGAATATTCATTTTTTCGGAGAATATTCGTACGACGACGCAATCATTCATGGACCATATAATGGAATAATTGTCGGATATAGAAAGCGATAGAAATAATCTTTTTTATAAAAAATAACGGCAAAACTTTTAACGTTAAATATTAAAATACCCGGTGATAAAAGTATAGTAATATGTGTTGTTGCACAGTAGTATACGGTATTGCACAGTATCTATGTTTATTAATTCTTACGTAAGAAGTCACTTAGTATTCAATAATTACCACAATAGTTGTTGCATAGTATCTCATATCAATATTGATTCAATAGTTGTTACAATAACATATGCACAATATTTTATATTATTTGAATAATATTAATAGTTAGTATTATTGGCAATGTCTAGAAAGCTCTATCGAGGAAAGGGGTTAGGTTATATAATTGCGCGCTAATAAAGATAAATCCTTATCGGAAAGCCCACTCTTTTCTGGGAATGATCTGGTTGTCAATATTATGAGCTTATAATATTAATTATGAATAATTATTATGTGGTGAATATTAGTTCAATTTTAATATAAACGAAGGAATTTAGCATGAGATATTTGTTGAAAGTTTGACATATTTTTCTGTGGAATTATAATTATCTCCTCCGATAAAATATTCATTCAAATATATTATTATAATATATTATAATTGTTTAAATATTAATATTATTATAATATAAAAGCATGAGATAAAATGGGGTGGAGGTTGGTAATTTGAATTAGAATTCCTTTTTCAAAACAATTTTGTGCACTTCTCCTTTTCAAATGGGTGGAATACTTCTCCTGCAAACCATGTTTTCTAAAGGTGTGGGCCCTCAACCAATAAGAAATAAAGGTTAGGCAAAGAAAGAAAGAAAGAAAGAAGGTTAGGCGGAGAAAAAGAAAAGTTTGGTAAAGTTAGGTAGTTTGTTTATTTTTCCTCTGAAGTTGTACTATAAAAGGGGAGGTAACCTTCATCCTGAACACACCAAAAATTATAAGTTTTCTTACTGCAATATTGTGAGTATTTCTTTTGAGTATAAGAATGATTTGAGTGTAGGTTATAGTGCAAGATTTTCTCAGGATAATATCCGTTATACCAAGTCAGCTCTAATTTCTTCTAAGGTAAAGGATATTATTTTTCTCGTAAATGATGTTATTTTCATTCGACATTCGTAAAGGATGTTATTTTCTTTTAATACTCGTAAGGGATATCATTTTCTTTCATATTTCATAGTTCATATTATGTAAGTGATATTATTTCATTTCATATTCCTAAATTTAAACTTATTATGGTAAGTATTGATTCTATAATTCTTGAAATGATTAAAAATTCCTTAAGGTTTGCGCTTCATCTAATATCATTTCGCTGGAATATTGGTCTGAACTTTCTTATTAAATTTTAATCTTTTCATGTCGGGGTACTATTCATCCAAGGTGATATTTTTACGGTATACTATTCATGGGTACTATTTATACAGTACTATTCATACGATACTATTCATAAGTATTATTCACGATGAAATTTAGTTTCTTTTCTTTGTCCAAATGATATCCTTAAATATCATTTTTAAATTTTACTCCACAATTAGTTATAATGTTGACAATTTAGACATTCTTGAACTCTGGATAAATTGAATTATAAATCTCTTATATTTATTTTTGATCTCACTTGATTGATTCTTTAAATCATTGTCATCATCCTTATGCTTATATTGTGCCAAAAGTCATATTTGACCCGTAGTGCAAAGATGGGTTGTTGATTGGTATAATTATAACCATGAATTAAGTATTGGTATAATCATGACCTTTAATGTTACAGATAAAAGTTTGTGGTGAAAGTCTTCTTTGGCCCGTAGTGCATAGATGGACATGTGTTTGGCATGATCATGACCACGGTGATACAAACGATTATCTTTGGCCCGTAGTGCATAGATAATTCGTTGATTAGAAATAATTATTGATGTGACGCCCCTAAAATCGGTATACATCACCCATCTTGAGTCACCAGATACATGGTACAGAATTCAAATACAACTTAATAATACAACTGTCGTGTATAATACGACAAACATAAACTGTGAGTTTGAATACAAATATTGTCTACTAGAGAGTATACAAACTCAAAAGGAGTCCTCATTATAATTATTATCACATTATTTCACAGAATAGTGAGGACTACTAATGCACTATCTAGGACCATCACTCCGTTCCCCGATTCGTCCCAGCTATATTCTCATTTCCTGAAGAGAACAGTGAAAGAAAGGGTGAGCTCAACTAGCCCAGTAAGAAATATTATGACTAAGATAATGCAGAATAAATTATCATTAGCCTTAAACAGTGTTAAACTAATACAATATAACAAACATCAAGTTTAACTGCAACGGAACAAGCAATCCATTAAAAGAGTCAAGTAGAGAATAAAATCTACTATCTTTTATGATTTAAAAGGTTTTTCGTCACTTTTATCGCTGGGACTCAGCTTAATAAATAATTCACATCATCGAATCACCCCTGCACTACGGCCAAGGATATTCTTTAGTATCACGACCACAATTATCCATGCACTACGGGCCAAGAATATTTGTGTATTCATTAATGGACATGATCATGCTAACAACTGTCCATCAATGCACTACGGGCCAATGAGGACTTTTACCACATCATTTGTAACATTACGGTCATGATTACACCGAATAATCTCTGGTCATAATCATACCAAGTCCATCTATGCACTACAGGCCACATATGACTTTTAAAAAAAATATAAACATGAGGATGATGACTGTGACGCCCTCAAAATAGGTATACAACACCCATTCTAAGTCTCCAAATATATGGTACAGAAAGCAACTACAACTTCAATAATACAATTATCGTGTAAAATATGACAACACATACTGTGAGTTTAAATACAAATATTGTCTTCTAGACAATATTCACACTCAAATAAGTCATCATTACAATTATTGATACACTATTTTACAAAATAGTGAGGACTAATAAAACAACTATCTTGAATCATCACTCCATACCCCCGCTACTTCCTACTAAATTCTCTCCTCTCCTGAGAAAAACAATGGAACAAAAAGGAAAAGGGTGAGCTCAACTAGCCCAGCAAAGAATATTATGACTAAGATAATATACAACAAATTATCATTAGTCTTCAAAAGGGAAAAATCTGATAAAATATAATAGACAACAAGTTTTAGATCAACAACTGCAGCGGAAACAACAATCCATTAGAAGAGTCAAGTAGAGAATGAGTTCTACTATCTTCTAAGATTTAAAAGTCCATCATCAATATTTTATCCCTGTAACAACAATCAATATACATCTTTAATCAAATATTCATCTTTGCACTACAGGCCAAAGATATTCATTTGTATCACCAGTTGGTCATCTTCATCTTAACACCTGTTCATCTTTGCACTACAAGCCAAAGATATTCATCATTTAATCATTCATCTTTGCCCTACAGGCCAAAAATATTCAGTAATATCACCATTTAGGACTGAGGATGATGAAAAATATATTAAAAAAAACGAATCCAGTGAAACAAAATAACAAATATTAGAGATTCGTATTACAGTTTATCCAAGATCAATAATATTCCATAATAACCAATTTCGAAGCAAAATTCAAGAATAAAGATCAAAACATGGATACAATCAAAGATAGTAACCATAATAGACATCTTGGACAAAAAAGAGAAATTTTTTTTTTTCGGTGAATACTGTCGTATTCGTGAATAGTGCCGTATACGTGAATAGTAATCCCGACACAAAAAGTTCCAAATTTGATAAAAAGTTTAAACCAATATTTCGGCATAATGATATTGAAGAAAATAATATCATTTAAGAAGAAATAACATCCCTTACCTCAAAAAGACAGTACTTCTGACTGGAATACTGAATATAGTGCTGAAGGAACTTACACCGTATAGCAACACTCAAAGTATCAAAATACTCACAAGAATACGCTCGATAATATATAGAGAGAAAGAGAGAAAGCTTATGTTTCTGGTGTGATTTTCAATTCTAACTTAGCCCACTATTTATAAGAAAATGTTAGCACGCCGAAGCAGACTTGACCTGCAACCTGATGGCTTTACCTGCTACTATTGCCACCCACCACATTTGAAATAAAATTCAGTACATTTCTTCACCAACCACAAGTGGGGCCCACTCAATTCTAGAATTTTCCACCAAAATCATTTATAAACCTAATTTCCGAATCGGTCACCTCTTAAAATTCATAACAAATCATACGTTCATTTTTAATGGTTCAAAATTTTTGGATATACACTTAACTTATATATGTATAACATATTCAAAAATCACAACGATCCAATGGTCGGATTAAAAATTATAACTCCTGCAATATATCTCAAAAACACTGGTTTAATTTTTATTACCTCCATTCCGACAAAATACTGATAAAACACCTCAACATTAACTCCTTCATTTTTAACCACAATGAATATATCCAATATTTATATCCACATAAAAATAAATATTTTCTTATCATATGAATCAATAATTAATTATTCACAAATAATATTATAGAATCACATTTATGACAATCAGGCCGTTCCCAGGAAAGAGGGGGCTTTCCAATAAGGATTTCTCCTTACTGGCGCGCGCAATTAGGTGACCAAACCTCTCATTGACAGAACTTTCTAGACATTGCCAATAATACTATCTAATAATATTATTCAAATAATATGAATTATTGATCTGATAATGGGAAATACTGTGCAGTAAAAATTATTGAAACAACAATAATATAAAATATCAACACAGCAATTATTGAATCAATAAAATAAAATATTGACCAGTAACTACTGTAACAATTATTGAGTAATGCCTTCTTACGTAAGGATCAATAATTCATCAATATTGTGCAATACAGTGTGCTACTGTGCAACCACGCGTATTACTGTATTTTAACCACCAGGTGTTCCAACAGTGTTAACGGTAACAATTACGCTTTATTTGTAAAAACTCAAATTTTATCGTTTTCTTCATCCGACAATTATCCGTTATGGGGCCCACAAATGGTTGCACCGTCGTACGAATATTCCCCGACATAAAGAATATTCCACGACCAAACGAATATTCCCTGGCATAATGAATATTTTATAACTACTTACTTATTTTGCAAAATTTGCACATTTCACCCATAACCAAAGTATTATATCAAATTATCACCTTATTATTCACAATAATAAATAGATGAAATTCGATTTTTATTTATAATAAGTTGGGGTCTTACAACCTCCCCTCCTTATGAAATTTCATCCTCGAAATTGACGTACGTACTTGGTGTTTCGAAAAGGTGAGGGTACCTTGCTTTCATTTCTGATTCCAACTCCCAAGTCATTTCTTCAATAGCATGGTTCCTCCACAAAACTTTAACTTGTGGTATAACCTTTGTTCGTAGGACATGCTCTTTCATATCCAATATCTTGACAGGTACCTCCTCGTATGTTAAATCTTCGGCTATCTCTTCTGGTTTTAATGCAATAATGTGGTTTGGGTCGTCCACATATTTACGTAACATCGATACGTAAAAAACATTATGAACATGAGACATACTTAGTGTTAAGGCGAGTCTATAGGCCACATTTCCTACTCGATCGAGGATTTTAAATAAATCGAAGGCTTGAGCTTTCTACTCTTCATCGACTCTTACTTCTAGAATAATGCATTCTTGCACCTTCTTCTTTATATTCATCAGCTCCAGTGTGTAGCTTGAGCAGTTTTAACTTTATCAATTAAAGTCGATTCTCCTCGTATATTTAACATCATAATGTGGGTACTTGGAGCCTTTAACTCTATCTCCATCCTTTGTAAGTTATACAAAATAGGTCTTTGTGTTCGATAATATCGCACTCGTACTTGCATACGATCTTCTACTCAACGCGTCAGCTACTACGTTCGCTTTTCCAGGATGGTATGGTCAGAATAGGTTCTAAAATGAGTCGCATCTTGAGCTCTTGGAAAATCTTCTCGCATTCCTCGCTCCATAAGAATTTTGTATCTTTTCAAGTCAGCTAAGTTAATGGATTAGCGATTTAGGAAAATCCTTCCACGAATCTCCGATAGTAACCAGCTAAGCCTAGAAAGCTACGTATTTCAATTACTGACTTAAGTTGCTCTCAACTGTGACTCGTATCCCAATCTTGGATAGCACGTCATAATAGCACCTATTGTTTTACCACCAAACAAATATAGCGTCCCCTACGGAGAGTCTGGCTTTGGTGCATTCCACAAACGAAGTTACCAGATAGAGGCTTGAGTACCAACTCTTGTAGTTGGATTTTTAACTCCTGAAGTTTAATAGGAGCCATTCGATAAGAGATTTTAGAAATGGGTTTTGTACTGGGTTCAAAGTCGATAGAAAATTCAATATCACGCTCTGGGGGTATGCCAGGAAATTCTTCAGGAAATATGTTAGGAAATTCACTAACAACAGAAATATCATTCAAATCTGACGTATTTTTGTTTAAGTCCATGAAATAGACAAAGAAAGCTTGACATCCATTTTTTAATAAACGAATGGATTTATGGCTTGATATGAAAGTGTTTGACTTCAATGGTTTGGTTGTTTGAATTCGCATAACAGGGTAGTTAGGAATATGAAAACTAACAACCTTACGAAAACACTCAATTTTGGCATGAAGAGTAATTAACCAATCAATTCCTAAGATTACGTCAAATGCAAGTATCTTTAAAGAGATAAGATCAATAGGTATTGTGATTGTGCCCATTTGGATCAAACAAGATTTATAAATCGTGGATATAATAATAGTTTCTCCTAACGGAGTCTCCACAGATAAGTCAAAGTCTAATTTTTCTAGAGTCAAGTTTAATCGTTGAGCACAAACATGAGAAATAAAAGAGTGGGTAGAACCGGTATCTAATAAGATATATACTTCGCAAGAATTTATAAATAACTAACCCGTTCTAACTTCGTTCGGGTTACTCGCTCTTTGAGAAGTCACGAAAAATGCTCTTCCTGAAACCACCGACTTTGTTTTGTCCGTATCCACCTTTGGTGCCACCGTCCCAACTAGACTTGATTTCGCTACAGGACAAAATCGAGCTATGTGACCGTCTTTTCCACAACTAAAACATATCTTGGAAATCTGTGAACAGTTTGGACTTATATGTCCATCCTCTCCGCATTTGTAGCATCTAACTGGCGGTTATTCTCCTCCCCTAAAATTTGTTGCTAGTGCTGGTGCTGTTGCCGACGTCATCCGTCATCGTTAAACCTTTTCTTCTTGAAATTTCCACTTGAATCATTTCTTTTATTATCTTGGCCATGATTACCACTGAAGTGGTTACCATTTCTGGCATGATAATTTCCTCCACAATGGTTATCATTGTTTCGATGACCATTGCCACCGGTACGATTATTATCATTTTGTTGCTCGTTATCCTTCGGTTGGGCTGGCTCATTATCGCGCTCCAATAACTAAGCCCTATTCACTACATCTGAATATAAACAAAGTTTGTGAGAAATGAGGTATTGACGTATTTTAGGTTTCAAACCTCGCAGAAACATTCACGTCTTTCTCTCCTCATTATCCACCAAATGGGATGCAAATCGGGATAACTCGGCAAACTTAGCTTCGTACTGCGACACGTTCATATTTTTTTGCTCCAGTTTGATGAACTCAACCTCCTTTATGTGACGAATACTTTCGAGAAAGTTCTTGTCATTGAACAATTCTTGGAACTTCTCCCAAGACATCTTCAGTGCGACAGGTTGAGTACGCTTTACCGATTCGCACCAGTAATCTGCCTCTCCTCGCAACATAAAGGTGGAAAAGGGAACCTTTTACTCCTCGAAACATCCCAAGACATCCAATATCTTGGTGATCTGCTTTATCCACGTCTCTGCAGTAAGTGGTTCTGGCTTTCCCAAAAATTCTGGTGGTCCTAACTCCTTGAACTGCTTGGCTATGAGAGACCGCGCGTTGCAATCATTTTCACCCGTATTTTGTACACGAGTCTCCCTCGTCTGATTTTACATGAACTGTAAAAAGTTCCTAAATATTCCATGATTCATCGTTTGCTCGGTAGTGTTGTTTACAGGAGGAATATTGTCTTCCTGTTGCACGTTCCCCTAGGTAGTGATTAAAGGTGTTTCCATTGTCTCATTCACTCCTTCGTTAATATTTCATGTTGCCATTATTAAATAATGCCATGAAATAAGGGTTAATTAAACAAATTAACATATTATCCCTATACTCTGACCGACCAAATAAATATCAAATAAACTTAGTCAGGTCATATTAGCAAAGGAATTCCCCATCTCTCCCCTCTTAGTTCTTATCTCACATCTCAGCCAGGGATCATATCCCTAAGATTTGATACCAACTGTGACGCCCTCAAAATAGGTATACAACACCCATTCTGAGTCGCCAAATATATGGTACAGAAAGCAACTACAACTTCAATAATATAATTGTCGTGCAAAATACGACAACACATACTGTGAGTTTAAATACAAATATTGTCTTCTAGACAATATCCACACTCAAATAAGTCCTCATTACTATTATTGATACACTATTTTACAAAATAGTGAGGACTACTAAAACAACTATCTTGAATCATTACTCCATAACCCGGCTAGTTCCTGCTAAATTCTCTCCTCCTAAGAAAAACAATGGAACAAAAAGAAAAATGGTGAGCACAACTAGCCCAGTAAAGAATATTATGACTAAGATAATATACAACAAATTATCATTAGTCTTCAACAGGGAAAAAACTTGATAAAATATAATAGACAACAAGTTTTAGATCAACAACTGCAGCGAAAACAACATTCCATTAGAAGAGTCAAGTAGAGAATGAGTTCTACTATCTTCTAAGATTTAAAAGTCCATCATCAATATTTTATCCCTGTAACAACAATAAATATACATCTTTAATCAAATATTCATCTTTGCACTATAGGCCAAAGATATTCATTTGTATCACCAGTTGGTCATGTTCATCTTAACACTTGTTCATCTTTGCACTACGGGCCAAAGATATTCATTAGGTAATCATTCAGCTTTGCACTACAGGCCAAAGATATTCATCAGTTAATCATTCATCTTTGCACTACAGGGCAAATATATTCAGTAATATCATCAGTTAGGACTGAGGATGATGAAAAATATATTAAAGAAAACGAATCCAGTGAAACAAAATAACAAATATTAGAGATTCGTATTACAGTTTATCCAAGATCAATAATATTCCATAATAACCAATTTCGAAGCAAAATTCAAGAATAAAGATCAAAACATGGATACAATCAA
Organism: Panax japonicus; assembly: GCA_020205505.1. Lineage (NCBI taxonomy): Eukaryota > Viridiplantae > Streptophyta > Magnoliopsida > Apiales > Araliaceae > Panax > Panax japonicus. The sequence goes on along the minus strand of CM035101.1, from coordinate 63,131,055 downwards.
AGATAGTAACCATAATAGATATCTTGGACAAAAAGGAGAAAATTTCATTTTTCGGTGAATAGTACCGTATTCGTGAATAGTGCCGTATACGTGAATAGTAATCCCGACACAAAAAGTTCTAAATTTGATAAAAAGTTTAAACCAATATTTCGGCATAATGATATTCAAGAAAATAATATCATTTAAGAAGAAATAACATCTCTTACCTCAAAAAGACAGTACTTCTGACTGGAATACTGGATATAGTGCTGAAGGAACTTGCACCGTATAGCAACACTCAAAGTATCAAAATACTCACAAGAATACGCTCGATAATATATAGAGAGAAAGAGAGAAAGCTTATGTTTCTGGTGTGATTTTCAATTCTAACTTAGCCCTCTATTTATAGGAAAATGTTAGCACGCCGAAGCAGACTTGACCTGCAACCTGATGGCTTTCCCAGCTCCTTGACCTATTTAGCGGTGACCATCCGAGAGTTTCCAGTGTTTCTACCTATATTTGGGATAGGAGCCGCTCTCGCTTGATATTGCATGAATTGCATAAAGCCTCTGAACAATCCATCATTCATCATTTGGTCCATGTTGTTGTTTGCATGAGGATTGTCGCCTTCCTGATGCACATTATCCTGATTATTGATATGTGGAGACTCAACGGTCTCTTGTGCTCCATTGCTATTCTCAACATTCTCAGATGTCATTTTCAGATACTACTACAAAACAAGGGTTAGTTGACATGTAACATATTATCTCTAAAATATGACCAACCAATTTAAATACAAAATAAATTTAAGTAGGTCATACTAGCGAAGGAATTCCCCGTCTTTCCCCTCCTAGTTCTAGTCTCACATCTTAGCCAGGGATTATATCCCTAAGCTTTGATACCAACTGTGATGCCCCCAAAATCGGTATACATCACCCATCTTGAGTCGCCAGATACATGGTACAGAATTCAAATACAACTTAATAATACAACTGTCGTGTACAATACGACAAACATAAACTGTGAGTTTGAATACAAATATTGTCTACTAGAGAGCATACAAACTCAAAAGGAGTCCTCATTACAACTATTATCATACTATTTCACAGAATAGTGAGGACTACTAATGTACCATCTAGGACCATCACTCCGTTCCCTGACTCGTCCCAGCTATATTCTCATTTTCTGAAGAGAACAGTGAAAGAAAGGGTGATCTCAACTAGCTCAGTAAGAAATATTATGACTAAGATAATGCAGAATAAATTATCATTAGCCTTAAACAGTGTTAAACTGATACAATATAACAAACATCAAGTTTAACTGCAGCGGATCAAGCAATCCATTAAAAGAGTCCAGTAGAGAATAAAATCAACTATCTTTTATGATTTAAAAGGTTTTTCGTCACTTCTATTGCTGGGACTCAACTTAATAAATAATCCACATCATCGAATCACCCCTGCACTACGGCCAAGGATATTCTTTAGTATCACGACCACAATTATCCATGCACTACGGGCTAAGAATATTTGTGTATTTATTAATGGTCATGATCATGACAACAACTGTCCATCAATGTACTACGGGCCAATGAGGTCTTTTACTACATCATTTGTAACATTACGGTAATGATTACACCGAATAATCTCTGGTCATAATCATACCAAGTCCATCTATGCACTACAGGCCACAAATGACTTTCAAAAAATATAAACATGAGGATGATGACAGTGATATAAGAATTCAATAAAACAATTTCAAGAATTAATTTTCCAGGAACTAATAATGTCCAAATGATACTGCTTTGTAGAGTAAAATTCAAGAATGCTCAGAAGAATATTTTCATGAAAAGATACTGGATGAAGCGCAAATATCAAAGATATTCCACTAATTTCATGGAGTATAGAAGTCAAAACTTTAACCAACTGAGTATAATAAAGAATGGAATAACAAAAGAAATCACCATGCATGCGGTACTTCATATAGACAGGTTATTCCAACAGAATACTAAATAACGGAACCAGGTCAGGAAAAATTCGCACCGACAGGATGTTCTAACAGAATAATAAAGAATGAAATAACAACAGAAATCATCATGCATGCGGTACTTCGCATAGACAGGTTATTCCAACAGAATACTAATAAGGAAGGAATCATGTCCGACGTAAAATGCACAGACAGGATATTCCAACAGAATAATAATAAAGACGGAACTAGGTCCGGCGTAAAACGCACAGACAGGATATTCCAACAGAATAATAAAGACGGAATATTAGAAGAATGTCACCAAGTATAGGGTAACCCGCGTATACAGGTTATTCCAACAGAATAATAAAGAATGGAATAACAGAAGTTCTCTTCATGAATACAAAAGAAATAATACTCCCTACCTTAAGAAGAAGAGTACTGGATATATGAGTAGTGAAGTAGTAGAATACTTTTCTTCTTTCTCTCTATAGTTTATCTCTCTAGAGTTTCAGTGAATTCGTAAGAAATAATGAAGGAATGAGCTTCTATTTATAGAAAAATGAACTGCATAGTAACTAACTCATGAACGGTCCAAATTGATTTACTTTAATCTGACGGTCCATATTTAAAGCAAAATCTTTTAAATAAAATATAATATATTCTATTTATAATCTAATAAAACGAATAACTTTATAAAAGATTTTACTATGCAAATACTATGCAGGCACTATGCAAATACTATGCATAATAAAATATAATATATTCTAATTATTGTCTAATAAAACAGATAACTTTATAAAAGTATTCTATTTTATATAAAAAGATTTTACTATGCAAAACACTATGCAGACACTATGCAATACTATGCATAATAGAATATAATATATTCTATACAATTGATTGGTGTTATAGGAATAAAATATTGATGATGGACTTTTAAATCATAGAAGATAGTAGACATTATGCTCTACTTGACTCTTCTAATGAATTATTGTTTCCGCTGCAGTTGTTGATCTAAAACTTGTTGTCTATTGTATTCTATCAGATATTTTCCTGTTGAGGATTAAGGATAATTTATTCTATATTATCTTAGTCATAATATTCTTTACTGGGTTATTTGAACGCACTCTTTTCTTTCATTGTTCTCTTCAGGAAATGAAAGTGTAGCTGGGACTAGTTAGGGAGTGGAGTAATGGTACGAGATAGTTACTATAGAAGTCTTCACTATATTGTGAAATAGTATGATAATAACTGTAATGAAGACTTAATTTGAGTTTGGCTATTGTCGTATTATGTACAATACAATATTTGTATTCAAACTCACAATATGTATTATCGTATTTTGAACGACAATTTAATAGTTGTAAATATGAAAGTTTGTATTGAAATTTTGTAGTATGTATTTGGCAACTCAAAATGGGTTGTGTGGGCCTATTTTTGGGACATCAAAGTATATATATTGCTTATTATATTATGCTTATTTTCTTTTAAAACATAATATTTCTTTTTTTTTTCTTGTCAACCATATATTTTATATATTTACATATAATATATATCATATACATATTATGTTTATTTTATAAAACATAATATCTAAAATAATTACATTTAAATGTAATTTATATCTTACATAAACATACGTAAAAATGCATTACCTATATTTCCATGAAAATTGTTTAATAACATACCTTATTATAGAAATTATTTTATTATCTCTTATTAAAATATAATTTCTAATAATTTCATTATTAGAAATTATTTGTTATACCAATTATTCCTTTCGCAAAAAATTAATTCGTAATAAATCATGCAATATATATTAATATATTTGTCACATATTCACACTCACATTACCTCGCAGTCTGTAGCACATATTCATTACAATATATATAAAATAAAATAAAAATTTATTCGCAAAATTCTTATTCTAATATATACTTGTTGGGTCATGATATTTCTCCTATCTTGGACCGAGTAAATTGGGCTTCTTTATTAATTTAATCCATTGGGCTGTTATGATTAAGTCATGGGGGTGATGAGGCCCAATCATTGTACCAGCTTTACTTAATCTTATAAGACCGGGTCGGATCTATAGGTTGACCCATTAGACATTTTAATATCTATTATCTTTGACTTGTGATGATGAAAAAATATTATAGTTGACCAAAGTTCCTGCCATGCATTAATGTGGATGGGATCATAGTCGGCCGGCGGGATAAAACAGTGACCAAAAGCAGTAGATAAACCATATGCAGTCGTCAGAACCCATCAGGTCAGGGGGGTGTCAGGCAGTAGTGGTTGGCACGGTAATTCAGGCAGGGACGGTATATCTTAGCAAGGAAGCTTTCTCTAACAGGTACGATCTCATACCTTTCAATATATTCATATTCTCTCACCCATACACACGATCAAGCATTATCATATCTCTAGACACTAGACATTACATTCCTCCATTGTTAACCTTGTGAACACCTACTAATTCTCACGCCTGAGCTATCCCCTGATGGAACCGCCGTCAAGCTTGAGGTGTTTATCGTGTTTACTGTGCAGGATCAGGACGTCTTACGTGATTGGGACGTGGCAAAGGATCTTGGCGTTAACATTGGCGCTAGAAGGAGGGCTTGAGTTCTAGTGTCATTGAAATTTTCAATCACAATCATTTAACCTGCTTCGGAAGATGATGAGGAGTAGGGAGGGTACACCAGAAGGGCAGGCGATGGTTGTTAGTTCTTCACTGCCCCGTATTTCGGTGAAGGATCGTTTGGATCCTTCTAAAAGTGCTCACGAGAGCACGGCTTCTAAGCATAATTCAGGAGATCTCCGTCCGAAGATCCACGGTGGAGCCAGACGAAGATTAGTTTTTGGTGCGGATAAGGAGCGAGATCATGATCAAAGACAGACGGAACGCTCCCCGACCAGGACGTATCATAGAAGTGGTCAGGATGATAAAACCGCCGCCAAGTTGACGAAGATGGCAGACGAAGCGGATAAAGCTTTGGAGGTTCTATTGAAGCAGAGAGAGGATATAGCCGAGCAGATGCTTCGGGTGGCAGAATTGAGGGACGAAGCGTCCAGCCAAGTCCGGTCCGAAAGGCGAAGTAGGCATAAGGAGGAACCACGGCAAGGAGCCTGAGCATTCTGTACATGTTTCTAGAGAACGTTCCCGAAGTAGGAGGAAGTCGAGGAGCAGAACCCCTATGGCCTCGAAGAAGGCATTGATGGTCGTTGGTTCTCGGCATTGAGACAATGATAGACGAAGAAGTAGATCGAGGGAGATCATGCCCGAGATTGGAGTAAGAGATTATCAGCAAGACCATTCTCACAATAAGGACAGAACTGTACATAGGAGTAGATCGAGAAGTCCCCTTAGGGCATTAAGATCGACGGGAGTAGGTCGATCTTCTCAAAGGCAGAATGTTGAGCATGAGAAGGAAGTCTCCCCACAGCCTGAAGGCGTTGATTTTCTGGTGAGGGAGTTGAAAGAGCTCCGTAAGCAATTGGCTGAGGTCCAGCAGATGAAAGATGCTCCGGGAAAGAAGGCGTCCCCTTTTTCTTCGGATATCCTAAAGGAGAAGGCGGATATTACTAAAAAACTTCCTCGCATGGAAAGTTACGATGGGACAGGAGATCCTTATGACCATAGCCAGGCGTTCGATCGTCTAATGGACTATTATGACTTTACCGATGCTGCCAAGTGCCATACTTTTGTTACAACATTGAGGAAAGATGCCAGACAGTGGTTAGGAACTCTACCTTCAGATTCAATATCCTCATGGACCGAACTTTGTGATAAGTTCCATGCCCGTTTTGGAAGTAACCGAAGAAGGGGAAATCCCACAGGTTCTCTAGCACAGGTTCGGCAATATACCAGCGAATCTTTGGGACAATATGTTAAGAGGTTCCGAGAAGCAGTCGGGCAAGTATCCGACCTTAATGATCTCCAAGCAGTGGGATTGTTCCAGAATGGGCTGGATCTGGTTAAATCTGAGAAGTTGGTGAAAAAATTTATGTTCCACCATCCGAAGAGTTTGGCTGAGGCCTTTGATAAGGCAGAAGGCTACATAGTCGTGGAAGAAGCCATGAACAGCCTGAAACATCCTCCTTCGGATCAATTGAAAGAGACTGTAGTTCCTAAAGTCGAAGTTGATCAGAGGAGGACGGGGGGGTATAATGACCGATCGGAGGGCAATTCGAAGAAGAATAATAATTCCTGGCGACAAGGAAACAGTCGCCCCCCTGTTGCAGCCTCAAAGGTGAATAAGATCTATACCAAGTTGAACACTGATAGATCAATAATTCTGGACCAGATCCGAAATCAGCCTTTCTTCGAGCCACCCCGTGATAATTACCGAACGGGACAAGGTAACTCTCGTAAGTATTGTGGATATCACCAGGCTGCGGGCCATGATACTAACGAATGATGTAATTTAAAGGATTTCGTAGAAAGGAAGATTAACGATGGCTTATTGGTACAGTATGTGGCCGTGAACAACCACTCAAATGTTAACCGTACTGTCCAAACGGTTCCAACGGTTCCAGTGCCGCCTCCCAGGCATGTTGTTGATGTTATAACTGGTGGATCTGGGGGGAAGTTGATAGGAAAGAAGAGAAGGGCTTACTTGGACTCGGTCATGACTGTGACGGATGCTCCCCCAAAAATTGATAGGCCATTTCCAGGAACCCTCATATCCTTCATTGATGCTGATTATCCTTCAGAACCCATTGATCCTCATGAAGGGGCTTTGGTGATTACGGCACAAGTGGGTTCGGTAGATATGAAGCGTATGATGGTAGACAATGGGTCCTTGGTAGATATTTTATACGCCCATGCTTATCAAAGGATGCATCTCGATGGGCAGAAGATGGAAGTCGGGCAGGAAGCTCCGTTATATGGTTTCAGCAACGATCCAATTAAAGTTGCAGGCACTATCGAGCTTCCGGTTATCTTCGGTACTGCACCCCAGCAGACAGAAATAATGTGCAAATTTTACGTTGTGCACGTAGATTCTGCTTACAATGCCATATTGGGAAGACCTACCTTGACTGCTCTCCAAGCGGTGACTTCCATCCCTCATTTTAAGATCAAGTTCCCCACGCTACATGGGGTTGGAGAGGTGGCTGGGGACTTGGATCTAGCTCGTCGATGTTATCGGAATGCCGTTATTTCCTCTGGAGTGGGGGTCAGCAAGCAAAAACAGACTATGGCAATTGAGATTGAGCCCTTCACTGAAAGTAGTTCAGAACCAATGGTTATTCCTGAAGGAAGTACGGAAGAGGTCGAGTTGATCATCGGGAAGACGGACAAAACCGTAAAGATTGGTTCAGGGTTACCAGAACCTCTTCGGACGAACCTTATAGAGCTCTTACGCTGTTATGCGGATATTTTTGCGTGGGAACCGAAGGATATGCCTGGGGTAAGCCGTAGGATTGCTGAGCATAGTTTGAATGTGGACCCCTCTAAGAAGCCAGTTCGACAAAAGAGGCGAATCTTTGCACCTGAGCGACAGAAGATCATTGACGAAGAAATTGCAAAGTTGTTAGCAGCTGACTTCATTTATGAGATTGATTATCCTGAATGGATGGCGAATGTAGTTTTGGTGCAGAAGCAAAATGGAAAGTTGCGGGTTTGCATCGACTACACAGACCTCAACAGAGCTTGCCCGAAAGACTTTTATCCTCTGCCCCATATCGATCAACTCATCGATGCTACTTTGGGGTATGCTTTACTAAGTTTTATGGATGCTTTTTCAGGTTATCATCAAATATCCATACTTAAGGAGGACATCCCGAAGACGACATTCATTACACACCGTTCGGTGTATGCCTATAAGAAGATGACTTTTGGTCTTATAAATGCCGGAGCCACTTATCAAAGAATGATGAACTTCATCTTCGACAGGCAGCTGGGGAGGAACATGGAAGTCTACGTCGATGATATGATCGTAAAGAGCATGCAGGTTCATAAACACTTGGATGATTTAGAGGAGTGCTTTCAAACTGTTCGTCATCGTCAACTGAGGCTTAATCCGGCGAAATGTACTTTTGGCCTCGGTGCAGGAAAGTTTTTGGGTTATTTGGTCAGTCAGAGGGGCATTGAGGCAAATTCGGAGAAGATCCAGGCCATTCTCAATATGAAGACTCCTCAGTCGTTCAAAGACGTTCAACGTCTGACTGGTAGGATTGCAGCTTTGAGGAGATTCGTCGCCAAGTCTGTAGAAAGGTGCCTTCCTTTCTTTAGTACGTTGAAGGGGCCGAAAAATGCGAAGACGTTCCAATGGACTTCGGAGTGCGAAGATGCTTTCCAAGGCATAAAAGAATATCTTTCCTCTGCTCCTTTATTAGTAAAGCCCGTTCCAGCAGAGACTTTATATCTGTATCTTGCAGCAAGTTCATTAGCGGTTGGAGCGGTGTTAGTTCGAGAGATCAGTGGAAAACAGCACCCGGTTTATTATGTCAGTCATGTTTTGCGAGATGCTGAGACCCGATATCCAAATATTGAGAAATTTGCCTTTGCTCTAATTATTGCCAGCAGAAAGCTTCGACAATATTTTCAAGGTCGACTCCTGATTGTCTACACGGACCAGCCGTTGAAGAAGGTAATGGGAAGACCCGAAGTTTCCGGAAGGCTAGCAGCGTGGACTATGGAGCTGTCCCAGTTTTTCATCGAATATCATCCCCGAACAGCTATCAAAGGTCAGGCCTTAGTCGATTTTATTGTTGAATGTACGTTCACCGAAGCTGATGTAGGACCGCCAGAATCTGAATCTTCTGATCGAGCAGTGGCGGTCCTTCAACAAGGACAGAGTGCCTGGACTCTATATGTGGATGGTTCTTCCACTTTGACTGTTAGTGGGGCCGGAGTCATCTTAACAAGCCCAGAAGGATTTAAAGTTCAACAAGCCATCAGATTCGGGTTTAAAGCAACAAACAACGAAGCTGAGTACGAAGCCGTATTGGCAGGTGTTCGATTGGCCAAGAGTCTAGAGGTTCAGAAACTCATCATTTACAGTGACTAACAGTTGGTCGTCAAGCAGCTGTCCGGAGATTATGAGGCTCGTGGAACTCGAATGATCAAATATTTGGCGGAGTTAAAAGACCGACTTCAGTATTTCGCTTCCTATGAATTTCAAGCCATAGAGCGAAGTGACAATACTATCGTCGATGCACTGTCTAAATTGGCTGCTACGGATATTGATGTTTTCAATGGATCAGTTTACTTGGAGATTTTGCAGCAGCCGAGCGTTCTTCATCAGGCAGTAATGTGTATCGAGCGATCTAACTGTTGGATGACCCCCTACATCGAGTATTTGGCAGTTGGTGTCCTACCTTCGGATCAAATGCTGGCAAAAACGATCAAGTACAAAAGTGCCAATTTTGTCCTCATTGATGGAGATTTATATCGATTGGCCTTTTCATCTCCTTTGTTAAAATGTCTGGTCCCGTCTGAAGCGGAATATGCTCTTCGGGAAGTGCATGAGGGTATTTGCGGAGATCATATGGCTGCTAAGTCTCTAGCTTACAAAGTACTTCGGCAAGGATACTACTGGCCTACGATTTTTAAAGAAGCCACCGAGTATGTCAAGAAATGCGAAAAATGCCAACTTAATAATCCGATCCCACATCAGCCACCTGAAGAGTTATACTCGATTTTATCTCCTATACCCTTCGCTGTCTGGGGGGTAGATATATTGGGTCCGTTTCCTAAAGCTAAAGGACAAGTTAGCTTTGTCATAGTTGCCATTGACTACATGACCAAGTGGGTAGAAGCGAAGCCACTCCGGTTAATAACGGAGCAAGAATGTCTAAAGTTCGTAAAAGAGTCCGTAGTGTTTCGCTTCGGAATTCCCAGAGTTTTGATATCGGACAACGGACGCCAGTTTGTGGGATCAAAGTTTGAAGCATTTTTGAAGGAGCTGGGAATTCAGCATAAGAAGACTTTGGTGGCTCACCCTCAGTCAAATGGGCAAGTTGAGGTGACCAATAGGACGCTGCTGAATGGGATCAAGCGCAGGCTGGATGAAGCTAAAGGAAGATGGCCAGAAGAACTGCTCAGCGTGTTATGGGCTTATCGGACTACGTCGAGGACCACTACGGGAGATTCCCCTTTTCGGTTAGCTTATGGTACTGATGCTTTAGTCCCCGTCGAAATTGGATCTCCTAGTCTTCGGGTAAGCCAGTATAAAGAGATCTACAATGATGAAGGCTTGAAGGCCAATTTGGATCTACTGGAAGAGGTCAGAGAGGTTGCCCTACTCAAATTAGCTACTTATCAACGAAGAGTAGCTAAGCACTATAACAAGGGAGTCAAGCTTCGCAGATTCGAAGTTGGAGACTTCGTCCTTAGAGAAGCCGAAGCTTCTACACCTTAAAACACTGGAAAATTAATGCCAAATTGGGAAGGACCGTACGAGGTGATTGAAGTGTTAAAACCAGGTACTTATCGATTGAGATCATTGGATGGTTCCGAGATCAAAAATACATGGCATGCTGGTAGACTTCGGAAATACTTCCAATAGAGATCAAGTCAAGTCATCGGAAGTCTGTATATTATTGTTCATTATCAATAAAAAGTCACTTTTTCGCTATCGATCCTGGTCCTATTTTGTCCTATGGTCACTATGTTGTAAGGAGGTATGGTAGGACTTGCTGGCCATTCGATGGTAGCCTATTTGTTTGTCTACCCCGAGTGGTAGACAAAGGATCCTATATTGATTTATCAGGGTGATAAATCAATGGTCACTATCGATCCTGGTCCTATTTTGTCCTATGGTCACTATGTTGTAAGGAGGTATGGTAGGACTTGCTGGCCATTCGATGGCAGCCTATTTGTTTGTCTACCCCGAGTGGTAGACAAAGGATCCTATATTGATTTATCAGGGTGATAAATCAATGGTCACTATCGATCCTGGTCCTATTTTGTCCTATGGTCACTATGTTGTAAGGAGGTATGGTAGGACTTGCTGGCCATTCGATGGCAGCCGATTTGTTTGTTTATCCCGAGTGGTAGACAAAGGATCCTATATTGATTTTATCAGGGTGGTAAATCAATGGTCATAATTGGTCCTTATATCTTGATCCTTATATCTTGATCCTTATATATTGGTCCTTATATCTTGATCCTTATATCTTGATCCTTATATCTTGATCCTTATATCTTGGTCTTTATATCTCAGTCCTTTTATGAATGTTTTACTCCAAGTGAGAAACAAATGACCGATCTCACACTTCGAAACCGATAAGTATGTATTACTCTTTTTTATTTAAGTGTTGAGTTCAGTCCATTCTCTTCGGTTAAGTTAAATTCTGTCCGTGAAATATAATTCATGTCGTTTTATGCATTAATCATTATATGTGTTAACTGGTTTACTGTATGAGTCCGTTCCTGCTAATATTGAATTATCGAGAAAGGAACTAACCAAAGACAAGTTAAGGAAATCACATATCCATCCTCAGGAAAACTAAATACACCAATGAAGAAACATTAACAATCTCAATAAATAAAATTTCATATATATTCCCAAAAACATAAACAGTTTAAACATACATAAGTCTAGACAAAAAGGACATTTAAGCACCGCCTTCGCCGTCAGAATTGAGTAAAGCAGGATCCAGTTGGGCAGCAGACAGTTTTTCTTTGCCTCATTCTTGGCAGTCTTCATAGCCTTCTGCGTAGACCTTCATGATATCCACATTGAGTTCGTCTGAATCCATGTATTCTGTCTGGATCTGCTTTTTCAATTCTTCAGTCAAAGGAGGGCCTCTTCCTTCCAGCTCCTTTATTTTTTGATGAAGCCTGTGACGTTTATGTTTATGTTTTCGGTCTTCTTCTTTGGCCTTTGATTGAGCTTCGCTGGCCTTTGATTGAGCTTCGCCAAGTTGTATAGCCAGACTTCGGTTGGCTGAGGAAAATTCTTCATTTTTGGCCTTCAGCAGCAGATTTTCTTCAACCAAGCCAGTGTTCATTTCGGTTAAAGTGTGTTGACTGGCTTCCAAAGTGGCTAAATTGTCTCTTGTGGCCCTTAGCTCATCGTCCGAAGTCTTGAGGTCCATGTTGGCCCGATCAAGATCTCGTTGGAGGCCATCGATGGTATAAAGAGCATTTTCTCTGTCTTCTCTTTCTCGGGCCAAGGTCGATCTCAGCATGTTAATCTCCTGTCGCATGAAATCTTCCTCGGCCTCTCCATTTATGTGCCTTGGACGTAAACGTCCGAAGACAGCATTGGCCTGCATACGTTTAAAAAGAATTCCAGATTAGTATTCAGATATTCAAACAAGAACAGAAATAGAACGTAAAAGAATGGTTATTTACCTTAGCAAGATAGCTCATCCCTTCGTCGAGCAGATTCCCATCTGTATGAGCACTGAATCAATGATCATCGCTATCCCTCACAAAAGCCCCGAACAGGTCGAATGGAAAGTTAGCATTGAATTTAGGCCACAAAGTCGGAGACCCCATGGCCTCGGCATGATAACCTTGACCTGAAGGACCGGGTCTTTCAGGAGAAGGCCTCGACCTATTCGGGGAAGGAACGGTTTGCTCGGGAGGGGTAGGTTCAGGATCAGGGTCTGCATATACTGTTTCAGGTGAAGGGGTTTTATTCTGGTAAGGTTCTTCGGAGGGAACTGCCGATGCTGAGTGAGTAGGGCTTTCAGGAGTACGCTTCCTTTTCCTCGACAAAGTTGGGAGGACTTCATCCTGATCACCGTCTTCGGTCATCTGTATTTCTACAGGCGGTACGAAGGGAGGGATGATGGAAGAAGGAGGCACCCTAAGATCTTCGGCCGTCAGAGGTGTTATCTTGCTCTTTAATTTTTTCATTCGAAGGACGTTTCTTCGATCAGGGCGATCTAATAAGCCTCCTCCTCGGGGAATAGATGCATTGGATGGCTCGATTTCAGGAGTAGGTGCAGGGGGAGTTGTCAGAGGTGTTGATCTTGGCTTTCTCACTGCTCTCCTCTTCTGGCGAGGATGCAGGGTCTCTTCGGGAACTGGAACCTCTTCGGTTTCTGGTTCATCGGCCCCGAACTCATCCGTGTGAATTTCTGGGGTTGGTTCAACTTCGGGAACAGCTTCTGTTGTTACGGTTTCAACAACTTCCGAAGACCTCCCAGATAAAAAATCTTCGAATTCTCTTATTTCTACAGAACTTGGTTTGATCAAAGATAATTTGTGGTCATATAGCCATGCTTGTTTTGAGAGAATTCCGTATTTCCATTCCTCTTTAGGAAAGTTGTCAAAAAATCCCATCATTTCTACTTCCCTTTCTTCCGAAATATCCCCGAAGTCAGCAGAAATCTTTTCATCAGTGGCCCAATCCGGTATCGAGGAGATTTTGGGACCTCTGACGAAGAACCACTTCTCATGCCACCCCCTGTTGCTGGAAGGGGTGTTTACCAGTGAACGTCTCCCAAATTTTTCTCCTGACTTCGGAGAATGCTTGCTGATAGCCTTAAACCCCTTCTCCCTGGATTGAATTATCTTGTACACGGTAAAGAAGAAGTCCAAGGAGGGTTCTACACCCAACTCGTGACAAAAGGCCACGAAAGCTAGGATATGGATGTAGGAATTCGGAACCAGTTGAGCGAACCCAACTCCCAGAAACCCTAGTAAAGTCACTATGAGGATGTGTAAGGGGAAGCGAACCCCCTTTTCCAGCAGAGTCACAGGAACGGCCGTCCAACCCTCTGGCCGTTGAAACATCTTTTCACCAGATCTCGGAACCCTGGTAGTGTGAGTGTCCGGAATGTGGTACCGAGTCCGGATATTCTTCAGTTCCTCCTCTGTGATGATAGAAGGGGTATTGGCATGTGAGAATCTTTCTGTGCTCCTGTAGTATTCAGAGGGAGACTTAGGGTTTGTTAGAGGGGCATTCTTGTTGGACTTCACTCCCTTTGGGTTCGAAGTCGATGATCCTTCGCGAGCACTCGCAGAGCTCGGTGGAACAATGGTTAGTGGGGTCACCAGTATAGGAGAGCTTTGATCAGGACTTTGGGAGGCCATTGTTGACGATTTTCAGAAGGAAGAAGAAAGTGCAGAGGAGCAGAAAGTTCAGAAGGCGCTCAAATTTCAAATGAACAGGTAAAGTTGTCAAAATTGGTAAAGTTGCCTTTTGTACTGACGGTTACATGTTACCCAAAGGCCGGCTCATTAAATGATAGTAATAATTCATAATTTGAATAGTAAAGGTCCGGTTCCGGGTTCATGTATCTATTAAATTGGGCCTTCCCGTGTTGGGCTTCCTTTTATTCTTCCTTTCATCTCGTACACTTTAATTATCTCCTAGCATTAGCCTTTATTATATTATCTTGGACCACATATATTTTTCCATTAAACATTCTGTTTAACAAAAAACTAGGGGGCAATGTTGGGTCATGATATTTCTCCTATCTTGGACCGAGTAAATTGGGCTTCTTTATTAATTTAATCCATTGGGCTGTTATGATTAAGTCATGGGGGTGATGAGGCCCAATCATTGTACCAGCTTTACTTAATCTTATAAGACCGAGTCGGATCTATAGGTTGACCCATTAGACATTTTAATATCTATTATCTTTGACTTGTGATGATGAAAAAGCATTATAGTTGACCAAAGTTCCTGCCATGCATTAATGTGGATGGGATCATAGTCGGCCGACGGGATAAAACAGTGACCAAAAGCAGTAGATAAACCATATGCAGTCGTCAGAACCCATCAGGTCAGGGGGGTGTCAGGCAGTAGTGGTTGGCACGGTAATTCAGGCAGGGACGGTATATCTTAGCAAGGAAGCTTTCTCTAACAGGTACGATCTCATACCTTTCAATATATTCATATTCTCTCACCCATACACACGATCAAGCATTATCATATCTCTAGACACTAGACATTACATTCCTCCATTGTTAACCTTGTGAACACCTACTAATTCTCACGCCTGAGCTATCCCCCGACGGAACCGCCGTCAAGCTTGAGGTGTTTATCGTGTTTACTGTGCAGGATCAGGACGTCTTACGTGATTGGGACGTGACAAAGGATCTTGGCGTTAACAATACTGAAAACTCGGATTATTACAATAAACTCATTATAATTTAGTGAATTACGATACGGTTATGCATTTTGATGTTTGATGAAGTCAAAAAAAAAATTCTTCTAATTTTGAGAAATCGAAATATTATTTGATATTTAGATTCGTCAAATATGGCAAGCTATCTCTATTAGTGACTATAAACTCTATATAATTAAACTATATTAAGCTTTAAGAGAATTTTCACCTAGCCAGTCAATTTATTGGTCGTTCTCCTTTAGTTCAACTTCCTTAGTCTCCATTTAGCATCTGTCATCTTCATTTCTAGTCTGACATTTGAAGACTCATTCTATAAGATGAATGATGCATTTAAATCTTTTCATTATCACTGATGCAATCTTCAATTAATGGTACGGCTGTTGGAGGGATGTAGTGCAGAACATTCAAGCGGTAGCTGCTCAATGGTGTGTTGCGGTAGATGTTCTTTTTTGGACTTTGTTGTTGGAAAAAAGTGCACCTAAAATAATGTTGAATTACTTTCACTTTTTTGTACAATTAAATAGAAAATCAACAAACCCAACTAAGAAAACAAAAAATAATAAATAATCATCCATAAACAAGACACAATATTTAATGTGAAAAATTTATAAAAAAATAAATTATAGGTTGAATTTCGAATATTCAGTACTCCCTCCATTCCTAACTAAGTGTCGTTTAAGGTTTTTGTACATGAATTAAGGAAGTTATTAATATGAGTAAAAAACTATTGTACAAAACTAAAATACCCTTATTTAATATGTATTTGGAAGGAAAGGAATATGAAAGGCAGGTAGTCTACACCTAATCTAATGTAGTGAAATGTTAAAAAAGCTAATTATTGTGTGCATTAATTAAATACTTACCGGAAAACAGGGATAAGGGTAAATTTGGAAGAAAAAATAATAATTATGCTTTGGTTTCATTAAGCATCAAATATTTTGAATAAATCAAATTATGTAAAACGTCAGTTATAATAGAATGGAGGGAGTATATCACTAATAATGAGCTTATACCCTATAATTTGAGGTTACACAATAAATTAAGGGAGTATTAAATTACTTCTTCTAAATTAAAAACTCTATAATTAACTACAAAAAAAACAAGGCATAGGCGACAACACTTTTGCCGACGACATATATGCCGTTGCTAATGAACCCTTTATTGACGGCAATGTCTTCCCTAATGATTTGTTCCCTCCAAATTCAGCATGTTGATCGACGGCATGCAGTAGGGAAAGAGTTGAAGGCCGTCGTTAATAATTTTAATTTGGCGCCAAAATTTCGCGGGAGACGAAAACACAGTGGCGAAGGAATATAATGTTATTACCGACGGCTATGCCGTCGCCAATGTGTTTGCTCGACAGGCCCACGAGAATGACGTTATAATTTAAATCCCTAACCCCACGACGACAATGGCTAAATTTCTAATATCCAATCCAAATTTCAGCGCCAACTCATTTCTCTCTCCCTCCTTCCCTCCACATCGAACTCATCGGTAATTGTCGCTGCCGCCCGCGGAACGCAAGTTTGTAGGCAAACGATTGGCCCAGCTTCCCCATCTGCGAAAACTATACAGAGATAACACCATCGGTATCAGAGGTAACGCCATCGGTAATCAGAGGTAAGGACAACACAATAGCAACAGAGATAAAAAGCGTTTAGCTATAGAGATTAGAGGGTAAGTCTCTTTACTCATTCTCGTAGTCTATGTCTGTGCGTATTAAGTGAGTATTTTGAAGTGTATGAATATTATTAATGGTAATACTAAAACGCGCCAACTGTTTGTTAAAATATCCCTCTGAATGCTATAATCCCTTTAAAAGGTTTTGGATTGTTTTTAGTGTTTACCAATGTTATATTTGGTTTAAAGATTAGTTTTTTATTCACTATGTCATGTGTATGCAAGTAAAACATTCTATCCCTGCTTCCTGATCTATTGGAAAAAGTAACCAAAATTGGTACTTCTTTTCTATGCAACATGCTGTACTTAAACGGTAATCCCTTCATCACAAATTCATTTCCAAGCTAGAAACCACTAGTTCAAGAAAAAAATAATCTTTTAATATTTTGTATTATTAATAGTACCATCCCTGCATTCCTTTTTATAAATGCTTTGAAGAATGTCATGTGTGATCTAGTTGTATGATCTTGCTGAGGAGTGATGTACTACCCTCCTAGTTGATAAACAACATATAGCAATAGAGATTCTATAAAAGGCAATGCATTTGCCTCACCTTAACACAATCACATACTCCTATTACAACTCAACGCTGCCTTTTATCTCAAACTAGTTGGGAAAGGCAATCACATAGTCCTTAAAACAGAAAATTTCAATTCATGTTAATCTGTTAGCATGACATGGTCAGGCTGCTGTCTGACAATCACTCGACTGTGTACTAGTGGCAATGCACAAAAGAAATCCTGCTTAATTGGTTTCTAAATTTCAGTAATTTCTTCTCTTTCTTCTTCTGTTACTTGCAAGTTATCATGCTTGTGGGCGCTTTCCATCTTATCTTGGTTCATTTATTAATACCAATTGACCAACAGTACTGTTGTATCATCCTGAGTTCTTCATGTAGTGAGGAAGGCAATGAGATTTTATTTTATTGTTTATTCTATATAACTTTTAATTGGGTAGCAACTAATGTAATTAGGGACTTGCTTAATATTTAGTTATTTCATTTAGTAGTTTATGCTCTTCTATTACTTTTGCTGGTGCCCGAGGACTTTTATTGGTGTCGAAATATTATTCTCTTTATATAAATGTAATCACCACATATTAGTTAATTAATGAGATTCTTCATAACATGACTTGAGTTATTGAATTGTAAAACCTGACATTTCAGTTTAAAGATACTAGCTATTCTATAGTGGTTCTAAGTTCTTCTATTCGATCAGACTTTCCAATAACCTAAGAAGGTCCTGTGTCAGGACTCTTTTTTGTGAAATATGGAGGGAGTATGTCAGATGTCAAAGTATGTCAATATTACCAATTACAATATCGTTTTCAGCAAATATGATTTTTAGCATTTACTAATAACAAAAGATTCTGGTCTTGGACCAAATTAGCGGGACTGAACAGTTCTAAATTTAAAAACTGAATTTATTTGACCTTTTCTGTTTTTTCTCTTTTTTGCTCGAGTTCTTGTTGAGCTTTGTGTGTTTACATAAACTTGTTGTTTCTCTTTGTATATTACTTATCATTTGTGTTTTCATCTGACTGGAAGTCAACCTGTTAAACCCTGTTATTGATATTACCTAATACCAAAAGCTGTTTGGAGAATTATGTAATTTTTTTGTCATTTTCTTTTCTCTAATGATGTGCTTATGTTGATCTTTGAATAATGATGTTATTATATATAATATACTATGGTTCAGAAATGGTGGTCAAGTTATTTTTTCTTTTGTTCTAGGAAAGGAGTCCAATTTCATATGTGCATATTTTCATATAATTTACGAAACTTAGAAACTCGTTTGAGATTCACTTAATATGAGTGAATCTCAATTAGTTCCCGTTTTGGACTGTTCCTGTATATTTCGATATTAAAAAAAAACTTAGAAAAATATACGAAAAATAGACCAAAAATCGCCCAGGGAGTTGAAACGAGACGAAATCATAGACATAACATCTCTTAGATATTTGGAATACGTTACAGCTTACGGAGCTCGATTTCAAATTCTGGACGCCGAGTTATCCGCTCGTTTGCTGAACTTGCATAAATTAAAGAAAACTTAGAAAAATATACGAAAAATAGACCAAAACATGTCCTAAATGTTGAAACGACACAAAATCATAGTCCTATGACCTCTTAGATATTTCAAACACGTTACAACTTAAGGGATTTGATTTCGAAATCTGGAGGCCGAAGTATCCGCCCGTTTGCTTAACTTGCATATATTAAAGAACACTTAGAATGGAATTGAAATAATATTTCTAACAAGAACTGGAACATAATAACAATTTATTAAATTAATTGATTTTCTCGAATATAGTGCTAAAAAAATTAGTTCCTACTACTAATGCAACAACCTTTGCTCCAATCCTCACGCGCATTGTGACACTACAAGAAAACCAGTCATTGCCGACGGGCACTGCCGTCGCCAATGACCATAGTGTCGTCGGCAGTGAGGTCATTGGCGACGGGCACTGCCGTCGACCTTGTCGTCGCCCCACAGGTCGTCACCCCTGTCTCCCGTCGTCAGCCGTCGGCATCATTGTCTTTACCGATGGTAGTCATTGGCGACGACGTAAGGTTATTGGCGAAGGCGGTAGCGACGGCAAGGCCGTCGGCAAAGGCCCACAGTTTTTTTGAGGAAAAAACTCATTACCGACGGCATGGCCGTCGGCATTGACATAGTAGTCGTCGACAATGACCATTGTCTCATGTTTGTCGCTATAAGTCATTGGTTACGGCATAGCCGTCGCCATTACCCCCGTCGGCAATATGACTATATAAATTTTGAATTTTTTTTTAATTTCAAAATTTCTATGTTCATTTACAAATATACACCTGTTATAAACTAATAACAACTATCAAATCACAACTATACCTCTTATAAACTAGTAACCCAAATCAAATATATAGATAAAAAATATAATGGTCGTCGGTACAACTCAAAAACTGTACAAATACATACATGAAACTCAGAATATAACATAACATAAACTAAACTAACTACAACCCGTCGCCTGTCTCCATGTCATCGAGTTGGCGGTCATCACTATGTACTGGAGGAGGCTGCTCGTCATCAACTCAACGGTCATCACCCTGTATTGGAGGAGGCTGCTCATCATCAGCTCGGCGGTCATCACCAGTGCCTCCACCTCCACGAGTCTCGTCAACAAGACCCTACAAAATTAAAATATTAATAACAAAATCAAAATGAAAACATATCTACATTATTTTAGTTTGTGTTCTTCAAGTTAGGCAGACGGGACTCGAACTCGGGCTCTGTATATCGAAATCGAGTCCCGTCAGTTGTAACGCGTGTCTATTACCTACGCGGTATTATGTGTGTGTTTGCGTGTCATTCGGACGGCCGATGCGGGTTTGACCTCTTTTTCGGCTTTTTGGCCAAGTGTTGGCTAGTTTTGTAAGCTGGACGATAACTCGGTCTCCGTATGTCGGAATCGAGTCCCGTCAGTTGTAATGCATGTCTATTGCCTACGCGGTGCTATTGCCTGTGTTTATCATTCACATATCTTCATATATATTTTATTATATTTGAGCATACCCTACGACACACTCAAGAGTATTAAGAAATATGTCAAAACATAATTCAGTATATACAAGATACTATGATAATCTAAGTCCAATGATCACTTGTACTACTATCACATTATGAACTCCTATTCACAGACAAGTAAAACTCAATTAGGGTTCCTTTATTAGTCACGTACGTACGTTCAGTGTACTTATTCTCCAATAATGACCTACATACTCGTTTTAGTGTCTCCAAACAAATGATTATGAGATCAATCATCCTCTTCAATAGAGCAAGCATAGTATGTACTAATTTATCTGAAATCAGTAACCCCACATTAGTGATTCATCGATTAGGAACATTTTGGTTTTGATCTATCATGAATTTAAATCGCATTAGCATGATCAACATCAGTGTTCTAAAAATCTCCGCTTAGGTCCGCCTAGGCGCTAAGCCCCCTGTCGCCTCACCTAGGCCCAAGGCGGCAAAAAAATTCCTCTAGTAAATTAGGCGGGGTCTAAGCGAAGAGATTTTTTTTAATAACTATCCAAACCAGATATTAATATATTTATTTTTTAAATTATTTACTATATTCATAATACATGTTGTAGCATATCAAATGACAACAAGAAGTGAACAATTAATATTAAGTCAAAATGGATAATTTTATTATAGTTGTAATTTTTTGAACTTGTACCAACTTCAAATTATATAAATGATGATATATCTATAATATTTAGTTTAATCAGAAATGATCAAGTAAGGGATCCCTTACTTTCTTAAAATGAGGGACTTTTTTTTTGTTTTTTTTGCTTTTTTTTTAAAACTACTAAAAAAAGTTTAATATTTTATGGAACTGAAATTTTTTCATAATACAATGTTTTGGGCGTGTTTTGAATACCTATACCAAAAAGTTGTGGTACAGTCTGCCCAGACTGTACATACATGTTTTTGTTATACGTACCCAAATCACACCCAAAACACTGTATTATGAAGAAAAAAATTCAGTTCCATAAAATATTAAACTTTTTTTTAGTTGTTTTAAAAAAAAGAAAAAAAAAGCAAAAAAAAAAAAGTCTCTCAATTTAAGAAAGTAAGGGATCCCTTACCCGATCCTGACCCTTAGTTTAATACAATATAATTCTTAAATTTATGTTTAGTTTCTTAAGTTTTAATATTGAATTAAATTCTTGAAATTTTAAATTTTATTATTTAATAGCAATCTTGTTTATCAGTAAAACTAATACGTTAAAAATATGTTTGAATTTTGAACAATTGCATGTTTGTGTTTGAACTTTGACATTAACAATATGGATATGTGTTTGAACTTTATGCAAATGTCTTTATTATCTTTATTATAAATTGTTTTACTTTATATTATTTTTTTGTTTGAATAAATATAAGATAAAATATTAAAATTAACTTAAAATAAAAAATCCTGCCTAGGTGCAGGCCCCCTAGGCGCTAGGTCCCCCTCGGCCGCCAGGCCGCCTCCCGCCTCCCGCCTAGCGCATTTTAGAACATCGATCAACATTATAATTCTAAAAGTATTGCTCAATAGCTATGAGTTTACCACATTTATTAATTCAACTAATTAACATGCATGGATAAAGAATGTCTTTATAAAATAATTTCTCTTATTAATAAATGATTAAAATTACAAAGTAAATATTTATTACATCAAACGTAATTAACTTGAGGGAATACTATTTTCACTACTATCATTGCCGGTGTCTCTAATGAATAAATTATGATCGGTAGAATTACATATATTAATCCAACAAATTGCCTACTTCAAGATTCTATATGAAATACTTTTTTTATCAGCCAATTAAAATAAAATTTTGTTAATTCAACCACCAAGCTATACAAAACAGAAGTATGATGATCAAACATAACATGAATACATTCTAGAGATAACAAAATTAATATCTAAAAATAAACTCGTACAATTACCCTAATATCAGTACGTACCCCACAAGCACTTTTTTCACATCATAATAATAGAAACTAAATATAGCTTCAAGTACTCTAAGAATTATTCCATCACTCCCCAAAAGAAATGGATGATTTAAGATATTGAAGCCCAACGTTGAGTACTCCTTATTAGTTTCCTCCAATATTTCACCATGTTAAGTTAATTTGTATATTAAGTTTATATATAAAGTGATTCAAAAATACTCCCTTAATTAGTTTCATGTTGAAAACAAGATAAGATTTTCCACTAGTTTATACAATAATGTCATTTGATTTGTGAAGAACATATATCTATCATGCTTACTAGCATGCATAATGTGCTCTCACGAAGTAATAGTTTCACACTTTCCCCCCAACAAATGTACGTAGGTCAACACAATATTCAATATGCAATTTTGGCACTCATGTATTGCAGTTATAGTTTGGTATCACTATTAATAATCGACAGTTTGCATCAATTATTATTTTTATTTTTTTAACCTAAAATCGCGACACAAGGGAATAATAGTCCCTAAGGGTTAAATTATTATTTTACCAACTGAGGTTGAATTTGATGAAGTCAATTTTTTTACAATCAACTCATTTAACTATATTTTTTTTACAATCCGTTATATTTTTTGTTAAATAAATTGACTTTTAACAGAATTAAGGCACATGACTGAGATGTGGTGTCCATGTGTTTGTCAACTTGACTTGTCAAAAACTGAAATCTCATGAACAATATGCTACAAATTTTTGAAAGTAGAGATCTTAAACTCAAAAACAAACATTTTTTTCATTTTATAGTTGAAAATTTTGTATGATGTTATGATACAAAGATTCGGGATTGGATAAGATCAAGGACTTATTTGCAAGGAGGGGTTTGCCCATCCTATAATTATATAATATGACATCATAATCCAATATCTATTCATAATCTGAAAAAATATGGAATGAATCATCCCAAATTAAAATCCCTAACTTTTCTTTTTTAAATTCATCACCAAGAAATGTGAAAAAGATGTCAGATGAAGGATTTAGATACACTTGAACTAAACCCATATGAAGGATAAAGGGATAATTACACTTCTTTTACATTAAGTACCATCAAATTTATTATTCGGTCTCCAAATAATTTGGGTTTACAATTTACTACATCAAGTATCTAATTTGATACAATTTAGTCCCCAATTTCAAAGTTTGGCCAAAATTGGCCTGAATTAACTATTAAGTTTGGCCAAAATTAACTTTCAGAAAGTGTTGTTGGATAAACTGACGGAAAGAAGGATAAAGGGATAAAGGGATAATTACACTTCTTTTACATTAAGTACCATCAAATTTATTATTCGGTCTCCAAAGAATTTGGGTCTACAATTTACTACATCAAGTATCTAATTTGATACAATTTAGCCCCCAATTTCAAAGTTTGGCCAAAATTGGCCTGAATTAACTATTAAGTTTGGCCAAAATTAACTTTCAGAAAGTGTTGTTGGATAAACTGACGGAAAGAAGAGAGTTGTTTTTTTTAGATATAGGTAAAATTTACATTAGGTGTCCCAAAAAAGAGAGTATTTTATTTACTTTTTTGATAAAGCACTACCACAATTAATAGATCAAGTATCCAGAAAAAATAAATTATATCATCTTGGCTAGTTTCCTCGGAAGGATTGATGATAATAAGTCATATGAATCGAATAAAAAACTTAACTAGATTTTACAAGATACATAATTAATCTTTTTAAATAGTAACAAATAGTGAGAAAATCATCAAATCAAACGTATGAACTATATGTATATACACAGTTGTGTATTACATAATCGAGCTATGGCGACGGATTTTTTGGACTATGGCGACGGTTCACCCGTCGTCGTAGCCTAGAATAGCTATGGCAACGGTTTCTTATAGTCCAAAAAACCGTTGTCATAGCCGACTGTGTATTACACAATTGTGTACATATATTTTTTCCTATATATATATATATATATATATATATATATATATATATATATATATATATATATATATATATATATATATAGTCCGGATCATGTCCAGACTCCCGGATTTTAACAAAATCCGGACCTTTTTTTTTTTTTGCTTTTTTTTTTGAAACAACTAAAAAAAAAAAATTATGGAACTGAAATTTTTTCACAATACAGTGTTTTGGTCGTGATTTTGATGCCTATACCAAAACATTTCTGTAAAGTCTGGGCAAGACTGTACATACATTGGTTGGTATAGGTATTAAAAACACACCCAAAACACTGTATTATGGAAAAAATTTAGTTCAATAATTTTTTTTTTAGTTGTTCCAAAAAAAAACGGGGTCCGTATTTTAGGACCAGTCCGGGAGACCGGACTGGATCCTTGTTCTATATATATATATATATATATATATATATATGGACAATGATCCATAGCATGTATTTGTTATAGATAAAAAATTGACAAATACCATCTCTACATTCAATTTTAATGATCAAGGGCTGACATTTAAAATTGAACTCACCCTCCGCTAGAAGTACTAGCGGACTGGAATAAAGAAATTTTATTATAGCCTCGGTCCGCTAGGTATGATATTGGACACTCACAGCAGCACATCAAAAGCATTCCAAAACAGCATATCAAGCATCAAATTCCAAATCCAAATCCAAATCCAAATCAAATATATTTTCACATTACCACCAGCAACAGCATTCCAAATCCAAATCACAGCACATCAAACATTCCAAATCACAGCATATAAAGCATCAAATTCCAAATCCAAATCCAAATCAAATATATCCTGCACATTACCACTTTCGAGAGTGAACATAAAAGAAAATTTATGGTCAATTTTATCATCATAATTCACTTCCAAATTCGAGTCAACAAAAGAAAAATTAATGGGCAAAAGTCTACCGAAAATCCACCAGAAAATTGCAACTATTGAGCATAAATTATACCAAAAAAAGAATTACCATGAAAATATCAAGAAAAGAGGACCATGAAAATGCTTAAACTCAAACTAGATATATGACACAGAGTACACCACATACCAACAATTTGCAATCTCACAAAGGACCATATGGGAAAATAATCTTCACAACTATCTATGATGTCAACATTATTCAATTTCTGCAATGAACTAAAGACTACTAATGACAACAGTCTATACCATACTCTTACAATATATAAAGTTAAAAAAGAAAACTTTAATTCATTTGTAAAAAAAAGACTTTATTTGGATTTGGTACTAGGAAAAGGCAAACAAAGGAATAAAAATGAAAAGAAAGAACTTAGAGAAAAGATGGATCAGAAATCTGGCTTGGATTTCTCTCAAAAGAGAAGAAAAAAAAAATAGAGCGCTCAGTAATTTCAATTTCGATCATCTGGAGAAATAATCATCACATCCATCTATATTTTAAGATTTTTAAACAATAAAACAAAAATATATAAGTGATAACAATCTATAAACATCTAAAGTAGAATTCTAACTAAATTTTATCTGGATTTGTTTTTATACAAGAACCTTAATGCTACGAGGTAAAAACAGCATAACATGAAACACACAAGTTTTTCACAAATGGATACTTCTAACACTAGTCCAGTCCACTAGTACTTCTAGCGGACGATAAGTTCATATTTTAAATCTACCCTTGATCATTATAGAGGAAACTTGATCATTATAATGGAAGCTTGAAAAATATTTCAGATATTATCATAAACCAGACCAAATATGACTAATATTTGTGGTGTTTATCATAGGTTAGCTTGATCCTTATATTTTGGTCCATTTTTGGATCCCTATATATTTCAGATAGTTGCAAAATGAAGATTTATTCCTAGACTATAAAGGGTAAGGGTAGCCATAACTAACTTTGGTCAGCAATAAGATTGAGAACGGTAGGGGGAGGGATTTTTTTAAAATTTGAATGTAATGACAATTTTTTTTCTGCCTATATCTTCAAATACCAAAAAAAGTTAACCAAACTAAGCCAAAAACATTGAAGGTACAAAATTTGTTGTTGGGATTTTTATTCTCATTGACTATTTTGGAGCTGTAAATAAGCCCACGATTTTTTCCTCCAAAAATATAATTAGTTTTTACAACATTAATCTTATATTTTAATCCAATATTTGCTAAAAAAATTATTCAGAGTTCTTATAGAAAAATATACAAAACAACCTATTTCAAAATTCTTATTTCATTCTTAAATATTTATTTTATTATTAGTTTCCTCCAATATTTTAAGACAACAATTAATTTTGATATTTATTGTTAATGCATGTTCTTTTCTCTCAAAAAGAAAATAAAATTGGCCTCATTTATACACTACTATCATTGATTTTGATATTTATTATTAATGCATGTTCTTTTCTCACAAAAAGAAAATAAAATTGGCCTCATTTATACACTACTATCATTGTTGTCTCTAATGAATAAATTATGATCCGTAGAATCACATTTATCACACTCACTCAAACTTCATACATTAAGTGTTGTCATTCTCACACAAACTTGCATGCATACTGTAGTATCGCTAATTAAGTTAGAGTTAACCTAACAAATTGCCATAACATGAATACATTCTAGAGATAAATAAATTTCCACACACACATATAAGGTTCTAATTCTCACTTATGACTATTGATTTTGTGGGTACAAGTACAAATTAGTGTTCACATGAACTTATTGAATAAAATGCATAAATTATGATTCATATTATATTATTAAATGAAAAGACAGAAGAGGTGGAAATAAATAAGCAAGACCTGAGAGAAGCTTCCACGTGTCTTGAGTCAGAAAACACAAGGAAACGACTCATTTTGGGAATTGATCGAGGGATTAGATTGGTGGCTAGAAGGATATGATGATCTGGGCATTACTTTGGTGACTAAAAATATTTCTAGAATTTTCCCGAGGTCATGTGCGTGGCACGTGACTACTTTCCAGGAAACTCTATAAATACCCCTTTCATTCCACTGAGAAGGGACTTTTGGCCCTGTGGACTCTTGAAGACTAAAAGACGTGGAGATTCTCTCTCAGCCCCAGACATTCAAGAAGGCTCTCTAGATCCTTGTTATCCTATTGGGTTCTTGGATCCTAAGAGTTCTGTCACGGGTCATTGGAGTAATCGCTCACCTATTTTTCTCCCATCTTTAATTTATCAATCAATTTCGTACTATTTGTGAATTTTTCTTCTGCTCAGCTAACAAGAAACCCTAACCCAAGCAAGATACAATTTTCTTGCCCACATTTCTTTAGCGACTTTGGTGGGGAGGTGTAGAATTCGTGAAAGGTATGCCCACAACTCGAAATGGGAGAACTACAAAAAGAGTTTCACCGACAACTAGCATTACTTCGCCGGATCCAGTTTCAAGGCAAGCAAATCAAGCTTTCCAAGGCACGAATATGGAGCTCGATCAACCCATCCTTGAAGACGCTTTAGAAGGAAGTTCGACATCACCATACATGTTGATCAACAACAAAGGAATGTTAGACAGACAGGATGGGGAAGGCAAAGCGAGGAAGCAAGTGGAGAGCCGAAAAATATTGTGGAACTGGAAATGCTCAAGGCATTTAAGGAAGCACGGGAAAAACAAGGAATGATGATGACTATGATTGTAAAGACTGGGAATTTTCAAACAATTATATCTATATTTTTACGAATAATTTTTTTTATTTTTTATTAATAATTATGAATATTGGTATTAGTAATTATATTTTTGAAATATATGCGATATGGATATAGCATGATAGTCCATTTAAAATTTTAAGTTGACTAAGGATGATCGTTAAGTCGGATATGGTTCAAAACCCTAATTTTTGATTTTGAATAAGAAATTTGAATATTAATAATATATTAATTGTATTTCAGTATTATAAGTGTGTACTGTATGTGTGTAATGTTAATTGATGAACAGTTATAGCGTATATTAGGAAACCCTAATGACATATTGCTAAACCCTAATTTGTAATTCAAATCGAAATTCAAGACTGATAAGTAATTGTGTTATGTGATTAATGATATATGTAATAGATTATAAACCTAATTTGGAAAACCCTAATGATTAATTAGAAACCCTAATTTTTAAAAACACTAATAAAAAATTAGAAACCCTAACTGATAAGTTAAATAGGGATTAGTTAGAAACCCTAATTGACTAAGTTAGACAGCTTAATGTTAATTAGGAAATTAAACCATAATTCTAATCTGCAAGTTCTATGTAATTAGGAAACCTAATACAATTAGGAAACCCTAATTTTCCATTTTAAACCCTAATTATAAAATCTTAAAAATTGATTTGCAAAACCTAAGGGTTAAAACCTAAAGGGTTGGGTTAAGATTGCTAATATGCCATTAAAATTACAAGCTAATTCTCCAAAATACCCTTTTTGTACATTCTTTATTAGGTTGAGTGCAAATCTTGTCATGATATAGTTGGTGATCAACTCTTTGATACCCCATGTGCTCTAAAATCATTCCAAATCAGCCAAGTCTTAGCATCCTTATCAGCCACATGCATATATTGTATCATAATATATATAGATTAAGAGAGAGAAATCACAAAAACTAGCTCATTTATTCACAAACACCCAACCAAACTCTCTCAACCTCAAACCCACGAAATTCATAAGTGAACCAGTCCCCAATCAAGTCCTTAGCACCCCATTAACAGATAAGCTAGGAAGACAAGATTCAAGTTAGATCAAAGTGACATATAAACCCTAAACCAAAATCTGATCTTGTATGCTATGTTAGATGTTATGTTTTTGTGTTTAATCAAGTGTTATATGATGTTATTTAGTGATCTATAATGTTACATCATAGATCCATAACATCAAAGTGCTCGAAAATTAAGTTTTTCAAAACTGTAAAGAAGCATATATTTATGGCTTGACAACCGAATGTTAGAGGCCATAGATCTAGATCTGTTTATGATTTTGCTTGTTTGATGTATTAGACTTATAGTATTTTATGAGGACTGTGATTTGGAACTGGAATCATGCTTATATTATGTATAGAATATCAGTTATTGAAGGTCAAAGTCCATTGACCGGCCATGACTTTCTGTTTCTGGGTAACCCAGAATTTACCCAGCAGTGTCTGACAACGAGTTCATGAGTCCAGATCTTGCTTGTGTTTGTTGATTTGTTTGTGTTGTTATATCTAAGTTGTAGTATGGTATATGGACTACAGATTCATGATATAAGATCACCTAAATGACAAACATGATCAATATAGTGGACGATCAAAGTAGAATGAAAGATCACGATTTGTGTTTTCTGGGTAACCTAGAAAACTCAAGAACATAACTTCTGACATGGTTTAACCGGCTTGTATTTCGTGTTTCTGATGTAGTTGGACTGACCTAGATTATTAGATATATTCCTTGACATGTGTACTACAATATAAAACCATTAAAACACTAAAATATTACCTGAAAATCAAGTTGTGAAAGCCCAAAAGTGGCCACTCACACTGTTCTTATTTTCTGGGTATATAACCCAGAAAATGAAGAACAGCTCTGACAGTTACTTTGCAAGCTTAGATCTCATTTGTGTGATGTTTTTTTACCATGATTTCTGTTGATACATGTAGTATTACATCAATACTACAAGATCAACGTTTTAGCTAGCCCAGAAACAACATAAACATTAATTTGTGATTGGTCAAACCTAGCACCATGAACACTGCCTTTGAATGTTCTTGAGACTCAAGAACATCTAAGGCGACAGTTTCTCTCGCTAAAGGCTACCTTTAGCGACAATTTTATTAATATTAATTATTTTAATTTCCAAAAATCATTTAAAATAGAAATTAATTTCTAAAAATTCCAAAATTAGTTTTAAAAATTATTTTAAGTTATAAAAATTAACTTTTGATAATTTGACATATTTTCCATTAATATTATTATTTGTTTGAATATTAATGATATTAAATTTATTTAATAAATATATTAAATAAATTAGATAAAAATGATTTTATTATATTAAAAATTATTTTAAATGATAATAAAATGTTTAAAAATATTTTAAGTTATAAAATATAACTTTTAATATTTTAAGGTAAATTTCATTAATAATTTAATATTAATTATATTAGATTTATTTAATAATTATATTAAATAAATAGTTTAAAAATGGTTTTATTAATTTAAAAATCATTTAAAAAGGATATAAATGATTTAAAAATATTTTAAGTAATAATAAATGACTTTTAATATTTTGATGAAAATAAATTAATATTTAAATATTAATGGTAATTATTTAAAAATGATTTTAAATGTTTTAAAAATCATTTAAGGGTAACAATAATATTTTAAAAATATTTTGAGTTATTATAAATAACTTTAACATTTTGAAAAGGATTTCATTAATATTTTGATATTATTTAAATATTAATGATAATAGAATTATTTAATATTTAAATTATTTAAAAATGATTTCAATGATTGAAAAATCATGATATATGATAATAATTATTTGAAAATTATTATAAGTCATTGAAAAATAATATGACTGATATTTGAATTATCTAATATAATATTGAGGCTACAGAATAGAGTTTTATCAAAAACAAACTCGATAGTTATCCGATAAAGCCGTCGGTACACCGAATTATTTTTGAAATTGATCCGGACTTAGATAGTTTGAATTGATAGGTAGTTTTTTATGTTCTAATAACATATATAAATGTGTGACAATATGTTTAAGTTATTGTGATGACTGTAAATAATAGTACTATGTGTTACGATGTATTATTCAAATCAAACGAATAATCTTATTAATGATAGATATTTGTATAAAAGATGGAACAAAGTTGTGTAGCTGTAAGCAGTAGATCATGCAAGTATCTTACCCTTTGCATTTACTTTATGCAATGGACATTTGTAAGCAAGTTTCTGAACTATATCCTTGTTATACAAGTTTATTAACTCTATTATTATTGATAATTTATCTAAACCTTTGTATTCATGCAAGTTCTCAAACTCTATTCGTTCATTATTTACCAGTGTAGTATTATTGTATGATCAAGATATATTATGTTCGTCAATAGCTAAGTTTGGTTATGCAAGTGTCCTCACTTGGATAATTGTGTATTTGAACATATGTTGATACATACTTATTGATTTTCGGTATGTATACATTAATTAAAACTGAGTTTAAGCTATTTGACTCGGCTAGACATAGATTGAAAAATATCGTTGAAAATAATAGAACATTATTGTTGTCCGACTGAATTGTTTCGATTTGGATTCTAGATTTTGTGCGCCCAAGGCGGATATGATGAACGACAATATCATTCTAAAATGTAGTGTTGATCAATACAGGGCATACTGTGCTGATCACCCTCCGTTCTTGTAAGTCATGACGGTTTGCGGATGAATTTCTGTATAGCCTTTTCAAAAATTAAAAATAAAAGTTTATAGTTTGTCGACTGATCTCCATTCATATTCAGTACATAGTTTCAAAAATATAAATTATTGGTTATATTGTTCAGTATTATTTCAGTTTACTTCACAACTTTTGCCTCGTTGTAGAAGTGTAGTTCAAAGAGAACATTTATTTCCTTCAGCTAATATTTATTATTTGATTTTACTTGCTGGGAAATTAAATGCTCATTCTTGCTTTAAATTTAAATGTTTTCAGTTAAGCTAGACTGACCTGAAGATTCCGACAAAGACAAAGGGAAGGGCAAGTTGAAGAATTAGACTATTTAATGTTACTTGTAATAACTAGATTTATGATAATTTACTTATTATTATGTAATGAATGACTTAAAGGTTCTCAAAACTGGGGAGGTAGACAACTTTGATATAATACTTTTGTTTAATTAATATATTAAGTAGTTTGAATGAATGTTATCATGAAGCACCAAGTACGGGTTTCAAGTATCCGAATTTGGGGGCATCACAATGATGCTGGATGTAATACCCCGAATTTTATGAAATGAAAGTATTCAATTTTCTTAAAATTATTATTTTATTTAGTAAATGGTTAAATTGATAAAAGGTTAAAGATAAGGGTAATATTTGAAAATTTTGCAAAGTAAGCAAGTTGATATAAAATATTCGTTTGGTCGGGGAATATTCTTTTTATCAAGGGATATCCGTACGACGACACCATCATTGGTGGACCCCACAACGAAAGTATTGTCGTAGTTAAAAAATGACATAAATATCTTTTATAAAATAACGGCAAAAGTTTTACCGTTAAACTTTGAACTACCCGGTAGTAAAAGTACAGTAATACGCGTGGTTGCATAGTAGCACACAGTATTGATTATTGATACTTACGTGAGAAGTCACTCAGTTATACTCAATTATTGCTACAGTAATTTTTGCATAATATTTCTCATATTATTGATTCAATAATTGTCACAATATCATCTGCATAATATTTTATATTATTAAATCAATAATTGAAATGACAAAGTTATTTATATTATTATTTTTAATAGTAACGATGTCTAGAAAGTTTTGTAGATGAGAGGTTTGGTCACCTAATTACGCGTCAATAGGGAGAAATCCTTATCGAAAAGCCCTATTTTTCCTGGGAATGATTTGGTTGTTAAATATTGTGAGTTATAATATTAATGATGAATAAGTTCGTGTCGATTAAAGATGAAATTGATATTTTCATTGTGTTGGAATTATTAATGTTAGTGGAAATCGACATCTATTCTGATAATAATTGATATCTGGAGGTTATATTGACCAATCGAGTAATTAATCAGATAAATAAGTAATTAATTGCTATTAAGTTACATACTTATAACTATTTGTTCACATTTGTGTACTATTAATTCACATGCATGTACTATTAAGGGAGGTGGTGCAAAATTGATAATTAATACTTGCATGACTAAATTAAAAATGAAAAAAATGAAGGTATTATACTGTAATATTTCGAGCCCCAAAACGTGCAATTATCGAAACTATATTTTCCTATAAATAGAAGTTCATTATTCCTTCATTCTCACCAATTCACTAAGACTCACAAGAGCAATTATAGAAAGAGAAGCTATAGAGAGATAGAAGAAGAGAAGTATGCTACTTCACTATTCTAGTATCCAATCTTCTTCTGAGGTAAGGGATATTATTTGTTGTATTGGTAAGGGGTATTATTTATTTCATATTCTAGTTTGAAGAGATATTATTTTTCGTATTCGTATGAATATTATTTTAGTTCAATATTCGTAAAAAGTATTAATTCTTCCGTATTCATGAAGAGAGTTATTTTCTTTTAATACTCGTAAGAGTTGTTACTCCATTCTTTATTATTCTGTTGGAATAACCTTTTTATGCGGACTACCGTATGCATGATGAATGACCCTTCGTATTCATTCTTTATTAAATTGTGGAAAAATGATCTGTCTATGTGGATTACTGCATGGCGGGTAAAAATCCATTTGCAGTTTCGTATATTCTATTATACTCGTATGAGATATCATTTCTTTTGTACTCGTCAGGGAATATCATTTTCTTTTGTATTTTCCTTTTATGAGTATTATTCACGAGTTACTGTTCAGGAGTTACTATTTATGGGTTACTATTCACTTAGTTACTATTCAGTCGGGTTTTCGGGGCACTTTTCGTGCTGGAGTACTATTCACTCGATTATTATTCACTCGAATATTATTCACTCGGGTATTTTGGGCACATTTATGTCGGGGTACTATTCCTGAAGTACTATGCACAGGGTACTATTCACCCGAAAGATATATTTCTTTTCTGTCCAAATTATTTTTGATACATGAATATTTTTCTTGAATTTTACTCCACAAAGCAATATCATGTTGACAATTTGGATATTTTTAAACTCTGGATAAATTTAAAGTTTTTAATATTTATCCTTGATTTCGTTTGATAATGCTTATACCATTGTCATCATCCTCATGCTTATATTGTGATGAAAGTCATCTTTGACTTACGTGCATAGATGAACTGTTGGTTATTAGTTTTACAGTTGTATGTCTTTGGCCCGTAGTGCAAATAAGAACAATTGATTGATATCTTTGGTCGTAGTGCAAAGATGAACTGTTGATTGATAGCTTTGGCCTGTAGTGCAAAGATGAACATGTGTATGACTTGATCATGACCACTGGTGATACTAACGAATATCCTTGGTCGTAATGCATGGATAATTTGATGATGAGATTGGCAGTATCTAGAAGAGCAAATCGGCATTAAGATTTAAGAGAGAGAGAGAATCAGAGTTCCCTCTTCATTCTTGATTCTTCACTAATTGATTTGATGTTCGGTGCGGACTGCGGTTACCGGTCGACGCCAGACCGGTCTAGCTAACTCGCCATTCTTGATTCTTCACTCTCAGCCTCAGGTCTGGAACTCCCTCTTTTCTCTAATTATTGCAGATAATTCATCAGTAATTGATTTGATGTTCTATTTGGAGTTTTATGTGATGTTTGGGAACTGAAATCCGGATGAAATTTGTCATTACCCATTTGGCCATTTACCCTTTTTTTAGAAATGACATATGTGATGTTTGGTGGATAATTAGTATGGATAAAAAGAATAAATCTGCTAATATATGCGTAATTTTCTTCTAGCAGTTCAGTTCATGAAATTGGCAGTTTGGCACAACTTTGTTTTTTTTTGTTCATAATATCTTTAATTCTTTAAACAGAGAATATGGACAAATTTGTATTCAGAAAAGCTTTTGCATTTGAAGAATCATGTTCTAATAAAAATCAGAAAAATGATGATGATAAAGTAGATTTGGGAAATCTTGAAGCAGACCCTGGGTTGCGAAAGAAAATATCAAAGTATCATCCTAATATTCAAGATGAAGTAAGAAAACCATTCATGCTAAATGGTCCTTGTCAGCCTGTCAAACATAACTTCCCACAGACTCTAATTGGGGGATACTTACGTAGATTTAATCCTTCTTAGTTTAAAGAATATGGAAATTGGTTGGAGTATAGCATAGCTATTGATGCAACATTTTGCTTATGTTGCTATCTATTTAGGCCGGACACTGAAAAACAAGTGGATGGTGAGTCGTTTTTTGTTACTATAATTATCAATTTTAATTTATTGTTTGATACTCTAAATATTGACCCCACTGTGAATCAATCCTGGCTTCGCCACTGACTGACAGGCAATTGATTGGTATGATCATGACCATTGGTTTTATATATATACTATATATAAATATATATATATATATATATAAATATATATATATATATATATATATATATATATATAAATTAGGGACCTTGATTGGAGGCCAAGACAGTCGACCCTCCCTCTCGTGCTCAAGAACAGCGATCGATCTCACTATTTAGTCTCGTATATACTACAAAATATTTAGTTTTTCATTTAAAATTTAAACGAGATAATATATAAATTCCACCTATGTCAAAATTGGTATTACACCCTTAGTTGTGTTATTAGTTTCCTCCAATATTTCACTATGATATTTAATTTTTCTATTAAAATTTTTATTATTTCAGAAAGTGATTCCACATAGTTTGCTCACTCAAGTTTGCATACATATTGTATTAATGTCTTGGTCAAACAAACTTAGATGCATATTGTGCTATCGCAAAGTAACAATTGTACCCCAGGGAAGTAGCCCCACTATAGAGTCTGGGTTTTTTTTCCTTATAATATATTGATAAATTTAGAAATTTTTATATTGTCAAATTAAATTTTTTTTATATAATTTTCTAAATTCTATATAAATTCTACTCCTTTATATATATGCATCTCCCTCAATTTCGGAAAACAAAATAATAATCTAATTTTTATTTTTTTAATAATTAATGAATTAAGTATTAAATACAAATTTGTTATTAGAAAAGTTTATTAGACGTCGATAAGGTAGGTATATATATATATATATATATATATATATATATATATAATTTTATTATTTATGATCTTAGCATTGTAATTAATTAAGTACATATTTTATATATGCAACTCGAAAGTACAAAATTATCTAAAATATTTGGCCCGGAGATGTTGCCCCAAACCCTCACTAAATTATTTTAATTTAGCTTCACAATAATTTCGACCCCACTAATAAAAATTAAAAATATATATATATTCAGCTTCGGCTCTGATTATACCTAACAAATGTACCTATATATCTCACTATTTTATATGCAATACATACTAAATATTTATGTGTGATGCATAAATATTTTGAATTTTCTATAGAAATATATCTTCTCCGTATTGACGGTATCTTATTATATTTTTAACTTCTAAAATCAACTGCAAATTGTTGGATTTAGATTAGTGGAACGTGTATAATGCCATTTGAGGAACATATACGGTTAGATTTCTCCATGTCCATGAGTGAACAACCTAAAGCAGAAAAATAAAACTTAAAAAATGAAGCTTTAAGAACATAGTTAAAACTTTTATTACTCCAAAACTGAAAGTATCAGTACATTGTATCATTATTATAGCTTTTTTTTCTCTATTCTCTTTTTTTTCTCTAGACAACAACCCTAGTTTTCACTTTACATCTGTGGAGGGCTCTCTTTATTTTGGAGATAACCTCCCCTAGATCTCTTTTCTTGTGCTCTAAGTTTATTTTCCCCTTTAATTGTGGGACTTGTTTTCTCTGATAGATTGATTTTTTTCCTTTTATGAGAGGATTTTATTATCATGAGGGAGATATTTTTTTCGTTTGTAAGAATATTTTTCGGTGTGTGGTTTTTGAAGATAAATTATTCAGATTTTTGGATGTGGCGTTATCATAACGTCTGGTTCTTCCTCTACTCGTATTGAAGAACGGCTCAAAACTGTATATATCTGATGTCCACCTGTTGTAATTTACAGTTTCAATATATTTTAGTCAATTACACTTTTTGATTTAAAAAAAAAACAAAAGAGTATATTTAGGTACACATTCAATTTTACACCCAAAAACGTACACAAAACTAAAATAAAAATAAAAATATTTTTCTCTCCTCGTTTGACAATATATTCTCCCTCTATATTATTTTTATTTTTGATGTTGGAATCAACGAAGGCCTCTAAAAGGGATCACTAGTAGTGAGCAATTATGTTAAGAGGAGATTTAAGTAAAAAATTATATGAGTTAATATATGAAAGAATCACCCATTTCCAAATTGTTATTGTCCTCCTATTTGTATTATTAGTTTCCTCCAATATTTCAAAAACAATTAATTTTTTTATTAATTTTTTTGTTATTTTAAAAATTGATTAAGACTCCTCAATCAAGTCTACTAGTTGATATTAGAATTCCTCTGTTCTAAGTTAAAGCTTCAACTACACTTCCAAACTAATGCATATTCTGAATAAAAAAAACTGATTTAAGCTAATTTATACAATACTATCTGTTAGATCCCAGAGAGCACAATAGATCTAGAAGGGGGGTTGAATAGATTCTTTTCTTTTGAAATACTTTTCTGGTTTATGATGTATTGTTCATATTAGATTATATGACAAACATAGAATCTTTTCAAGCACAGCGGAATAAGTAAAAGATTTCCCTCCTTCATTGATATATTCATAATCATACAAACATTGTTCGTTGGGTTAGTTTAGTTGTAAGCAGTTAAAACATACATAGCAGTTATAGCAGTTATAGACATAATGTAAATGACATAATGTAAAAGACACAAGGGGTTTTAAGTGGTTCAGAGACTCAAGCTCCTAATCCACTCTTCTGCTTTCAACTAGCAGGATTTCCACTAAGGAAGGGCAGCACCCTGAATCTCTACGATTCCTTCAAGGCCAGCAGCCTTGGGACTTCAGTTCACTAAGAACTCTTCAAGGCCAGCAGCCTTGGGACTCCTCTAGTTCCCTAGGAACTCTTCAAGCCCAGCAGGCTTGGAACTTCGTTTAGTCCCTCTGGACAAGGACCCTTTGGCCCTGCTTTGTTTAGTCCCTCCGGACAAGGACCCCTCAGGCCCTGGCTTCTTTGAGTTGTTGTTGTTGTCGTTGTTGTTGTTGGAGTCGGTGCTGAGCTGCTAAGATGTCTTCATGCTCTAAACATCTTCTATCTTTAGCAGCTTCAGCTTGATCATCCTTGAAGAGCAGTTGAGTGTTGCATGATGCTCAGCTTCTTAGGTTGCTCAACTACTCCGGATGACCCGTTGATGAACTGCCTTGAAGATCATTCTCCTTGGTACTTGATGGCTGCACATGAGAGGCTTCTAGGATGACTGTAAGCTCTTCTGCAAGGTACCTAGAAGCTTTCTCAAGCTTGACACCAAGATGGCTTTTGTGATCTCCCTTCTTGCTACTAGATGCCTTCCCATGATGGACTTGTTAAGATGACCGTAAGCTCTTCTCTATTGTACTTAGAGTCTTCCCATAATGGACATCCAGATGGCATGATGCTCTTCTTTCTCTCGGCAGTTCAGAACATTTTTCATGTAGTAGAACTCTCACTTCTACATAGTAGAACTCACACTTCTACTTCTTGCTTGATCTGACTTTTGAGTTTTCTTGGTGGATCGTAGAGTGAGTCTCTGGACTTACTATTACTTGATTCGATCAGTCCACCTTCTCTCCAAAACTCAACTTCTCCAGCACCCTTTGATCTTTGAAGCTCTTCTTCATTTATACACCTTCCCAATCCTTCCGTTGGAAAGTAGCCGTTGGAAGCTATTCAAATGTCTTCACAGATCTCAAGTTACTTGATGTAGACTGCTTGATGTGACATGACATACTTTTTCTGACTCTGCAGTCTACTTTTTCACCTACCCTGTCAGATGTATCACTTTACTGTCCTGGGCAGGTCGAAGACTTTATTTCTTCTGATTTCTTGATCAGAGGTTGTCCTTTTGCATCGATGCTCTCAATAAGCACTTGTCCGAATT
Source organism: Panax japonicus (assembly GCA_020205505.1). Taxonomy (NCBI): domain Eukaryota; kingdom Viridiplantae; phylum Streptophyta; class Magnoliopsida; order Apiales; family Araliaceae; genus Panax; species Panax japonicus. The sequence goes on along the minus strand of CM035101.1, from coordinate 63,092,089 downwards.
ACCCTTCAGATTGAACAGTTGTCAATGCCTCAATCTTCAGGTATCCGAGCTCTACGATTCTGATGCACGTCTTCAGGGACCTGATCGTAGTGTCTTGTTGACTGGTGGAGACAACACTACAATCTAGAAGAGTGTTGATTGGATCTTCAATGTAGAACACCTCTTTCTTGTATTGTGCAGTGCTTCAATACTTCTGTTTGCTTTGACTGTTCTCAAATACTGATGGCCTAATTCCTTGCTCTGGTTCCCTTCTGAATATCAAGACACTTCAGATTTGTGGCGCGTCCAGCTTGCTTTCTCCTGGTGATATTCCGCTCACTTATCATCAATGAACTGATCCTGCACTTAATCACTTTAGCCTTGCTCTTCAGAAGCTGACCAGTATCTCGGTTCACCTTCCATCAGTTCTTTCTTTGTCTGACAAACACTACGATCCTGGTTGCTTCCAAGATCGTTGTCTTCTATTTTCTTGATAGCAATTGCATTAGCTGACTTTTCCTTAGTCAACTGCTGAAGTCTTCTTTGAATCATCTTGTGGAAGACTTCATCACGAACGGCCTTTCAACTCAATCTTGATGCTGATTGGTTTGGTGCTTACTTCTTCTGCTAGCCTGCATGCCATTCGTTGAGTGCTCTCTGGTTCCCTTCTGTGGATTACATCTTTGCAGTGCCAACCAGAGGCTTCGTACCTTTGGATATTCTGGGAGTGCTCATTCGTTGAGAACCGTATCTGCTCTACGATTCTGACTTAGCATTGTGAGCATTACTGTTGGAGTCGTAGTTCTGCACTCTACGATTCAGCTTCGGCTGTGCAGACACTACGATCCCGAAGATCAGATCTTGACACTCTACGATTCAGCTTCGGCTGTGCAGACTCTACGTTCCCGAGATGCTTTGGCAATGCTGACACTACGATCCTGAGATGCTTCGGCAGTGCAGACACTACAATCAGATCTTGACACTCTACGACTTCTGCCTTGAGCTTGTTGTCTTCATCTGATCTTTTCCGACTACGATCTCTGTATTTGTTCAGTGGACTCTACGATCGCAGAGTGTGGTCTACGATCATTGTCTTTGACTTCGGCATCGCTAGACTCTACGACTCTGAGCGTAGAGTGCATTTCATACTTAGCTTCGGCAGATTGTCGTTCGGCTTATATGCAGGCTGTCTCTACGATTCAGAACATGACTTCCTCAGTACACTACGATCCCGAGGAGGCTCTTCTCGACACACTACGATCCTTCTTCGTTTTCCCTAGAAGTCTACGAACTCTGAGATCTCACTATCTTGCATACTCCTATTCTGCCTAAATAGCTCCTGAGTTGACTCTGACTCTCCTGGCAGACTACGACTTCTGGTGTAGTGCTCGACGATCAGACAAGCCTATCTATTACATCATAAGATCAACCTAACAAGCTTGATCTTTCTATATTTATAGTCCTTGTACATCATTTCTTTTTAAGGACTTTACAAAGCTATTTTGCTTATATAGGATCAACCTAACATTTTTGATCAATTCATTCTAAGTCCTTGTACATATATTTCTATTATCTATCAAAGGACTTAACAACTTTTATTCATGCAAACATACTTGCATATTCATTCATATATATATCATAATCAAATCATATATAAATAGGAATATCATTCACATGTTTATTCCTGACAATCTCCCCATATTTGATTATGACAAAAACAATAAGTGCATATGCATATTATGAATGAATCTTAGATACAGTGAGCAGCTGTATTTCTAAACAGTTAATCATGAATGTCATTTATATTAATATGGCAATTATATATTCAGACATTCTAAATCCTGGATCCAGAACACACTATCAGACTAGAGATATACCTCTTTGGCTCCATGTATGGTTCCAGGATGCTTGTCGATCAGCTACTCATCTGCTACTGCTTCTTGCTCGCCCTCTGATGATGGCCTTCTATCTTTGTTTGATTCCCCTTCATCACCTTTCTGATCTGGCTCCCCTTCAGCTTCTGTGAACTTGGTATCATCATCTTCAGGCTCCCCCTCAGATGATGATTCTATATCTGCTGCTGCTTTCTTCTTCTTTGACTTTTTCTCCCTTAACCCTCTGCTCTTCTTTTGGTGCCTCTTGCTCCTCTTCTTTCTTAGCCTCTCTTTCTCCCCCTTTTTGTCATAATCATTTGAGAGAGCTGCTCCATGTTGGACATAAGATGCTCCATCAGGTAGGAGGAGTTTGCAACTTTAAACTTTAGCTCTTGCTGTCCGAGTTCAAGTTGCACAGAGAAGGACTGTTTCAGATCATCAATCTTGTCAGAGAGGGCTTCGATCTGCTTTGCATTGGCCTCCTGAACTTGTAGAGCTTCTGCCTTCTGATCTTGGATGGCCTTCTTATAGATGTTATCTCTCTCTTGGAGTTTGAGAGATACATCAGCCAAGATAGCTTGAAGCTTGTGCTGGAAAGAATCATCTCCTGTTGCTGTCTGCTTCTGTGTTTCTTCAGTGAGCATAGATATCTTCTTGCTTAAATCATCAGAGCTCTTCAGTAGTTCCTGCTCCAAAGCAGTTTGATCCTCTTGATTGGTAGCTTCAGTATGGGCAATTGATTGGACTCTACGATTGTCATCTTTGGACAGATTTTCAAAGGTGTGGATAATCTGAACAATTGTGGAGTACCAATTGCCTGTGGAGGATGATGGAGTGTCTGTTAGCAGTGCTTGATCATAAGGAGACTTCTGAGATTGGATTTGAACATCATAAGCAGTAGAGTGATCAGACTCTATGATCAGCTTCTTGGACATGGTTCTTCTTCCTTCAGAGTCCACCCTACGATCGTAGGGGATGTAGAGATTTCCAGCATGTCGATAGATCTTGAAGTGGGGCTGGTTTGTGATCAGCTTGGTGGCAAACTTCTTCACTCTTGGAAAGTTCTGAGCCACCAGTTCCATGCTTGGAAACTTCTTATAACACCAACTGAAGTAGCTTCCATCTTTTTCAGTAATGGCCTTTAGCCATGGCATCCACTGGAAGAACCATCTCATTAGCAGATCATCAGGGTTGTAGAGAATGGTTGTGCAGTCCATTTCCATGTTGTTCCAGTTCTTGACCAAGTCAAAGGAGGTCATTCTTACTATTCTGATCTGTTCACCTCCATGGTTTATCCATCTGTTAGGAGGAGTCTCTGATGGTTCATTGGGAACTTCTACTACTATTCTCCTGATAAATCTTGCAGGTGAGAGAACAGGGTGGAGTTCTGAGCTTTCTGATTCCTGATCTTCAGAGTTGGAATCATTTCCTGCTTCTTCCTTCTCAGAACCAGAACCATTTAGATCAGCTTCAGCAGAGGGATCATCTTCATGTTGCATTTCATGTTCAGACTCTTCTTGATCATTTCCAACAGAGAATCCTTATTGCTGAATTTCATTATCTGAACTTTCTTCATCAAGACTTTCCTTAGATACTTCTTCTTCACTGCTGGCTTCTTCTTCAGCATCTTCTCCTGGAGATACAGATTCATCATCACTTAATTCAAGGATGGCATTTGATTGGCCACTGTTCCTTTTGGAGGCAAACTGGGCTTGCAGCCTGTAGCTCTTTCTTCTTTGTGGAGGTTCAACTATTGGAGAGACAGATTCTTCTTCTTTGTCCTCATCACTTTCTGAGTCATCATAAAAGCTCTCTTGGATTGAGGGGACATGTTCTTCTTCTTCTTCTTGGATAGCATTTTCTGACCCATTCTCTGGGCTGGTTGGGGCAGTTGCATTTGGGGATGCACTTTGATCATAAATTTCTTTTTCTTCATCAGAGTTGTTTCTCTGAGTATTGGCCATGGGGCTAGAGCACCTTTCCTTATCAGCAGATGTATTGATTTGAGAAGCTAAGGCTGGTTTGTCCTCCACCTTAGCTTTCTTGCTGACTGGCCCTTGAAGTAACCTGCTGCTTCTTCTTTTTGTGGTCTCAGCAGTTTGGGCCTTTTCTTCTTTACTCTTGTTCAAGGAGGAGACTATCCTTAGTGGGGCCTGGGCTTTCTTCACATCACCAGCTCTTTTCACCACTTTTGATTTCTTCCTAGCTGGTGTGATTTCAGCTGCTTCAGAGTCACTGGACTCAGAGCTCTCTGCCTTTACTGTCTTCCTCTTCTTTGCAGAGGCTTTACTATTTCTCCCAGCTGTCAACCTTTTGTTCTCCTTAGGGTTCTTCTTCCAGTTTTCAAATAGTTGTGGAGACATCACCTTGTGCACATTCAGGGCTTCTCCCTCATCATCCTTGATCTTTCCCCCTAGCTTTTTCTTCAGTATGATACTTAACAGCCTTCCATGATATACCTTGGTCAGGGGCTTCTTCTCAGTCTTCTCTACCCATTTGGAGATCTGATCAATCAAGATAGATCCAAAGTCGATTTGTTTCTTCAAAACTATTGTAGACATGATTTTCAACTGCTGGTCAATCACTGTGTCATGTGCAGTGTTCTTACATAGTATGCATTTTCCAACTATTTCAGCAAGGAACTCATATTGCTCAGGGAACTCCTTCTTCTTCATGTCCTTGAAACTAGGGTTTCTTTGATACCCCATAATTTCCTTAGCCAATTCAGTGTTGACATTATCAAGGTTCTTTAGGCCTTGGTTAGGAAATCCTAGGCATTGGTTTAGGTCAGAAGATTTTAACTTGAGAGACTGACCTTTAACCTTGGTAGTAAGGGTTTCCGAATTTATAGAGACGTTTGAGTAGAATTCTTTAACCAGGTTGTAGTAGACTCGAGTATTTGCTTCAAGGCATTCTGAAAATCCAGCCTTCTTTACAAGCTCGAGAATATCTCTGAACATTTTTTCAGATTTCTCAAACGATTTGGTTCCAAGCTGAATACCAGTGATCACTTGCCAGTTTTCTATTTTGAGTAGTTTGAAGAATGTGGGTATTAAATATAGAAAGGTTTATGCGAGATGACTGTCTGGTTGGTAAGGCTCTGGAGGTTAACTGATTTTGCTCTTAAAAAGTTTTCTAGGGTTTTGAAAATGGGAGGGAGAAAGGTTCGATATCTTTTGGTAACTGTCTGCAGATTTGAACTTGTCTTTATGGCAGTTCCTTCTAACTCTGCATACTCAGTGATGTGTCAATTGTCCATTGGTTGCACGTTGCCCAGTAATGAGCTATAATTCCCCACAGCTTTTCAGTTATTAGAGGAGTGGACGTTTAATTGACATGGCTTTGACCGTTGACCTTTTTATTCGTAGTGTAACATGATGAGATAGTTATAGACTCTACGATTTCATTTGTTTACTCAACGATCAATTTTTGAGAGATGCTGCAGTGTATGGCTCTGTCATTCCTCCTTACTTCGATGCAACATAGCTCAATCACTGATGTATTCGAACTTATCTCCTCAACTTGAATGTCTTAGCAGATGTCTCATTCTTCATGCTCCTTGTGAGCTGGAGTACCCTTTGGTAGAACTACGATCGTTGAGTTGTCTTCTACGATCGCTGCAGTTGCACTACGATCGTTTAGTCCTTTTCAAACTCAACTCTACGATCGTTGACTGACTTGATTCTTCTGAGATGAACTAGATCAAGTATTCCTTCTGGGATAAGGTAGCTCAGGAAGGGCCAACCTCTTAGAGAGATCTAAAGGTCAGGTTTGTCCCTGAGGCGCTTTCCAGATGAAATACTATGTCAGTGGTTTGCAATGACATCTCATTAGACCTTTTCTGATGGGAAGATCTTCTATCATCTTTAAGTATCTGCATTGCTGAAATCGTGGTGTCCTTCTACTCTTACTCTACAATCATGTGTTTGATCGTAGGCACTTCACGATTATGGATTAGGTGGCTGAAGGGTTATCAGTAGTTCGTTTTGAGACGATCCTACTGACTATGGATCTTCATTTGGTTCATCAGCCACAAGGTTTTGGGACTTTGTAGCTGGTACATCTCTTCCAGGTTAATGATGCAGTTATTCCTTAACAGACCATTGCTCCCCCATTGTTGATGCCGTCATCTCAGATAGATGTGATTCCTTCTTCATGTTCATTTGAGTGCTGCCCAGCACTTCTACTTCTGATTGGAATCATCATCGTTGCTTAGTCTTTCTTGTATCGTAGAGATGAGTATTTTCAGGATTGATCACTCTACGATCATTTGACAGCACTACGAACGTAGTTATCTTTGACAGTCTTTAGTTTTGAGAAGTTCTGCTTCGTAGAGAACTCCTTTTGTCTCAAGCTCAAAGATCTTCTATTGTGAGCTTCCCTTGAGGATCCTTTCCATAAAGCGTATCTCATGGGCACATAGAATCCTCTTTTATCTTCTGCTGCATGGCATGCTCCCATATACAGATTTGCAGCCATGTGAGCTCCATTCAGGTTAGCTCAGAGGGTCTTCAAGGACAGGCTTGGACATATATGAACTTTATCAGACTTTTCTCTGAATAGTCCTTAGCCTTCTGCTGGTTGAATCCTTTTGAATGAAGTCTTCTGCTTCAGCATTCCTTAGTGTGGTCAGACTGACCAAGTACCTGCAGGTTCAAGTAATTTCTACTTTTGGTCCCCCATTGTTGAATGGGTCCTGCTAGGTTAGTTTTATAAACCCCTATTCCTCTTATCTGGATAATCATCATGTTTATCACCAACAGACATTCATGCATGCAACTATCTTGGGATAATACATTTTAGATGCATGACGGTGAGTGTGTGTAGGATTTGACAATTAATGAAACACTCTTTATCTATGATGGTTTCATCATTTACTGGGTTATGTTCACAATGTTTAAGTGTTCACATAGTGTGAATCAACTCTGCGATTTATGAGTATCTAGTTGATTTATGGATGTGATCAGTTTCTACAAATCAACAAGATCCTCTTGTAGAACTGATCATTCTCTGTGTGTTGTTAAACACTTAGAACGTAGGCTTGTACACACATACTAGCACAACATCAATGATTACTTAACATAAGACTCATTTGGTATGTGATACTCTTGTGATCCATTTCAGATTTTCTTCAAGATGTCATCTTCAGCCTAAAACTTAGTTAAAGAGAAAGTTTGTAGACATTTGAATTTTCCATCTTTAGACTACTTTCTCTATTCACCTTTTTAGGAAGATTATGACTTGTTGACAGAATAATGTCATAGTTCATAAGATGGTGCAACTATGATGTATACATTAATGATGGTGAGGAACCGTACCTTTTTACTGTCAGTTTCTTAACAGTCATTTACTTTAGATATACTGAGTTCAGGTATTGATGTGCATAGCTTTTACTTTTGCCCCTTTTCAGCTTAATGCTCTTGTCGGCCTTTCATCAATCAGTCGTGGTTTTGAAAATGTAGATCAAGAGAATCGTGGCATTAAGATCTTTGACATCCTTGAGTTTTCAAAGACAGCACTCGGTTGTTGGTTGGTCACTCACAAGATTGAGAGGATCTTCTATCTCCACTTGATCAATATTTCTTCGTACGCGTGACCTCTTCATCTTTCAGACTGATGAATGCTTTACTCCTTGTTACTGGTGTCTCTTGCTCTCTTTCTCTCGTCTGATCTTCAGACTACAAGATTTACTGTAGGCTAGGATTGGTCTTGTTGATATAACAATCGAGGATATGAATCAATCTGAGCAGCTTCAGGTGTATACACATTTTTTTTACCTATACACAATATTTCCAACGTGTGAGCTCTTCTGCATATAACAGGTTACTTACTACTAAACTAAGTTTAGAACAATGTTGGGGCCTTGGATCAGACTCAAAGCGATTAGCTTTAGAATACAGCATGAGAACCTGTTCTGATACCAATTGTTAGATTCCAGAGGGCACAATAGATCTAGAAGGGGGGGTTGAATAGATTCTTTTCTTTTGAAATACTTTTCTAGTTTATGATGTATTGTTCATATTAGATTATATGACAAACATAGAATCTTTTCAAGCACAGCGGAATAAGTAAAAGATTCCCCTCCTTCATTGATATATTCATAATCATACAAACATTGTTCGTTGGGTTAGTTTAGTTGTAAGCAGTTAAAACATACATAGCAGTTATAGCAGTTATAGACATAATGTAAATGACATAATGTAAAAGACACAAGGGGTTTTAAGTGGTTCAGAGACTCAAGCTCCTAATCTACTCTTCTGCTTTCAACTAGCAGGATTTCCACTAAGGAAGGGCAGCACCCTGAATCTCTACGATTCCTTCAAGGCCAGCAGCCTTGGGACTTCAGTTCACTAAGAACTCTTCAAGGCCAGCAGCCTTGGAACTCCTCTAGTTCCCTAGGAACTCTTCAAGCCCAGCAGGCTTGGAACTTCGTTTAGTCCCTCTGGACAAGGACCCTTTGGCCCTGCTTTGTTTAGTCCCTCCGGACAAGGACCCCTCAGGCCCTGGCTTCTTTGAGTTGTTGTTGTTGTTGTTGTTGTTGTTGTTGTTGGAGTCGGTGCTGAGCTGCTAAGATGTCTTCATGCTCTGAACATCTTCTATCTTTAGCAGCTTCGGCTTGATCATCCTTGAAGAGCAGTTGAGTGTTGCATGATGCTCAGCTTCTTAGGTTTCTCAACTACTCCGGATGACCCCTTGATGAACTGCCTTGAAGATCATTCTCTTGGTACTTGATGGCTGTACATGAGAGGCTTCTAGGATGATTGTAAGCTCTTCTGCAAGGTACCTAGAAACTTTCTCAAGCTTGACACCAAGATGGCTTTTGTGATCTCCCTTCTTGCTACTCGATGCCTTCCCATGATGGACTTGCTAAGATGACCGTAAGCTCTTCTCTATTGTACTTAGAGTCTTCCCATAATGGACATCCAGATGGCATGATGCTCTTCTTTCTCACGGAAGTTCAGAACACTCTTCATGTTATAGAACTCTCACTTCTACATAGTAGAACTCACACTTCTACTTCTTGTTTGATCTGACTTTTGAGTGTTCTTGGTGGATCGTAGAGTGAGTCTCTGGACTTACTATTACTTGATTCGATCAGTCCACCTTCTCTCCAAAACTCAACTTCTCCAGCACCCTTTGATCTCTGAAGATCTTCTTCATTTATACACCTTCCCAATCCTTCCGTTGGAAAGTAGCCGTTGGAAGCTATTCAAATGTCTTCACAGATCTCAAGTTGCTTGATGTAGACTGCTTGATGTGACATGACATACTTTTTCTGACTCTGCAGTCTACTTTTTCACCTACCCTGTCAGATGTATCACTTTACTGTCCTGGGCAAGTTGAAGACTTTATTTCTTCTGATTTCTTGATCAGAGGTTGTCCTTTTGCATCGATGCTCTCAATAAGCACTTGTCCGAATTACCCTTCAGATTGAACAGTTGCCAATGCCTCAATCTTCAGGTATCCGAGCTCTACGATTCTGATGCACGTCTTCAGGGACCTGATCGTAGTGTCTTGTTGACTGGTGGAGACAAAACTACAATCTAGAAGAGTGTTGATTGGATCTTCAATGTAGAACACCTCTTCCTTGTATTGTGCAGTGCTTCAATACTTCTGTTTGCTTTGACTGTTCTCAAATACTGATGGCCTAATTCCTTGCTCTGGTTCCCTTCTGAATATCAAGACACTTCAGATTTGTGGCGCGTCCAGCTTGCTTTCTCCTGGTGATATTCCGCTCACTTATCATTAATGAACTGATCCTGCACTTAATCACTTTAGCCTTGCTCTTCAGAAGCTGACCAGTATCTCGGTTCACCTTCCATCAGTTCTTTCTTTGTCTAACAAACACTACGATTCTGGTTGCTTTCAAGATTTTTGTCTTCTGTTTTCTTGATAGCAACTGCATTAGCTGACTTTTCCTTAGTCAACTGCTGAAGTCTTCTTTGAATCATCTTGTGGAAGACTTCATCACGAACGGCCTTTCAACTCAATCTTGATGCTGATTGGTTTGGTGCTTACTTCTTCTGCTAGCTTGCATGCCATTCGTTGAGTGCTCTCTGGTTCCCTTCTGTGGATTACATCTTTGCAGTGCCAACCAGAGGCTTCGTACCTTTGGATATTCTGGGAGTGCTCATTCGTTGAGAACCGTATCTGCTCTACGATTCTGACTTAGCATTGTGAGCATTACTGTTGGAGTCGTAGTTCTGCACTCTACGATTCAGCTTCGGCTGTGCAGACACTTCGATCCCGAAGATCAGATCTTGACATTCTACGATTTCTGCACTCTACGATTCAGCTTCGGCTGTGCAGACTCTACGTTCCCGAGATGTTTCGGCAGTGCAGACACTACGATCCCGAGATGCTTCGGCAGTGCAGACACTACAATCAGATGTTGACACTCTACGACTTCTGCCTTGAGCTTGTTGTCTTCATCTGATCTTGTCCGACTACGATCTCTGTATTTGTTCAGTGGACTCTACGATCGCAGAGTGTGGTCTACGATCCTTGTCTTTGACTTCGGCATCGCTAGACTCTACGACTCTGAGCGTAGAGTGCATTTCATACTTAGCTTCGGCAGATTGTCGTTCGGCTTATAGGCGATGTCTCTACGATTCAAAACATGACTTCCTCAGTATACTACGATCCCGAGGAGGCTCTTCTCGACACACTACGATCCTTCTTCGTTTCCCCTAGAAGTCTACGAACTCTGAGATCTCACTATCTTGCATACTCCTATTCTGCCTCGATAGCTCCCGAGTTGACTCTGACTCTCCTGGCAGACTACGACTTCTGGTGCAGTGCTCGACGATCAGACAAGCCTATCTATTACATCATAAGATCAACCTAACAAGCTTGATCTTTCTATATTTATAGTCCTTGTACATCATTTCTTTTTAAGGACTTTACAAAGCTGTTTTGCTTATATAGGATCAACCTAACATTTTTGATCAATTCATTCTAAGTCCTTGAACATATATTTCTATTATCTATCAAAGGACTTAACAACTTTTCTTCATGCAAAAATACTTGCATATTCGTTCATATATATATCATAATCAAATCATATATAAATAGGAATATCATTCACATGTTTATTCCTGACACTATCATTATATTAATATGATGTCTCTGATCAGTGAATAAAAAGTATCATTAATAGACTCACATATATCTTGCTCACTCAGATTAGATTTGCATACATATTGTATTGTCTTGGTCACACATAGACCTGGCAAAATTGGCCCAGGATCGCGGATTGGGCCGGCCCGTAAAAATTGGGCTTTGAGCTTAACTTTATTAGTCCATGAAAACTTGGGCGTTTTTGGCCCGGCCCGTGGCTCATGTATTTTTTTTTTAAATAAAATTTTGCTACTTGTAGGGCTTGAACACAAGACTTGTAAGTAAATTAATAAGAGTTCAAACCAACTAAGCTACAACAACTATTTGTTTTTAATGCAATCTTCAATAAATTTTAACTATATTTGAAAATTATAATTAAGATATGTAGTTAATGTAGGTAATTAATTAATAATACTAATTTATAATACTATTAAAATTTTAATTGATTGAGATATGTAATTAATAATTTCAAAGTATAAAACTATTGAACTAACAATTATTAGTTTAAGTTAGATAATATAATTATAAAAATTTAAAATTATCTATATATTAGTATTAATTACAGTATTTATTATTTTTAAAAGTTAAATAAATTATATTAATTTTAAAGAATCAAATTTGATTATATACTTTGAATTACTAGCAATATATAATCCGAATCAACCACTAATTTTTTAGATTGCAAGTCCAAAATCTATACACAATAATATAGATAATTTTATCTCTTAATTATGCAATCCCCCTACTTATTGTAGTACTTTTGGAAAGTAAATCAATCATTATCCCTTAATTATGCATTCCCCCCACTTATTTGGAAAATAAATCAATCATTATCCCAAATCATGCCTTTAGAATAATATCTAAAATTATAATACTATTAAAATTTTAATTGATTGAGATATGTAGTTAATTTAATTAATTAAAATTATTATTAAAATTTATTATTATTACTATTTTTGGTGTATCAAGATTTTGTAAAAAAAAAGAGGAAAAAGCCCGCGGGCCGGCCCGGGCCACGGGTCTCACTTTTTCAGCCCGTCAAAACTCGGGCCGTTTTTAGCCTGACCCGTTTTTGGCCCGCCCGCGCTCGGCCCGCCCAGCCCCGGGCCCCGTTTGCCAGGTCTAGTCACACAAACTTGCAAGCGCATATAATGTGCTGTGGCAAAGTAACAATTGTACCTAACAAATGTGCCTGCCTCAGTATTTTATATGGGGTATATACTAAATGCTTTTGGTTATGCATATATATTTTGATGGCTCAAATTTCACTTGGGTATGTTCTAAAATGAGACCCATTTTCAAAACTGATGTGATATTATAATATTATTATTAGTAAATTATGATCTGATTACTGATTTTTTAAAATTTATTACTTCTTTGTAAAGGTAAAAAAAACTTATAACTGAATGCATTATCAATTATTTCCAATACAATGTAGCTCAATCAATCATTTTCTTTTGCACTCTTATTACAACAAGAGATACCAAAAAAACACAAAATAAATTGATGAGTATAGCTTTATTGAATGAACATATAAACAACCTTTCACAGACCAGCATATAATATATGAAAAGGCCAAAAGGGGAATAACTCTTGCACCACTATTCTCTTCCAGTTGCTGAAGAATCCAGGCATTCCTTAATAATCTCCTTAATTCTTTTCTTCAACATCTTTTCTTTAACATAAGCTAGCATGTGTCGGTAAAACATCTCTAAACGAATGATCTTTCCATGATCCGACGATTCTAGCATGTTCTTCCATTCTTTTGCGATGTCAAAAGTACCAGAATTCTGCAAAGAGACTGGAATATCGCGCTCATCAAATGGCTTACCAAAAATTGAACCATGAAGAATGCTAGCATATCGCTCCATTATTGAAAGTTTAATTTGCAGGAGCTTCATCTCCTCCATTGCTGTGGACAATTTTTGTTTTTCCTCTTTGACTTCTTCAGGATCCTTTTTATCTCCATCGACATTTTCCAATATCTTTTCCTTAAGATCATTGCTTAGTTGTGGCCACAATACTACACTCGGATCAATACAATCAACCGTCTTACCATTTCCAAGGACCCCACTTCGTCCCCTGCCCCAAGACCAAAGTTTATATCCACCATCTGCAACAAGAACAGTATGAGCAGCCCCACATCCAATTTGAACAGCCCCAGAAAATTTAGTCCCATATAGCTCAGTACATGAAATTAACCGGGGAGAAATAGCATCCCCTGCATCTCCTATGGTAAAACTGACTTCAGGGCATAAGCCAAGGCCTTTCTCCATTCCCCATGAAAAGACATCCCCGGCAGATGAAACTACGCTAGTGTGAAATAAGCCACAATCAACGGAAATCAGGAAAACATTTTTTGGCAATTCTTCCACGGGTTCAGGGGCCAAAGCACTTTGTGTGGTTCCATGACCGAGCTGCCCATTATCCCCAAGGCCGAATGTCCAGCACACACTTTCTAATGCGTCGCTTGAACTCTTTCTATAAGCAAGTAAAGCTGTGTGGAAGGCTCCACATGATACTTCATAAACTGCCCAAGGTGATTTAAAGTTAAAGGTTTCAACAAGTGTAGGACTTAACCTGATCTCTTTATCACCCAAGCCTAACTGGCCTTTATGGTTGTTACCCCAAGAATAGCATATAAGATCACCACCATTGTGTGTTTCTCCGGCACTAACTAAGGCCACAATATGCTCATGTCCACATGCCACCTTAACAACAGTGTGGCCATGAAAATCCCGAACAAGTATTGGAGTGTAATTGCTGACAAGCGAGAATTCCCCCTCACTACTGGAGATGTTTTGAGGGCAGTTTCCCCACATCCAGAGAGTCCCAAGATTGTCAATAGCAAGTGACATCATTCCTCCAGCTTTGAGGGAAGAAACCTTTGATAACAAGACAGATAATGAGAAAGTGACAACAAAAGTGAACCCCGTTAATGTATAACCATGACGAGGGATTTTTCGAGCAAAAATAGAACTTACTCCACACCTTCAATGATGTTTCAGTATTTGTTTCAGACCCATCTGTTGTGGAACCAGAAGAGTTCAACTCAAGGAACCCCTCAACCAAGTGCGGCACCAAAGAATTCTCTCCATTGTCACCAAGTTGGCCATCCATGTTAAGAGTCAAGGATGCAAAATGCATGTACGTCAAAATAAAACACAGGGGAAAGATAGGAAAGTTAATTTGGTAAGTTTACAGAATGTATAGAAAGCATAAAACTATTTTCTTAAGGATACACATATTGTAACCCCAGCTCCAAACTGATCCATCATCTGCCAGCATATAGACAGATTAAAGAACAAATATCAGAACCGTAAACAATCACACTAGGATCTCAGGCAATTGACATTTCGGATCAGTTGGCACTTCTTTCATTTTGCATCAACAACAAGTATCAATATCTTTAGTTTATAATTTAAATTTAGCTCAAACATCTATTTGGATATCCAAACTTTTGGGAGTATATAGTTAGTAGACTGTAGACATTCATATTCAATATTCTGTGGTGTGTAAAAAACGAGTTAGAAGAAAAATAGATTAATGTTTACTACACTAATAGCATAGATGCACAGCTAGTGACAAAATGCTTAGGGGCCATTGCTAATTTAGTACCTCGATAAGATAAGATAAAATAAAATAAATAATAAATATAATAAGTAGGCAAGTAAAGACAAATAGAAAAGTACTAGTTCAATCTGCTGGTCTTTTCTGACATTAAATTTCACAAAACTTCAATTCCCTTCTAGGAATCAAAACATAGTTAGAAGTTAAAATTCTCAACAACATACTCAAACCCAATATAAATTGTTTGTTTTTTCATCTCTCTTTTTTGGTACAAATTTCTTCTTAGACGCCTTTGCTTTAGGAAATATACAGGCTTCCAAATCTCAATTAGAACGCAAGTCAAATTCAGACCATCCCTTTAAAAGGAAGAATTGTCATGGATCACAAGAATACAAGGTAGTAGAAACAAATAAAATTTGGAGGAAGGAAAGAACAGAAAGCTAAAAAGTTAATCCCCCTCTTGGCGCTTTTATTGAATGCATTCACTAATAAAACAAAAAAATGTATAGATAAGTATCAAACATTCTGAACAATGTAATCAAAAGACTAATATAACGACTTTGATGTACAATGCTATAAACAAACACCATTGAAATGCTTATTAGCTACTTGCAAGACCTAGACTATGATAAACACCAGCAGAAAGTCCAATAGTCTTAAGCCTCTTAGACTCTCCATTTTGGCAGAAAAAACATACCTCATAAGGATCATTATAGTTAACCATTATTTTGATGTTTACTGTTGTACTTCTTTTTGGGTTTCATTTCATAAGAGTATGCCGCAAATTTGGCAAATACTTACTTTCATAAATTAATTATTTTCACAACTAAAAGTAAAAGAAGTAATAATTAGAATTAATAAACTATCATTCTTCTGGTATTTCTTGGATTTAAAATGCAAAGCACAATAGCATAAATTTTGTCAAGTAAATGAAAACCAAGTAAGAAAGTGGAACCCTCACTAAAATACAACCAAAACATCTTTGTCACATTTCTTTTCCCTTAAATTTAATGCTTTTAAACCTCAATGAGGATACAATCAGAATCCGGGTAATAAGCACCCTTCAACCAAATGGGGAGAATCAAATCAGCATTAAGCACAATAATTTTCAATCCGACTTATAGAAACCCAAAGATCAGCAATTACAATATAGGGGATAAAAAGGAAACAAATTAAATCTTCAATTAGAATGTCATTCCTATCACAAAGACGTAGATTCTTAACAAAATATTTTATAAAAAAGGGCATCAATTTCTCCAAAACAAGCAAAAGCAATTGGAAATATTTATAAAATTAAAGCTCACCTGCAAGAGCTAAACTGTGATAAGCACCAGCAGAAATTCCAACAATCTTAAGTCTATCAGACCCTTTACTGTTTTCGGGTAATTCAAAGTTTATCCGAACCGGAGATAGCTCGTCGGCCTCTGAACCGGTTCCAAGCCGCCCAAACATTCCTCTTCCCCATGAATACACACTCCCATCTCCTGTTTATTGTGAAAATTAGCGAAAAATTATACAATATGTAAGATTAGTTTATAATTAATTTTACAGTACTGAACGGAAATATACCTGTAAGGGCGAGGGTATGAGCTTCTCCGGCAGCAATTGCGATTACTTTCTGGGATAAGCTACCAGAGTCTGGATGTTTTCCGGCGGCCTCCATGATTTCCTGCAAGTACAGAGAGTGGTCACTGCTTTTAAGTGAGAGTTATCCAATTTCAAGACTTGGACTCTACAAAAATTAAAAAATTATTTTAAAAAAAAAAGAGAAGGAAAACTCATAAGACTTTGAAACAAGTAAAAATTGAACTACAAAGTAAATGTAATTGACTTAAAAAAATATTTTCCAAAAGTAGGATATATTTTTACAATGATTTTTTTAAAGAAAAATAACTTTATTTTTTAAATAAATTATTTTTTGGTTAAATAAAATTTTGTTGCAGGAGTGTTCTGACACACAACAGGGCATGGCATAATAAGAGAACCCACAATCCAGACGGGTCATTTATCGAATTTATAACTGAACCAATTAACTCTTTGGGACTATTTTTTAAATAAATTATTAAAATGTATTCTCTCCGTCCCTATTTAAATGACGTTTTAGAGTTTTTTATATGTTCTTAATTAATTTACGTTTATTTAAATCTTGAAGAATTAATGATAATTTTTCTAAAATTACCTCTCATTACTCTACCTATTTTTTTGGTACTTTAAACTCTTGTGCTATGATAAATTAATGATTTAAGGGTATTATAGACAATTGAGTACTATATTTAATATTTTATAATAATTATCTTAATTCTTGTATCCATCTCTAAAATGTCATTTAAATAAGGACGGAGGGAGTATCTAGTAAAGGTGTTTAGTAAACAATACTACCCTATAAATATCATTATTAT